>WOVY01002480.1:0-177318 GCA_013436015.1 Rhipicephalus annulatus | reverse complement strand
CTCTCACGATGATTATATATATCGGCTTAAATACGGCCTTCCAGGAAGTTTAGGTCGGTGCATTGGGAGTCATACGCACATTGACGAAAAAAAGATTGTCCTCTGAAACATATCAAGAATTAAGCATTTATCCCAGTTCGATTGCATCAATAATTCAGCTACAGTTTGATAATTCACTAAACCTGAATATCTCAGGATGAATTTAGCAAGTTGGCGACGACGGGACACTGATAATCATTACCCAGATCAACTGCACTAAAAGCACTGTTATCTATAAACAATATAAGCATGCGCTTACAGCAAGCACCGCCAGACACAATGGTAGCGGCCTACAATACCTTATCTATTCCATCCTGGAATGCGCAAACGCCTACCTGGTTCCCATACATAAAAAGAAACCTTACCAGCAAGCACGAAGGTGTTCAAATAAAACCACTTAACATCAATTTGAACAAATTTAACTGCATCACTTTCGCCTATGACAATGCATAAGAAGGGTGGATTACTAACCACAAAGTAAAATAAAAACCGACCAAATTAGCACGTTTGAAGGGCCAGTCGACAGGTTGCGTTTTTTTTTTTTTGCTCACCAAATGAGCTCGGAAACTTTTTGCGTAGACCACGACGATCACGTTTTTTTTAATATTACAACCCCGCCCGCCACGCAGAGCCCTTTTCGAAAGACGATTTCCTCGCTCCTTTTCTTCGTCTGACCAATCTTCCTTTCATGCCCCGTGACGCAATGTCACTGATTGGCTACTTGACGTAGCACGCAGCTTGTCGAGACCAGTCATGACGACGGGCTACGCTTCCCTCCCTGTGAGGATGAATCGTTGCGAACCGTACGAAATTTGAAACCAGCTGAAACTGGTGTTTTAACAAATATTCTGGTAACGGTAGTTTTTAATCTATTTATATTTCTTAATATAGCACGTCGAGTCGTGTTTCTTTTTGTCCTCTTTGTCCCCGACAAACTTGCGCTACTACATCATATGTTGAAAAATTATCTCAGCAACTAGCCCGGCTCTCAACCCTACTGAATTTCCATCGCCAGCATGTTCAAAAAGCAAAAGTGCACATCTATATCTTTATAACAATTTTGAATTCTGGGTTGTTTGCTAGCTCTTTAGAGCTATTGTACCATCTATTACGTTGTGATCTAAACGTATATAGATGAATCCGGCTGCGCAAAGCTATCCGGAACTATGGAGCAACCCGTCCCAAATACTCTTGTATCTTTGGCTCTCAGGAATTTATATATTTGCTTTTTTGTCCTCGTTCTTCTGCTTGCGATCACAGAAAGAAATACCATACTTCCCCCCATTACGAGAAGCCTATCCTTAGCCACGTTTTCAGAATTAGTGCAAGGCGAGTTGGTACCTCACAATTTAACACTCCTAATAAACAGATCACGATTACATGCATTCATTCAAAAATTCATCTAGAGGCAATGATTTGGTTGACCCAGGCAAATTGTTCCACTTTTCTATAGTGTACTACTAACGTCTACTACCGTACTAGTAGTGTTCACACTAGTAGCACACTATACGTACGTATAGTGTGCTACTAGTGTGCTACTTACAACGTACTACTAACGTAGATGGAGTTGTAGCTTGTTTCTCGTGGGCTTCAGTTTACTGGAGACAAATATTCATTAGCTAATGTGTAGCGTGAGGTATTGAAAAGAATATGTAGCAAGTTAGGCTTTCGAGATCGCGTCGCTCGGACAGAGTGTTGGAGACATACCGTACCAAGCTTAGAGGAGGGTGAAAAGTTCACTCCTAACAACGGATGGCGTAAAAAACGGATGGCGCCCAACGGATGGCGTAACGAAGGATGGCGTAAAAGAAAACGGATGGCGCTTTTTTTTTGACCGATCTTTGATGTCGGATATTTTATGAGGGTTCCATACATGATAGCATATTCTAGGATGGGACGGATGGGTGCTTTAATATGTGAGCAATTTCCTTTAGCGTGGAGCATAATTTATTGCGCGATTTAGATAGCCCAGTTTCTTTAAATCCGTATATGCAAGTGTATTTGATATGTTTTAGACCAACACATCTTTGGCGGTGAACATGAGGCCTGGGTACTTATAGTCGGACACACGTTTCAGAGAGGAGCATGGAAAGAGTATCGAGCAGAGAAAAGAGGTGCATTGCAGAAAGAAAGAGTGAACTGTTTTAACAAAATCTATGTTCATTTGCCATGTGTTGGCACCATCTACGAAATTGGTCCAAAGAATCACCAAGTAAAATGTGGTCATCATAGGTATTAATAACAGTATACAGTATACATTCGTCAAGCGAAAGACGGATTTTGGCAGACACAATACTTTGGCTATACATACATACATCTATGTATAGCAAGAACAAAAGTGGCCCCATGACCGAGCCCTAGGAGACACTAGATGTTACATTCTCAAAAGACTAGTTTGACGAACCGGAAAGAAACATACTGAGAATGGTTGTTTAAAAAACTAGCTATACTTTTCAACAAAAGAGGAATTGTTTGAGAATAGCGTTAAGTTTGTGCAGAAGTTTTTATAATGCGTAACAGTGTCCCAATTGCCTTTGAAAAGTCGAGAAAACTGCATCAATTTGGTAACCGGAGTTCAGAGTGTGTGAAATGGCATGCGAGAATTCTAAAAGTTGAGTGATTGTGCAATAGCCTTGACAAAAAACCATGCTGAGCATCACTGAGGATGTTATATATTCAAGAAACACCATAATATGCGCAAAGATGATGTGTTCTCAAAGTTTACATGATTGACATGTCAATGAAATTGGGTGATGATTTGATGGTGACTGCTTGCTGACATATTATGATTACGATGAATTACATTGAAAAATATATTAAAGAAACCGAAGATTCATTCATTTCCAATTCTTTAATTGAGCTTCCCCGCGTAAGCCGGGCCACTTTTCTTTCGGCCTGTTTTCTCAGAACTATTCGCTCGTTAGACCACTTTTGTGTGGCAACGATGGAGTGAAGGAATAGACAGCGGATTGCTCCTGAACACTAAAGCTTAGATTTCTTCTACGCACTATTGAGAGATCTTGGCGGAAGAAGCATTATTCATGGATCTATGAGCACTTGGTGCAGTGGCTTTCTAATAATTGCTAATGTACACTTCCATCATCGTTACGCATATCCAAGATAATGTGAGTACTTTTTGCTTGGCGTTATCGATCGTGCAGTTACGCAGCTTCACCATTTTCGGTGATGGCAAAAACGTAGGCTAAGAGACGACTATAGATGCTTTGTTACTTATTTAGGACCTTGAATTTTCCAGATTCTCGCTGTACCCCAGAATTTAAAGAAGTGTGAGGTCGTAGCGACGAAATTCTCGGTTGTTTCTCAGCGCTCATCTTGTGTGTTCCTTCGCTCGAGTTCTGTTTCCCTTGGCGCTGTCTTTCCCGTTTACAAGTTAAACAGTCATTTGCCTCAATGTACGCACTACAATACTTCCACCAACGAAGTGCCATTCAAAAATAAATTGTGGCTTTACGCTTGTAGTATCTTTCTGTACAGCCTTTTAACCCAGGCGTGCACCTGAGGCAAACCCAAGCCTGGGCAAATCAAGGTTGAAGCAAACCCAGTCCCTACTGAGAAATACCTTTTCATGAAATTGCTTGAAGGTCAGAATAATATATATAACTAACATAAAGAGCATGTTATTACATCAAAATAGAATGCAATCAGACACTGCAGATATCAAGAAAAGACGAGCCAGTTTCGAGGCCAACTCGTCTCTATGCAGTCGATATAGCCCTGAAAGTAATGACATACAGAAGTGTCATTTTAGCAGAATAAGTAAGATAGCCTTGCAAATGGAAGTAGATGGAATAACTTGATCGTTTGTGGAAGTGAAAGGATGACACGGAAACACCCGACAGCCTAACGAAAAAAAATTCTGCAGACCGTACGTACCTCGGAATCGACATTATGTGACGTATTCGGAGTGAAGGTGGCCCTGTTGTAATTTTTATTGAGCGTCACGGATGAAATGACGCTAAGTTTACGTAAAAAGGTTGCGCGCACAGACACATGTTGAACAGTTGCCAATGTTAAAATAACCATTTGTTTGCACATGCTAAACGATGTGAACTTGAACATGCGTATTAGCTACCCCAGAAGCTGATATGGACCACTGATGCTCGTGAGGGTGCTGGCCATGGACACTACTACTTAAATCAACTTCAGCGCATGGCAGCTACCCATAATTGACGTTAAAACGAACCTGATGTCTGTATCAAAACAGTACATATGTAATTTTTATAAAATTGGGTAAGCAGCACTGCAACCACTACTGACATTTCACGAAGATTAGCGTCTATTTGAAAGTAGTTTCGAGTCCTGGCGTAGCTCTGCGGTAAATTGCTTCATTGCCACGCTGAATGCTTGGGTTTCGATTCAAGCTGGGACCTCGACATTTATTCTTTGCATTCGTTGGGGCAAAACTACGAATGTCGGGTATTTCTTAACGCTCGCGCGTTAGAATCGCCCTTGTGTGCTCTCGTTGTTCGTGGGTAGATACTAAGTGTTAAGCACCTGTGGCACAAATCCGCATACCAGCAGCAGATACTCGCTTGGAGGTATGTGCCACTGTCTGGCGGGAAGTGTTGACGCCGTACGCGACGGGATTCTGACTATATTCGTGTCTTGACCAGCGCGTCATATTCATCAAACCATCTTACCCTTCTATGCTAATTTTGGTTAACGCCAAGTTAAGGGGGTGACCACGAGAGCACCCAAACGTAAGCGTCAAGAGAGATAGATGCTCAAAATGCCTAGTGTAGCCGAAGAAATTTTTCGCATTCGATGACAACGGAAGAAGACCAGCTTCACTTACACAGGCATTTAATGAGGTAGTCGGTTGGTTTAAGCAAGCGCGAATGTGCATCAATTTTGAAAAGACGGTACGCGTGTACGTAACAATAAAAAAAAGCCAGAACTTAATTTCTAATGTACTGAACACGTCCCTTGCTGAGACATTACTCATTATTAAAACCCGCTTCTTTACATAAAAAGTGATCGGTCGTGGTCAATACACCTTGACACTGTGATAGCAATTTGCCACCGTAGGTTTATCTTTTGAAGAAGCCTACTAAGATGATTCGCACCAGATACACGTCTTTTTGCATATATGACACCCGTCCGCCCCGAATTAGAATGTGCCGTCAACATATAGAACCCTTCACTAAAAACCGACATAGGAAAACTCGAAGGCTTACAAAGAAGAAATAAAGCTGTCAGATTCGTCTACAAAACGTATGGCCGAGCTTCAATCATTACTTTGATTTCTCAAAGAAGCTTACCTGCACTAACTAATCGAAATCAGGTATGTCATCCAAACTTCTTTATTCATCTAATAAAAAGTCAGTAACAAGTCGACACGTCCACCTTTTTTGCACATTCGTCCGGTTACGTTACCTAGAACACGGCACTCATTAGCTGTATTTCTATTCACACAGCACGTGTCAACTGTTTGAAGTAATCTTTTTTTTCTAAAAAGATGGTGCCCTGGACAGATTGCCCCATGTAAATGGGACACGTAACTTACTTTGGCAGGTTTAATCACATCTTCAGCACGAAGCCTTTTCTAGTCTGACTTTGATGTTGTAAGCGTTTTCTTTTCTTTTTTTTTACGCGTGACGATTGAATGCATATGAACGCGTGCAAAATAAGTGATTGTTAATTTCGCTTTTTTCATTTTTATACACTTCTACTACTATGCCAAATTATTCTACAAGGGTGTCTAAAAAAGAAATAAAAAAAACATGCGTCGGCCGGAAATCGAACCCAGGCCACCCGCGTGGCAGGCGAGTATTCTACCACTGAACCACCGACGCCATTGTCCAGCTCGCGAAGGATTGCCTCAGTCGCTGCCCGTAGGCCGGCTAAATGTAGGTCACTGAGCCGGCAAGCTCACGATTAAAAAGCTCGTTGGTAGCGAGAGACACTGACGCCACGAGGATCTCTTTTGTCCCGTACAGTGCAATGGGGCAGACTGTTTGATTAGAATCGAGGTTTTCTTTGTATTGCTTCGTTTCCTGCTGAACAGAATTTCTCATACATATTATTGTCTACGGTGAACACGTGTGATGATTTCTTTAACGTCTAGCAGTTGAACAAGGCACGCAAACTTTTGGCTGTGTAATAAGTGGCCGGGTACATTAGAGTTCTATTCGAATAATAATGAATATTAATATAAGTTATTGTTATAATCATTCAAATAACCATATATTTACTTAACGTCCTGAGCAAACAACCATATAATCTTTGTGCAGCTGCATAAAAAATAAACAATAAAAACAATAAATTACAGACACCCTTCAGAGAAAGAAATCAGCGTAAAGTAGGAAGAATAAAAACAACACAACAGAAATTGACGGGGGCAAAAAAACATTGCCGAATTCGCAGAACCACGTGGAAGGGTTCAATAATAATAATAATAATAATAATAATAATAATAATAATAATAATAATAATAATAATAATAATAATAATAATAATAATAATAATAATAATAATAATATTATTATTATTATTATTATTATTATTATTATTATTATTATTATTATTATTATTATTATTATTATTATTATTATTATTATTAATAATAATAATATCATCATCACTACTATTATTATTATTGATTCAAACGGCTACTTTCCCATCACGGATTCAAGTAAATAGCTCAAAGCATGTGTGCCTCTTACATCTGTTCCACGCTAAAGGATCGTCGCAGGCATTGACGGTATACGCTTAAATAACCGTAATAAAAACTCCGTTCAGCATTAGATAAAGCCATTGCAACAATATGCCACAATGCAGTTTCTGCAACTATGCATGTTTCTAATGTTTCCTAGGTGGCTGCCTATTGCAATATGTTTCGAGCAAGCGCTAGTTGGCTCGGTGACTTATATACGGGACAGGATGACCAGAAAAGAACCACCATTTTGTCGTGAGATTGCACGTGCACGTTGGAGCGTCGGTGGTTCAGTGGTAGAATACTCACCTGCCACGCGGGTGGCCCGGGTGCGATTTCTGGCCGACGCAAAAGTGTTACTTTTTTTGCACTTTTGATTTTGTCTTTCCCCTGAAGCTCTTCACAATCACGTAGCTGTTTTTTTTTTTCAAGTCTGAAAAAGTGTCTCCTTGCCGGTGATGGAAGGTCAGTTTCACAAGGAGTAACTGTTTTCAACAAGGTCGACTGTTTTGTGAAATAGCTCACCTAAAGCAACTCACCTTAGTGAAGTAACTCTGTGAAGCGCCCATTTCGAAAAACGATTACCGCGCTCCGTTCCTACGCCTCACCAACCCCCCTGTCCTGCGCCGCAGCGCAATGTTGCTGATCGGCGACTTGACGTAGCACGCAGCTAGTCTGCAGGTCTAAATCAGTCACGACGATGAGATATGTCTTACCCTCGTTGTAAGAAGGATGGCAAGACCACGCGAAAATTTTAAACCAGCTCATACCAAGGTTCTAACCGCTGTGACTTCCTTAACATCGCACGTATTTGCGAAATTCTTCTATGAGCAAGTTCACAAAACGAAAGTGCACATATTTATCTTCATAAATATTTTTGGACCTCTGGGTTGTTTACTAGCCATTTAAAGAATTGTAACAGCGACTAGAAAGTCATATAAACATATATAGACGAATCCGGCTGCATAAGTCTATGCGCAACTATGGAGCTACCCGTCTCAAGTACTCTCATATCTTTGGCTCTGATAGATTTCACACAGATTATTTCTAATTCTCGTTCTTCTCAGTTGCGATCAGAGAAAATAACAACATATCCCCCTCCATTACAAGTCGCACATCCTTAGTCACTTTCTAAAAACTGGATAAACGTGACATGATAGCCTCACAAATTTAATACGGTGTTACGGGATTTTGAGTTGTTTTCATTTAAATAGGTTGCCAATGTGATTGTTGTTTGACATATGTACTGATATAGTCATTTTTTTTTATTTTTAAATGCAAATCATTTCTTAGCGAACATCGGCGACTTTGAGCGTATCTTCCTATCTAATTATCTATCTAGCCGCTAACGCTTAGATACTCTCGTGTTAACAACCCTAACTTGGCATGAACCAAAATGAGCATGGAAAGGTAAGATGGTATGACGAATATGACGTGCTTGTCCAGACATGAATACTATCGCAATCCCGTCACGTACGTCGTCAAACACTTCCCGCAAGACAGTGGCACACACCCGATGGTTAGTGGGTATGTGCAACAGGTGATTGTCACTTGGTATCTACCCAGGAATGACGCCAACACAAATAGGCAATTTTATCGCGTAAGCGTTAAGAAATACCCGACATCGGTAGCGTCGACCCGACGAATGCAAAAAATAAATGTCAGGGTCACAGCTGGAATCGAACCCAAGCATTATGCTTGGCAATGAAGCAATATACCGCGGAACTATGCCAGGTCTCGGAACTATTTTTCAAATAGACGCTAACTTTCGCAAAACGTGCAGTGGTGATGGTGCTCATTACCCAATTTTATAAACATAACATATGTACTTTTTTGATAGATCCGTCACGTCGGGTTAATGTCTTTCACAAAGGTCCTGTTAATTAGGAGGCAATCGCCGGGCTAATTCCAAGGGCCGAAGTATCTGTTTCCCGAACCGCACCACGAAAGCGTGGACAATTTAGAAGTGGTCCTTTTTGGCGCGCCAGCGGACGCCGGCTGTGGCCCAAAGAACAAGTCAGAGCCGAGAGTTGATAAACAAACAAAATTATATTCTCAATAATGGCAGACCGAAAACAATACACAAGTATGCACACTCCGCAATAGTTGAGTACAATATGTCACCGATCAAACAGCGTACAATCAGCCACACTCGAAACAACACAGTACAATCAGCCACACTCGAAACAACGGACACAGACAACAATAAGCACTACAATACAGTCGCATGCATTGAACAACCAAGACACTTAAAGACTAAAGAGATAAAAAACCTATTCAGTCCAAAGTTCTTGGAACAAAAGTCTGGATGGTACTCTTCCGAGAATCACTCACTCAAAGTCCAGCGTTGTTGTCGTTCCGCTGCCCCTGAAGTTTCTCTTCCAGGAAACCTCGCTTCTTCAGTTGGCCTCTCTCCAAGCTTCAAACTTCTTCGCCGGTAACACGTCGGCTTCACACACGCAGCTGTTGCCACGCGTCTTCGCTCGATAGTGGTAAACACACACTCTTGCCTGTAGCTCGACTCGTCACCCCTCAGGTGGAAATCATCTTCTTCTCTTGCGTTGTCTCTACGGACAAAACCTTCGCCGACTACACGGCGGAATAATTGAAGTTTTTGCGCACACACACAAGGACACAGAAGAAGGGAACACAAGGACCAGCGCAGGTCCTTGTGTTCCCTTCTTCTGTGTCCTTGTGTGTGTGCGCAAAAACTTCAATTATGCAGCAGTACCAACTAGCCCGTCTTTCCGTATTATTACACGGCGGAATCCCTACGCGCTCTGACGCTAACTTCCGTCTTCTCCTGATCTCTCGTCTCGGCTGCTCGGTTAAATACCTTCCGCACGACATTCCAGAAAGTTCTCGTCATTTCGTCGGCGCGATACGCAGCGAAGACTGGGGAGAGGCGCGAGACTGTACGAGGGCCGTCCCCGACTGATGACTCAACCCGGCATAACACGCCCCTTTCCATCTAGAAATTTCCAGAGCTTGCTCGGCCGCCGATGTGGGTTGAGGAGGTTCATCGGCGAAGCCACGCGTCCGAGGGGAGAGTGCGCGCCCGGGGAGCCTTGGATGTTTGTTTTCTTTTTTTTCTTTTGACCTCGCGGCGTCTCTCCCGCGCGTTATCGCAAGAATTTGGTGGCGTGCCCACTTTTAGCGCTCGTTCTGTGACACTGCCCTCCACTTTAAGAATATTATCTCATAATATTCAAAACCAAACAAACGAGCGCGAACAGTCACCACACACTCTGAAAGACTGTAACACAAACCGTCGCTCATGACACTTCACATTCACAATAGATCGCTCAATACAATCGTACATCGTAATTCAATTCCACAATACATGAAATATAGCCACAGTTACATGAATGCAACACTCCATCACATATTCCAAACAATACAAATGTACAAAGCTCTCTTATTATAACAATTGTACAATACTATACATCACATCACAGCACAAACACTTCGACACTTGTGACACAGGATGACACAACATTAACACAACATATGGCACTCAGCGCTGCCCAACACATTATGATTCGACCTCAGCACCTATCCTGTGTACTTTGAGCGGCGCCTGCGCCCTTTCTTGCGGTGCTCGCTCGATCTCTTCTTGTATTTCCACGTTCTTTTTCGGCGAGCCCATTCCAACGACGATATCTGAGGTGGCGTCTCAGCCATCCTTGTCACTTCCGACACCGTTAACGGGTCATAACGTTCAACGGGTCCTGTCTGTTTATTTACCAGCTTGTTCCTGTCACGGCATTGGGCCTGGCTGGCCGACTCCGTCATTTTTACACTGTCGGTCGGTTGGGGTCGTGCCGACGTACGTCCAGCTGCCCCGCACGTGAACTCATTTAACTCGATAATCTTCTCTTTCGCTGTCTCTTGCGCCGCGGCTTCACCTTGGGCTCTAGTGAGATCCGTCACGGGATGCTCCTCCACTGTATCTCGCGGTCGCTGGATTGGCGAGGGCTCTATCTTAGGGTCTTCTCCCAAACATTCCGGATCATTCGGTCCTCGCGCCCCATCGATGTTTCCGATGACAAGGTCGTAAAGGGGGGTCGTCATACATAGAGCGGTAACCTTCCCGCTGAAGTACGGGGTTTCAACCTCAATCTCTGCTTCGGGAAGCATCCGAACCGTACGGTCAATTAGGCAAACCAGTTTCGTTCTGCCCGTCAACTCACTTTCCCGTACCAAACTACTCCGCACGATAACCGTGGAGCTACCGGTGTCTCTTAACACCGTAATCTTCTTGTCCGCAACTTTTCCAGGCAGCGTTGGCATTCCCTTTGTGCCACCGGTTGGCTGTTTTGACATTACAGCACCCACAATAGGAATTTTCTCCCCATTTTTCAACTCTACGAATCCATCGGTGACGGCATTATTACCTGATTTCGGAGCCGCCTGCACACAGGATACCTGGTGTGTTTGACTCGCTTCGTTTCGACATGCGTCTGCTTTGTGCCCAGTCTGACCACACTTAGAACATTTTACTACCATAGGGCTCGTAAAGTTAGTACGACAGTTGCTCGCGCGATGACCCACTCGGTTACACAGAAAACATCGCGGAACACTCTCCGGTGCACGCTTCTTTTGTTCTGGTGCCGAATTTTTCGAGTCTTCGGGACACTCCTTCTTGACCTTGGCCAAATTAGTTCCACCCTGCGCTTCCAGGAATTGATCAGCCAATTCAAGCATTCCTTCAAGTGACTCAGCCTTCCTCTTTTTCAAGTACAGCGACAGGCTTGGGTGGCAACTAGTAAGAAATTGTTCTCTAATTAGGAGCTCTCTAAGCTCATCGTACTCCTGCGCTGTCCCTGAAAGTTCAATCCATCTGTCGAAATAATGGCAAAGTCAGGCGGCATACTGCGTAGCCGTCTCACCATCAGCTTGCTTTCCTGTCCGAAATCTGTCCCGGAATCCTTCCACAGTAAATCTAAATCGCTTCAGCAAAGCAGTTTTCACCTTTGCATAGTTGGCTGCATCGGTCGGCGTCAGCCTACCGTACACACTGAGCGCTTCACCACTCAAGCAAATACTCAAAGCAGTTGCCCATTGATGTTCCGGCCAATTCTGGCTCCTTGCAATCGTCTCAAATCTGTGAAGGTACGCGTCAAGGTCGTCCTTCCTTTCATCAAACGCTACGAGCAGCTTGCTTGAGTTCAAGCGGAATCCGTGGTCCTCCCGTTCGCTGCTTTCAACTCCAGCTTGGATTGGAGTTTCACTTCGCTGTTGCAAACGGAGCCGCTAGAGTTCTATCTCGTGCTGTCGCTGCCGTCCCCTTTCCTCTCTTTCTTCTTTCGCCCTCTCAGGTGCCAGTCTTTCTCTCTCCAGTTCCAACTTCAATTGCTGCTCTCTTTCTTCTCTCGCGCTTTCGGCGGCCAGCTTTTCTCTCTTCAGCTCCAACTACAATTGCTGCTCTCTTTCTTCCTTCAGCTGTCGCTCCTTTGCCTCTCTTTCTTCTTTCAGCTGTCGCTCCTTTGCTTCTCTTTCTTCTCTCGCCCTTTCAGCTGCCAACCTTTCTCGTTCCAACTCAGCTGCTTTTTCTTCCTTGGCTCTCTCAGCTGCCAACCTCTCTCGTTCCAACTCAGCTTCTTTTTCCGCTTTGGCTCTTTCGACCGCCAGCCTTTTCTTTTCCAGCTCAGCTGCCTTTTCCTCTTTGACCCTCTCTTTTTCTTCTTTTTCCTTCTAGGTGACCCACTTCTGTAGTTCGGCGCCGGAAAGACCCATCTTCTCACCAAGCGCAACTAACTTTTCGAGATCCATGGTGTCTCGCAAAGAAAGTCTTGCCGCGTGTAAAAAGTATCTGCCTAAATCAGTCTATCGGAACAATCCCCTGCACTCGTTAACGAGAACACTGAACAACACACAAAATTGTTCCGATAGCACCATCAACAACTCGAGGCTCTTTCTCACTACTTTGGACACACTGTGTACCAAAAGGTCCTGTCGTGGACGCCAGATTAATTGTCACAAAGGTCCCGTTAATAGGGAGGCAATCGCCGGGCTAATTCCAAGGGCCGAAGTATCGGTTCCCCGAACCGCACCACGAAAGCGTGGACAATTTAGAAGTGGTCCTTTTTGGCGCGCCAGCGGACGCCGGCTGTGGCCCAAAGAACAAGTCAGAGCCGAGAGTTGATAAACAAACAAAATTATATTCTCAATTATGGCAGACCGAAAACAATACACAAGTATGCACACTCCACAATAGTTGAGTACAATATGTCACCGATCAAACAGCGTACTACACACTACAATCAGCCACACTCGAAACAACGGACACAGACAACAATACTCACTGCAATGCAGTCGCATGCATTGAACAACCAAGACACTTAAAGACTAAAGAGATAAAAAAACCTATTCAGTCCAAAGTTCTTGGAACAAAAGTCTGGATGGCACTCTTCCGAGAATCACTCACTCAAAGTCCAGTGTTGTTGTCGTTCCGCTGCCCCTGAAGTTTCTCTTCCAGAAAACCTCGCGTCTTCAGTTGGCCTCTCTCCAAGCTTCAAACTTCTTCGCCGGAAACACGTCGATTTCACACACGCAGCTGTTGCCACGCGTCTTCGCTCGATAGCGGTAAACACACACTCTTGCCTGTAGCTCGAGCCGTCTCCCCTCAGGTGGAAATCATCTTCTTCTCCTGCTTTGTCTCTACGGACAAAACCTTTGCCGACTACACGGCGGAATCCCTACGCGCTCTGGCGCTAACTTCCGTCTTCTCCTGATCTCTCGTCTCGGCTGCTCGGTTAAATACCTTCCGCGCGACATTCCAGAAAGTTCTCGTCATTTCGTCGGCGTGATACGCAGCGAAGGCTGGGGAGAGGCGCGAGACTGTACGAGGGCCGTCCCCGACTGATGACTCAACCCGGCATAACACGCCCCTTTCCATCTAGAAATTTCCAGAGCTTGCTTGGCCGCCGATGTGGGGTGAGGAGGTTCGTCGGCGAAGCCACGCGTCCGAGGGGAGAGTGCGCCCCCGGGGAGCCTTGCATGTTTGTTTTCTTTTTTTTTTTCTTTTACCTCGCGGCGTCTCTCCCGCGCGTTATCGCAAGAATTTGGCGGCGCGCCCATTTTTAGCGCTCGTTCTGTGACAACGTCAACTGGGGTTAGTCGCCACGCGGTGAAGTTCGCTTGTGCAGCAAAGTCCAGGGCCAGCATCTTCGCGAGAATCAGCGCTTTATACCAGCTTATGTTGTTGCTAATACACATGTTTTAGTTCGCATCGTCGCGCAAGTGAAAACAACTGTTATAGAAACATCTGCAGCTCTTCAACATATGTCTGATTTGATTGATATGTGGGGTTTAACGTCTCAAAACCACTATATGATTATGAAAGACGCCATAGTGGAGGGCTCCAGAAATTTCGACCACCTGGGGTTCTTTAACGTGAACCCAAATGTGAGCCCATGGGCCTACAACATTTCCGCCTCCATCGGAAATGCAGCCTCCGCCGCCGAGATTTAATACCGCGACCTGCAGGTCAGCAGCCGAATACCTTAGTCACTAGACCACCGCGGCGGGGCATCATTTGTCTATACGTGCAGCATTAGTACATATATTTTGCGTCATTTCATGACGTGTCGCTCAATGAAAAAATTGCAACATGGTCATCTTACCTCCGCATGCTTTGCATAATGTCAATTCCTAGGTACGTGGGATCTGCCGAATTTTTTTGCTTTTTTATCTTTTTTTCAGTTTCTTTTAACTGTACTAAAACATTGTCTAAGATTTCCCATTTGTTGTAATTTCTTTGGGATTGAATGAATGAACGAATAAATAAATTATTTAGGTAGGTAATGATTGCTAATGAATAACTATATAACCGACTAATTAATAATTATATATGCTTTCATTGTTTTCTTTATTTTTCACTTCAATATTGTTGACCGAGTCCATTAGTTTCAACAAAGTAGAATGTGCCTGTTCACTGTACCCTTTAGAATCGATGGAGGGCTCCTCGTGCAGGATGCAGCCATGCGTGGGATAAATAGGATCTCGCTACCGTACACCGGGGTGGTCATTTTCTCATTGCCGCCTTCGTCATATTCACTATCTCGCCGACGCGGCCGCAGCTGAGCGGCTATAGTGTCCCCTGCAAGAGCGCCTCAATCGTACTGCATGGCGATCCAACGTCACTACACTCTGTAGAGCCAACCCGAACGTAACGGTGCTGCACTGGTCTAGTAGGGCACGCATTCGTATATGGAAAAACAAAGGACATGAATTACGAGTGAAGCAGAGTACACAGTTCCGCTTATAGTAACTATAATTGGTCTTCTTTCTTTACGAATCACTCGTAGAGTTTCTCTGTTGCTTGTCGCGTTTTCTCTTTTTTTCATGGTATAACTATCAGTTAAAGCGCACGAAAAAACAGACATGAAGAGAGGACAAGCGCTTTCTCGCAACTAAACTGTTTATTAGAAAGGGCAGAATATAAATACAGGCAACTGAAAAACACGACGCATGCGTGTGCAGGCAAAAAAAGTACATCAGTGGCACATCAAGAACACATGGTAAAAGAAGACAGATTATCTCGAAACATAATCAAGAAAAACAAACTCTTTATCGTGCAGCAAAACAGAAGGCTGGCTGAGGCATCGTTCCCCTCTTTTTCTTATGTGAAAAGCTTCTGTCAACTCATGAGTTAATTTATTTTTTGACCGAAAAACCACTTCAGTATCCTGAAAAAGAGGATAACAACCGCACTCTCTGCAATGAGCCGCGAGATGCGATGCACCCACGGATTTCAAGGAAGAATCGTGCTCTCTGAGACGAACATTGACGCATCTTCCCGACTGACCGATATACACTTTACCACAGCTAAAAGGAGTCATGTAAACAACGCCCATTGCGCACTCCACGAACTTTTTGCTGTGTTTCATGTGACATTGTGGAAACTCTTTGCGCATGCGTGAACAAATAGACTGCAGTTTGCCTTTGGCTGAGAAAAGCACATCGACTTTATATCTATTAGCTAATAGCTTAAGCTCATGTGAAGTCTTAGGAAGGTAAGGAATCACTGATATCCTCCTACTTTTTCTGTTTTCTTCATGACGCTCCGAGCGATTCCCTTCAAATTTAGGTTTCTTAATCATGTTGTTACAAACGGACGTGATTACATCATTAGGATACCCTGCTTCTACTAGTTTCTTTACTTGACTATGAAAGCTCATTTTCATTCTGTGTTGACAGGACTTTTTAGAGCAAAACCCTAACTCGTAGTAACGATACCTCTCTTCACCAGCTTAGAGTGGCTCGACCTGTAATTGAGTATAGGCTTTACGGATCTGGGACAATAAAACCAGCAAACATGCTGGGGTTCAAAGACCAAGTGGAGATCTAGAAATTGCAGTTGATTTTGTCGCGGCAATTCAAAAGAAAAGTTTAGTTTCTTGCCTGTTTCCTTAAAAATCTTGAAAATATTTACAACATCTCGCATAAAATATGAGGACGTAGTGAACACAAGAAAACTGTCGACGTATCTGAATACGTGAACCGGGAGTCCTGAAAAATGATTTTGAAGTGCTACATCAATTTTTCCGAGAAAAATGTTGCTTAAGATCGGAGCTACGGAAGAGCCTATGCAAATCCCTGATCTCTGGACAAAAAGATTGCCCCTCCAAGCCACAAAAGTTGACTTGAGGTAGAAGCTAAGAAACTCTAGAAAACTGGATATAGAAGTTCCACACTACAGGCTGAAAGACAATCTTGGCATCTTGGCACATTCGGTATTTGCCTTGCAAATGCATACGGCAATCATTGAAGTGGACCCGGCCACGCTGGCTTCAATGATTGCCGTATGCATTTACAAGGCAAGAGTGACATCACACTGATGCCGACGCCCTATGACGTTCACCTGTGTCCTCCGAAAGTTCTGCATGTCTATCTGCCGTTGGTTGAAATGGTGTCGTTGCCAGAAAACTGTGACATGGCGTCTGAGCAACGTAAGGATGACTGGATCAGCACTCTTCTGCGATTCCTTTCAGACCCGTCGACTTCTCCATTTTCTCGAACGTTGCGCCGTCAAGCGGCTCACTTTGAGGTCCGCGATGGCCTCCTTTATCGCAGGAACTATAAGTCCGACGGCCGAAAGTGGTTACTTGTCATACCTCGCCATCTTCGTGCTGCAATATGTTCAGCTTTCCACACTGACCCTCAGTGCGCACATGCGGTCGTCTTCAAAACATACGCTCGGCTTTCCTCCCGGTTTTATTGGCGAGGCATGTACACCTTTGTGCGCAAATACATTCAGTCATGCCCTCAGTGCCAACGACGCAAAGCTCTCCCTCATCATGCCTCTGGTCCAATCCAGTCAATCCCTTGCCCGGCCAGGCCTTTCGACCTCGTTGGAATTGATCTGTATGGGCCTCTACCATTCACGGCTTTCGGAAACCGTTGAATCGCAGTCGCTGTCGACTACTTGACGCGATACGCGGTAAACAGCCGCTTTGTCTGCTGCCACAGCACGCGACGTCTCATCTTTTCGCCTGCGGAACTTCATTCTCCGTCACGACGCACCGCGTGAACTTCTCATTGACAGAGGACGTGTGTTCCTCTCTGAAGTCATCAATGCACTTCTTGCCGAATGTCGTATCATTCAGCGGACTACCACCGACTACCATCCTCAAACGAAGGGCTTGACGGAAAGATTCAACCATACCCTAGGCGACAAGATATCTAAGTATGTTGCCTCAGACCACTCCGATTGACACCTCATTATGCCTTTTGAGACATACGCACATAACACTGCTCCACGGGTGACTATGGGCTCTTCGCCATTTTTCCTGTTATAAGGCTGAGACCATTCCACCACACTAGATATCATTCGGCCCTACCACCCCGATTCCTCCGAGTCTACGCCCATCTCTGAATCTGCCCACCGCACCGACAAATGCCCCAAGATCGCCCAGTTGTTCACAACCATCAACCAATGGAGACAAAAATCTCGACGTGACGATAACCATCCGTACCCTAACTTTGTTCTGGGCACCAATGTGTGGCTTTGGGTCCTCGCTGTCTCTACAAGCCTTTCCTCGAAGCTTGTTTCAAAATACCAGGGATCCTACCACGTTGTTTCACAGACTTGACCTGTCAACTACGCCATCCACAGACCAGTGCTTTCAGAGTCGTGAAACTGTTTACGTACAGCTTTTGAAGCTACAATACGATTCGCTCGTACTTTGCTTTTTTTTAGTCGCCAGGATGGCTTCTTAACAGACGGGGGACGAATTGTGGTGAAGAGGAATGCTCACTGCAGCGACATCGAGAAGTTGGCGCGAGGCGCGAGCTAAGGCTGCCTGGTTGTTGCTGTGACACTGCCCGTATACCCGGCCAGCTCTTGCTGCTTCTGCACCGACGTTGCTACCGCTTTTGACCTTTCATTCACATTATACATGCTATAACTCATTGAAACCGAGTATGTAATCAAAAATTATTTTTTGCGCTAATGAGAAGTCAATACGAAATCGACACGTAATACCTTTATTGCATATTCGTAGGTTACGCTACCAAGCATGGACTCTCACTTGCGGTATTTCTATTCACGACACGTGTCAACTGTGTGAAATAATTTTTTTCCTCAAAGGGCCCCTAAACCACCCAGTGGCCGAAATTTAGTAGAGGAGAGGAAGTTGTGCTCGAGTTTACAACGAACACGTAGCTGTGAATATTTTTCGAAACGATGCTGTGATAGCGGAGTTACACGCGTTTGATGATCGAAACGCGACGACCGCTTCTGTCCCTCTTTCCTACGCTACCCCATTTAAAACCGCTTGGACCCTCCTCGCTGAGTCAGCTGAGTGCCCCTCGTCATCTCACCTGGCATACGTCACCGCTGACGTGCTGTTGGAGACAGCGTCTATTTCAGGTTGCCGCGATCCGCCACTCCAACGCCCCAGCTCACCGTCAACTGTGTTGTGTGTGTCATCTGGGTGCACTGATTGTTGACTAACCCCCGTTGCTGTCGTGCTGGCCCGTGCCCTTACGCTAGCGACTTGGCGGTTGCGTTACGGGCCGCAGATGTCGATTCGCAAGTGGCAACACGACCAGGTACAGCACGGTGCGGGTGCACAGCTGTTTGCAAAGTGACCGGAAGTCGTCCGTTGTCGTTCGGCCAATCGAAAGCTTCAAAATTGGTAATGTAATTGAGTTTCACTGGTGATGTCACACATCTCAGTGGCGGGAATGGCGGTGACCGGAAAGGAGAAGCTATTGTCTTTTCGAAATTGGTCCGCGCCCACTACCTGTAGCGCTGCGGCGAGTGGCATCGTCGATCGCGACGGCATTCTGCACGCGATGCGCTTGTTTACTTTATTTATTTATTTCAAAGATGGAAACTTGCATTCTACCAAACACATAATGCTGCAATTTACTGCTAATTGCTTACATTAGTCCTGACAATTATTTTGACTGATTCATCTTACTACCTACAAACTATTCGCACTACTCTCCACTATGGGAACCTCTTTCATGCGAGCATTTTAATAGGACACTCGGAACCAGAGCAGGCAAAATCATCCACAATAAAACCTTTTGCCTATCTCGACCACGTATTCTACATATTTATTATATAGGAACATGGCATAAAAGCACTAAACACATTCTTTGACCACTATAACAAGTTTCACTCTAGTATTAAATTCACTATTCATGTTCTTTCAGTGAAATTAACTTCCTAGACAAGATGGCATCCATTGAAAGAAGAAAATGAGAGATGACGTTTAATAATATTTTTGTATTCGTTTTTGCAGTGTTATTCGTATAAGTTTACTTGATATTATTCATGCATGATTGTCTGCCGTTCCTGCTGATTTGCAGACGTGTGAACGGAATTGGGACCTCGCCAAGCTCTTAAACTTTTAGTCCTGTACTCCTCCTAACCAAAGGAAATAGAATGATTGATTGATACACATCACATAAAATACAGCTTTACTGTTACTAGTTGAAATGTTGAAGATCGAATGTTCGTTGTCACAAGTGGTATGTTGACAAAACAGAACAAGCTGTTAATGTTAGATTAAATAAGCATCGCATGGACACAGGGAAAAAATAACCAAAAGCAGTGGCACAACATTTTAAAGTAGCAGTTCACGACTTCAACTGTATACCTCGAACTTTACATCCTACAAACTGCCAGTCTCCAAGATATAAAAAATGTGCAGTCACACCATAATAAAAAGTTTAATAGACTCTGACAACCATAATTCAAAGACACGTGTACACCCACTCCCCCCCCCCTTTTCATGGAATAGCCTCTTCCCTATTGTGTCGTGCAACCTCGGGTGTCATTTCAATTCACCAGTGTGTTCACGATGCCTGTCTATGCCACTGGATGGAGCTAGGTGTCCAATGATGTCCGTTTTCTGTAGCCAAACCGTGTGGTCACACAAGTCATGTGACTCATGAAATGCTTGCCAATAACCCCTTTTTCCCTTCCTTTAAAAATGTGGTAAAATTAATGTTGGACAACATTTTCTAGTATCGCCCGAGTTTCGCCTGCGTGTTGCCACTCCACACACTGTCCCGATGCCAGGCCTCTCCATCGGCCTGCCACAGGTCACACCATACTACCTGGCAATAAAAACAGTTATGACCAACACAATTCAACATTGTAGTCTGTCATCGTATCCTCGTACCCCTTCTCCCACTTTTTTGCAGTTGCCCTCTCCTTTTGCTTAGCTTGGATTGCAGAAGAGGGAATGAAGCGTATACACATAAGTGCTAAGGGAATCTGTTACAGCACGCACACTTTGGCAACCATTTTGTTATTACAGAGTGTGGGCAACACGGATATTTGGGCAAATTGGTTTCAATTCATCTTTAAGAGGGTGCAATAACAAGAGGACGAAGAAACAACGAGACGAACACTGATTTTATTTGGTCGGTTGCGAAAGGCTAACCACTTTTATATGGAAGACACTTCACTGCAGTCACTGACCACGTGCCGTGCTGGCTGACATTTTTGAAAAACGTATTCAGACAGTTCGGTCAATGAGCTGTGCATGCAAACATTTTCGTACTCACTTATATATTCTACCTGTAGATTGCTTACTCGAACACTGTCAATAACCTTGATGATGCTGATGAAGAACACGAAACATTCTATTATGTCTGCATTTGACTTGATTCATGAAGTGAAAGAACAACATGGTTTCTTAATGCCAAAAATTATTAATCACACAAACCATCACTGAATGAAGACTGTGTTAACACTGTGCTCCATCAGTGCACTCCATACCACTGCTATTTCAGACTTAAAGAGCCTGACTGTGTTACTGCTATGCCTGGACACTTGCATAGAAGCAACCTCACCGAGCTTCCCGACATATCCACAGCTGAACATACTAGGTGCCGATGAGCAGTGCATGTGCTAGACTGTCTGCAAGAGCTCCAGCTTGAGTTGCCTGGATAGGAACCATGTTCCTAGAAGGCATCTGTGTGCTTGATCTAAGGCACGTTCATCTTAGCACTGGGACTCTGTCCCGATATACACCGGGATCTATGGTGACAGCGTCGCTGCACAACTGATGTACCGTGAGTTAGTGAGTGTGCTGTCGGTGCGTGAACAGAGACTAGACTGGAGCGTGTTTTATATGTTTCTGCATGTGCAACGTGCCTGTAAGTTCCATCCTGTGTCCACATTGAAGTCTCTATTATTTGATGAAATTTTTCTTGTGTGTAAAAGGGACAAGCCCACATAATTACCACAATCACAGACTGAATTCTCTTCACAATATTGTATATATATGATGTAAATTAACAATAAAAATCTGATTGAAATAGGCACTTTGTGTTTTTATGTTGAATGGCTTGGCCATTTCGTCATTCCCATAACACACAGGACCAGTTTGAGCATGACAAACTCGTGCAACTTTCAGTACACATGTACTGCATCAGAGACTGCATGAAAGATCACCGAGCGCCATCTTCTTCCATATCTTGTGCATCTCTGACACCCAATAGCAATAATGTCCAAAAAGGTGACAAGTGTTTAAAGTGGGCTCGCTAATTCCATCAGATTATATTTGACTGATGGTTGCAGCTCATTACATGTTTGCCTTTGGCATGGAGAATAAATACTTGTGATACTTTTGCTTTTCCTTTGTCTAAACCAGTTGATCTAATTTGTGTAATAGTTCACTCGCAATACAAAATAAAGTCCCAAGACACCTGAAACCTTTTCAGTCTTTGTTATAATTTCTGACGTTTCATACAACACATTGTAATATGACTTTCCCCATCTCACACATCGTGTAGAACTTCGCATTTTCACGGAGCAAAAAGTTACTAGCACGCTGAAACACGCTTGGTAATTCATAACGCCAAAGAATTTGGTACATTTTGAAACACTACTTACCCCCAACCCTTTTGAAGTAGCTCAAATGATACAAGCGACAGTATTCACAGCTGCGCAAGCACCATTACTGCGGACTCTTTTTTTTCTTTTTTTTTTTGCTATGTGTGACCAGCATGCCTTCGCATAAGTTTTGTGTGTGTGTGTGTGTGTGTGTGTGTGTGTGTGTGTGTGTGTGTGTGTGTGTGTGTGTGTGTGTGTGTGTGTGTGTGTGTGTGTGTGTGTTTGTGTGTGTGTGTGTGTGTGTGATCATGCTGCTCGACCAATAGGCACCAAAAACTGCGGGAACTAATACAGCGCACCCATCAGAAAACCTCCCCGATGCTGTTGCGAGTGAAATATGGTCAACTGGTACAAGATGCAACTTACGAAAGCACCTGCACGATTTCCTTGAGAAAACAGCTACTACTGAACTGCAAACACATCAAGGTAACATGTTACGCAGTACCAAAATTGGGTTTTTTCATCTAGTTCTGCAACAGACAGTAGTACCCGCACTTGTTTCAAGCACATTATTGGTGAGAATTAATCGTGGTTTCCTGGAAGAATCAGTTAGCAGCGCTATTTTTAGGTAACGCAACAGGGTCAGCTAACACGTTTTTAATGGTCATTTCAATTTTTGTGTAAAAGCGTTTCGATTTTTTGGCACCCCTAACAGCTTTCGTGTAGCACAAGACTGACGTCTATCGCGTAACTTGTTTTATCAGAAGCGGAGTTAATTCTGCACATTAAATACGTCTGTAGCGTGCCCGAGGATTCTGCAGTCTGCCGCCTTTGTCATTATTTGAGAAACAGGGCAGTAGTTGGTTACTGGTAGCAAAACAAGCACAAACCTGTACTCCTGGTTTCGTGACTGGTTGGGGCTCTCTCCATGCTCCAAAATCAGCTTGTACAAACACCTGTTTATTTTCACACTCACGCTAAATATTACCTGGTTATCAGAAGCGTATTTCTGCACCATAAATCACGAAATGACTGCAAATTTGTATGTGCAAACACCACATGAGTCTTCCGCGAGTGTACGCAGATGCCGTATTTACATACTGCCATCATTTTCTGCCCTTTGCTGTTGATATTGATGCGTGTATGGAACTGTCGCCCTGACACAGCTGAATTGGCACCCAAATGAAGAAGACGACAACGTGGTTGTTGTGGGTTGGACTCTCGAGCTTCTCCCGTTGGCCTACATGACTGTGCGCTCTCTAAGCCGTTAGCAAGACCAGCTCTCGGTGAATAAATATTCCCCGTAACATCTTTTGGTGGAAGGTGCGGGGTCTTCACACAATCTGGCTCTGGAACTCCGCAGTGGACGCCTTTGTCCAGCCGCGATGCCTGAAACCGGCACTCAGGCCTCGCCATCCGCACCGGCTCCATCACCTGTGATTCCCCCCATCTTCTCGACCCTGGCACGTTTTCCGGGACGGACAGCACGGACGTCGAAGAATGGCTCGCATTATTCGAGCGCGTCAGCAAGCACTACAGGTGGGACGAAACGCTTATGCTGGCAAATATTCTATTCTACCTACGGTGTACGGCACGCGCCTGGTATGAGACGCATGAAGAAGAATTAACCAGCTGGGACACATGCAAGCAAAAGCTTCGCGATTTGTTCGGTCGGTCAGTTGCTCGTCATATGGCAGCCAGGCAGGAACTCGCGTCGCGTGTTCAATCATCGACAGAGTCGTACGTCACGTACATTCAAGACGTACTGGCACTGTGTCGGAAGACTGACAAAAACATGTCCGAGGCGGACAAGATCAGCAACGTGTTGAAAGGCATTGCTGATGATGCTTTCAACATATTAATGTGCAAGAACTGCGCCACTGTCGACTCCGTCATATCTGAATGCCGACGATTTGAACAAGCTAAAAGCAGGCGAATAACCCACCACATCACGAGACTACCAAACACTGCTGCGACTTCGTCTTGCGAGAATTCTGCAGCACCCCGTTCAGTTGCGCCTCCTGCCAATATCGCAAGGATTGTTCACCAGGAGCTGGAAGCCATGGCACTCGCTTCCTATCAGCCCCCTGCGCAAGACAACTGGGCAACAGTCTCGCTTATTCAAGCTGTCGTACGTCAGGAGTTTGCTAACCTGGGCGCCCAGGTTCCCCAGCCCGCCAGACTTATGCCGCAGCCCATGAGCACTCCCATCCACAACGCTGACCACCACTCTGCTCCACTTGTCGCTGCGGCACCTGCGACTCCTCGGTTTCCACCACGCTACTGAAATCCATCTGAGTGGCGCACCCACGATGATCGACCTATCTGCTTTTCTTGCTCTCGAGTTGGGCACATCTCCCGCCAATGCCGCAACAGGTAATATTTCCGGCCAAGCTTTCCTAATGTCGACCGCCGTCAGGACCGTGGACACTATTCGCAACCCGGTTTTCCGGATGACCATATTCAGGACCTTTCAGCTCGCCGTTCATCTCCACGCTCCGAACCGTCCTGCGCTGACGTCGTCGCCCAAAGAAACTGGTCTAGCCGCTCGCCGTCACCTCAGGGTCGGCCGTCACCCTCCCCTCAACGCCGCCGCTCTCCGTCACCAGCTTATTCTGGCCATTTCCCGGGAAACTGACAAGTGCAGCTCCTGGAGATGGCGCTGCGTTGACGACCTGGAGCGAAAACACTCAACCGGCTACAAATTCAAGACGCAATTTACTTCGGGTGTTCGTTGATGGCCACGCCGTTACTGCTCTAATTGACACTGGTGCCCAAGTATCTGTTATGAGTTCTACACTTCGATCTCGCCTCAAAAAGGTTCTCACACCGGCTATGTTCTCTACTGTTCGAGTTGCCGACGGAAGTCGAACATCGGTGCTTGGTATGTGCACTGCCCGCGTTACGGTTGCTGGCCATCACACTTCCGTTCTCTTCGCAGTCCTCGATGCTTGCCCACACGACGTCATTCTTGGAATTGACTTCTTTACCGCCCACTCCGCCCTCATCGATTGTTCTACCGGTATCTTACGGCTCAAATTGCCTTTGTGCATCGATTTCACTCCTCCAAGTCGCACTCGACTACGATCCCTGGTGTCTCTACGGCTACCACCCCAGGCTGCTATGCACATTCCTCTGTCACCCTTCCCGTCCGTTCCTGATGGAGACCGTCTGGTGGCTCCCCTCATTGATTTGACCCTTACACACCACATCGCACTACCACATACTATAGTGGTTGTTGCGAACAACACGGTGCTACTTCCAGTTCTGAACTTCTCTACGGCGACCCAAGTTCTTCCCCAAGGCATCACTTTAGCCGATCTTTCCACCCTTGATGAATGTTCGATTTGTTCTTTTACCCCTGACACTAAGACCATGGCGAAACCTGTCATCACGTCACAATATAAGGCGTTCCTCGACAAAATGATATCCAACGACCTCTTACCTTCCCAAGTTGCAGCGCTCCGGGGTGTTCTATTTTCTTACCTGGATATCTTTGACGTCGACGACCGTCCCCTGGGCTGCACAAGTGCCGTAACCCACCGCATCGACACCGGCGACGCCAGTCCACTCCACAAATGCCTTTATCGCATGTCACATGCTGAGCGCCAAGTTATACAGACGGAGGTCGAAAAAATGCTGAGTAAAGATGTCATTGAGCCTTCATCGAGTCCTTGGGCATCCCCAGTGGTCTTATTTAAAAAGAAGGACAACACCTGGCGCTTTTGCGTCAACTATCGCCACCTGAATCGGATCACAATGAAGGACGTTTATCCTTTACCCCAAATCGATGATGCACTCGACTGCCTCTACGGTGCCAACTATTTCTCGTCCCTCGACCTTCGATGAGGATACTGGCAAATTTCTGTCGACGACCGCGACTGCGAGAAGACAGCATTCATCACACCCGACGGCCTTTACCAATTCAAGGTCATGCCTTTTGGGTTGTGCAATGCCCCGGCTACTTTTGAGCGTATGATGGACTCTCTTCTTCGCGGTTTCAAATGGTCGACCTGCCTTTGCTATCTGGATGATGTAATCGTTTTCTCGCCCTCCTTCGAAAGCCACCTGTCTCGTCTCTCGGCAATTTTTCACGTTTTTCGTTGCGCTGATCTCTAACTGAATTCGTCGAAATGCTCATTTGGACACCGGCAAATTAAACTACTCGGCCATCTTGTTGACGCCACTGGTGTTCAACCTGACCCTGGCAAAGTCCGTGCAGCCCGAGAATTCCCGGTTCCGCGTTCCACACAAGAAGTTCGCAGTTTTATTGGGCTCTGCTCATACTTCCACCGCTTTGTCTTCAACTTCGCGGATATTGCTAGGCCCCTCATGGATCTCCTCAAAAAGAATGCGGCCTTTTCTTGGGGAAGGGATCAAGAACATTCTTTCGCGTCGCTAATTACTGCCCTCACATCACCACCTGTGTTGACTCATTTTGATCCAGCGACTCGAACAGAGCTTCGCACAGATGCAAGCGGCCATGGAATTGGTGCTGTACTCGCTCAGATACAGAATGTAACCAACCGTGTGATAGCCTACGCCAGCCGCCCTTTGTCGCAAGTGGAACAAAATTATCCCATCACTGATCGGGAATGCTTAGCCCTCGTTTGGGCTATTGCGAAATTCCGTCCGTGCCTATACGGACGTCCGTTCGCAGTCATCACGGGCCACCATGCGCTTTGCTGGCTGTCGACGCTTAAGGACCCTACAGGAAGACTCGGCCGATGGGCACTTCGATTACAGGACTACACGTTCTCGGTTGTTTACAAATCTGGAAAGCTGCACAGCGATGCTGACTGCTTATCCCGGCACCAATTGATCCACCTAGCTCCACTGATTTGAAATTCGATGCCTGCGTTTTAGCCGTCACTGACTTTCTGAACGTGGCCGACGAACAGCGCCTAAATCCATCGCTGCTCGCCATCATTGACCGCCTTCAATCGCGTTATGCTGACCCTTCTCTTAACAGATACCTACTTCAAGACAACGTTTTGTACCGCCGCAACTTACACCCCGACGGCGCGGAACTTTTACTCGTCGTACCGCATCACCTGCGAAAGGATGTTCTGCGACAATACCACGACGCTCCAACTTCTGGACATCTAGGAGTCTCCAGAACTTAAGACCGCATTCGACGACGAGTATTCTGGAAGGGCCTATACCGCTCTGTTCGCCGTTACGTCGCATCATGAGACCTCTGCCAGCACCGAAAGAAGCCTACGACTCCCCCTGCCGGTCTTCTGCAACCTGTTGAAGTTCCAGCCGAGCCATTTTATCGAGTGGGGTTGGACTTGCTAGGTCCCTTTCCTGCTTCTACAACTGGAAATAAATGGATTGCAGTGGCCACAGACTATGTCACTCGGTATGCAATCACTTGAGCGCTACCAACCAGCTGCGCAACCGACATTGCCGACTTCCTGCTGTACGACATTATTCTCCAGCATGGCGCTCCGTATCACCTGCTCACAGACCGTGGTCGTTACTTTCTATCTCGTGTGGTTGATGATCTACTCCGATCGTGTGCTACCCGTCACAACTTCACCACGTCTTACCACCCCCAGACTAACGGCCTTACGGAGCGCCTAAACCGCACATTGACAGACATGCTTGCCATGTACGTATCTACCGACCACACTGATTGGGACATAGCTCTTCCGTTTCTAACCTTCGTCTATAACTCGTCGCGTCATGAAACAGCGGGCTACTCCCCCTTTTATCTACTCTTCGGACGTCATCCCTTACTGCCCTTCGACACACTGCTTTCATCAGACCACCCATCCTCCACTTCGTACGCTCAGGATGCGATCCCCCGGGCCCTCACGGCACGCGCGGTAGCGCGCGCTCGGTTATCGTCGTCGCAGACAGCACAGAAGTCCCTTTATGACCGTCGACATAGAGATGCCGTTTTTTCTGCGGGATCTCTTGTTCTCCTGTGACTCCCATCTCGACGTGTTGGCCTCTGCGAGAAACTACTATCGCGATACGCTGGGCCCTACCGAGTCATCCGTCAGGTCACACCTGTGACCTACGAGATTGCCGCTACCACAAACTCATCAGCTGCTGCACCCAGAACGGAAGTAGTCCACGTTTCTCGTCTCAAGCCCTGCAACGCCGACTCGCTCATTTAACAGGCACCGAGACGGTGCCTTACAGGCCGGGGGGATGATACGTGTATAGAACTGTCGCCCCGACACAGCTGAATTGGCACCCAAATGAAGAAGACGACAACGTGGTTGTTGTGGGTTGGACTCTCGAGCTTCTCCCGTTGGCCTGCATGAGTGTGCGCTCTCTAAGCCATTAGCAAGACCAGCTCTCGGTGAATAAATCTTCCCCGTAACAATATCAATAATGATGCCAATGCTTTTATTTTCAGACTTTCAAACTTTTACCTGCTAAAGTTCACAATAATCTTTAAAATTATAAAACGTCTTATTTTATTACTTACCACTATTCATAATTTTGTGTAGCATTTCAAAAATGTATACGCAACATAAAAGATTTTTTGTTTACATTTACACACGCTTTGCAGACAAAATCCGAGTCAAGATAAATCAACACAAACAACATGGTTGCCTTGAAATGGTGCGTTCGTAGCGCGTGATTGCTTGTTTTACAGACCTCCGTGTTTCGTAATGTCTATGGCACCTACTGCCATTGACAACTTGTGTTTTCTCGCTCTGCCACGACTAACGGCGAAAAGGATCTAGCATGGATAAAGACGTCCTGCGAAATAGTGGCTCAGTCAGGTTACTGTAGTCAGGTCGTATGCAGCTCAGTGGAGTATGTCTTCAGCCACTTTCACTGCCCTGCGTATATTTTATGCGTGCATTTTGGTTCTGCCGTAACATTTTTCTTCTAGCTGCTTTGAAGCTGCCATGTTTTATTTCTTTTTTGCTGCTGCTTCTGCCATTTTTGCATTGTGGTTATGTAACTCTCTTTTTCTTATTGACCAATGTTGTTAGCTCAACAAATATTATTTTATGCATTCATTTTGTCAACTTCATGTGTTGCCTCTATTAAGCTCTATCTAGTTGCGAAGAATTTAGTTCGCTACTTACCTCTGTGCACCATTGCTGCTACAGAAACAATTCCATTTTGTTCGTTCTCTCTATGTCGTTATAATTTCTCTTTTCTAGTACATCGTACTATTTTTTAAGGGCTATTCTGGATTCACGCTAGTCGATCTTGGCAAATATTTCTTGTCTGTATTTTACCTAAGTGAGCTAGTTTCTTAGTGGTTATAACAAATAACTTTTATCTTTGTCGGCATGGCTTCCGGAAAGGTTATTCATGTGACACTGAGTTATTTAGGTTCATGACTAATATTCACTTTAATCTAGACACAAACGATCGAACCAATCGCCCCTTCTTTGATATCGCTGTGCGTTCGATACTCAAACTAATTACCATTTGATTTCTACATTGTCTGTCCTTTGTATTCCTTCATTACTACCAACTTCGCTACAAAAACTTTCATTCTTGGTGGTCAGCTACATCTCGTCTAATGTTTTCGACATCACCTGCAGTGTTGCCCAAGGCAGTGTGCTAAGTCGGTTACTCTTTCTAATATACATTAAAGGGGCCCTGCAACACTTTTGAAATGGATGTCACTGTTGGCTCATGGTGCCTCACAAATCACATATCAAAATATTTTTTTTTAATATGCCGATTACAAGCGGAGTTCGAGGAATTTGCTGAATACTTCAAGCGCTTTCTCTTTTCGTACAAGCGAGTGCACCAAAGGCAACTTGGGTAGGGACACAAGGGGGCAAAAAGATGCAACCTTTTGTCAGCGCACGTCATGACCTTGAGCACTTTCCTTTTTTCTTAGAACGCATAACTACTTTCAGCGTGAGCACAAGTGCTGGCACATAGCAGCAGTTGCAGTCGCCATAGTATTTGCATAGCCTATGATGCTCAAATCAGTCAATGGCTGTGGACTCGGGTATGACACAGTAATCCAGGTATAAGGCATCACCTGTAGAGAGACGAGGGAGCAATTGCTGGCCGACTTTGAGAATTAATTGTGAACTTTAGACTGCATGCTGCACTATAATGTTTGGCTCATGTGCTTTTGGGAGCTGCGACTACCGATCAGCAGTGTTTTCTGACAATGCTAAAAAAAGGTGTTGCAGGGCCCCTTTAAGGACTTACCTGCTGACCTTTCATTTTTGATTTAGTTACATGACAACAAGTCTATCACATATTGCAGTATTAATTTATGGGATAGTTTTTCTTTCTCTATTTTGATGATCATTTCATTTCTCAAATGACCTTAACCTGATGTTCAGGTAGAGTGCAACTCGGCAGAACTCACTCATTGTATGATTAACAATATCAATATTTCAGCTGCCCCTTTATACAAATAAATATCTTTGTGTTTACCTTTTATCAGATTTATCCTATACTACGGCGTGTAGCAGCTATCTCAGCAAAAGCTTCTCAATCTGCAGGTTACATCCACAGAAACTTGTGAAATGCATCTTCTAATGTATATGCATTATCATATCTTATCTTTACCCACATTTACAGTAAGCTTCATCTACATGGTCACCATAATGAGATTATCTAGTTTATATGTTGGAAGCCATTATAAATAGGGCAGGCAGATTCACCTACAATAAAACATGACACCATAGAGTTTCCTAAATATACACTAGAGAGAACTCTGGCGATAGCGTCTATGGGAACTACCATTCATGGCAAATCAGCGAGCAAGGAATGATGCAAAGTACACGAATTGATCTAATTTTAATACTTCTGGATTCGTGTGTATTCGTGTGGCTTGGAGCTGTTTTCTCACAAAACGAAAATCAGCAAATATTCAGTGATGGCACTTCACCACCTTATTCTTCTAGGCTTACCATTTCAAATCAGGTCATGAAGTTCAAAAAAGTTTCTTCTTTTCTTTGAAACAAAACCGAAACCAGCAATAAATGAAGCCACAAGGGGGGTTCGCCACCCGCAAGTACGAGTCTGCCCACGAGGCCGCGCGCGCACTAACCGGCCGCGCGGGTTCCGGGCAACGATTCGGGGCCAATGGGGTTGCGGAAAACAGGGACGCGCCTGCCACGTACAACGAAATAACAAAATATTTTTACCTCGCGCGGAGACTATATCCACTCCCTCATCCAAATCTTGATAGGCCACAGGCCCTTACGCTCAGACTACTGCAGACCAACACGTACCCTAACCTGAGATCCCTTCACGCTATTTATCCTGACGTGTTTCCCAATGACGCTTGCTCCGCATGTGGGGATGTATCCACGCTGGCACACATGCTCTGGGAGTGCAAGGCAATGTACACTAACCCCAACACTACAACGGTCAGGTGGGAGGCGGCCCTACGCAGCTCCCTCCTGGCCGACCAACTTTGGGCCGTCCAGCAGGCCCGCGGAGCGGCCGATAGGCTTGGCCTAACGGTCCCGACGTGGGAGTCGCCCGCTGCGCGCTGACGCGCGCCTTGCAGGACCTCAATAAAGTTTCGCAACCAACCAACCAACCCATCATTCCCAGGGTCGCTGAACGATCGCAGCACCAGAGTCCCCTCAAGTTATGTTTAGTAAACTATGCATGACATGGCGCAGCCACATCACTGCTCTTATATGTCTCTTTCACTGGTAGAGTATCGTGATGAATTTCAGTGCTGCTTTATCCTCCTGTGTACACGTCTTGGCACATTCACAGTACACTTAGTTTTATGAGCACTCATGGTTACACGCAGGCATTTAAGTTGTCATTACAACTTAGGCGATTGTATATTCGAATCACAGTCTTTTGAATCACATTGCAACTAACTGTAATTGTAAAATTTTAGTAGACTTTCAATGATAATCTGATTTTATTACATGTTAGTATTATGTAACATTGTTGCCCCTTGCCATTTGTAGTCTTTGTTTTACTGTTTTTTCCTTGTATTTTTTTTTCTGTCTTTCAGTTACTGATGTCCTCCTATCGGCGTGTAAGGTAGTTTGAATAAATAAATAAACTGGCTTTTGTTCTTCTCACATTGAGGGCTACCCTCACCGGCCTATGATAATTACATTCTACCTTGCCCTTGACTTCTCTCAAGAGCATTGCCTGGGTCCTAGGATTATATACAATCTACCACTCTGTTTCTCTGTGAGGACTTTCCATATCCTCTTCCTATTTATATAATTTCAGAAAAAGTTGTTCATTATGCGGAGTTCATTTCATTCTTCTAACATGTGTATTATGTAAGGGTGTGTGAATATTCATGTTTAGAATTATAATTGAGTGCTTTGATTCGACTTTCAAATGCAGAAAAATATCTAAAATGTCTAAATACAGGCTAATTGTGCAACTCTGTTAGGGTGGTGTCCCTAAAACTAATGCAAAAGTCATTACAGTAGGCTTTAAAACTCTCACTGACACCCTGGTTTGAAAGCCAGCACATGTTTCCCTTGAGATTATGCCATTCCTGCATGTCGTGGCTCCAGCAAAAAAAGGCAGGGAACATATCGGAAGACTGTTGTATTGCAAGCAAAAAAAAAAAGTCAGATCTTCTAGTCAAGAAACTGAAAATTACTTCACTGAGCTTGTGAACAAAATAAAGGTTTGAAGTACTGGAAAGAGTTTTGAACTGCACTTTATACAGGTATTACAAAAATTGCTTTCTGATACGTTCCCATCTGCTGAGGTGGCCAGCGATCGCAGGTTTTTGGCTGCTGGAAACACCATGAGATCAGGACGAGAGCCTGAAGACTTGTAATGAGGCATGACTTTTGTTTCTTAATGACAATGTGTTCGACAGCAGTTTCTCACCGTGCTGTGTGCTCGAGAACATGAGCAAATTTGATTTTCTTAGTTATTTCTTTTAATTGTCAATAAAACCTTTAGTATTCTATTTGATACTTTTCGCTGCTATATGGCACTACTTGATCCAAGATGAAGTCTTAGTATCAACCCTAAAGTTAATATTGTAGCTCATCACCTCACCTTTCTGTTTCCTATTTTCACACTGAAGTCTTTCATGACTATGGTGTACTGAGTATAGTTCTCTTGCATTGCATATTCAATATACTTGCCTATTACTGCTTCACAGTAAAGGCCAAACAGAGGACCAAACGCCTGCACCACTTTAAGTTTATATCTTATTTAGCTGAATGACTAGGGTTGCTGGCCCTCCACAGACAATATGCAATTCTTGAATGTTTCCGGCAATGTTTTTGTGAACTAGAAACCCCATGCCGCACTGTTTTATCGAAAAGCCCTCTGTAGCAGTGCTGTATGTGCCTTTCCAGTTACAATATCTCTAAGGTCAATTATATTTCACTCGAAGTTTTCCAAATCTTGAAATAACTCTGCTAATCTATGTGCACTTGAGAAGGTACTTGTGTTCAACATTATGCAGGGCAGGTAACCACAGGTCAGTTAGAGCTACTGTATAGATACCAAGGGATGAATGCCATAGGCCAGAATGGCAACGGGTCGATAAAGTCACAAAATTTGAAAGTTCACTCACATAAAGTGAAACCAGCTCCCACAGAATAGGGTTATTGCATATTATTGGCAGAAGCCTTTGACCTAGAGTGTACATAAAGTAATAAACCAAAAATGATGAATGGTGATAATTTGCTGGTATCTAATGCTAATATGGAGTGATGCAACAAGACGTATGAATTGTGTTAAACAAAATGCCAGGTTTGCACAGAAGACGGAGCACAGTCACAGCAAAAACTAGAAGAGCGGCCTTTCATAACACTCATTGGGTAACTACTGCAAGCAAAAATGCATGATACCCACTAGGGTACAATTAATAAAATTTCTTGGGTAGTAGGTCGACATTCACTATGCTATTTTTCGTCATTTTTCTGAGAAGCGTGTATCCGCTAAACACTTGCAAAGAATGTTGAGCCAATTGTTCATGCAGTGGCTGAGGACAATGAGGAATAATAGCTGAAGTGGGTATGTGCCACAGTTAATAGGGGAACAAGAACAAACTTTTATAATTGGTTGGAGTATTGCATGACCCCCTCGTTACACTATTCACATTGTGCGGCGACTGGTTGTTCATTTGCTGTTTTAAAATGCTTTGTAAGTCGTATTAACGCGATTGCTTTTCCGACATTAAGCCTGCCTAAGACAAGTTTGCCAACAGGTCCTAAGCACCGGTGTGGCTCAGTGGTGGAATACTGGGCTGGCACCCAGCGGGCCCATGTTCTAGCTCCACTGTGTCATTGGTGCTAGGTTTAATTTCGAGCGATGTGGTTAAGGACACCGGCGGCGGTGGCGGACAACTGCATGTGACCCGAGTTGTGATGACATAACAGCTTTCGCTGTAAAAAGTATTGAACTTTCCTGATAGCTCGCCAACTACCAGAAGGAGCGGGCTGCAGCTACTAATTCCACATAGTGGCAGGTTTCAACCAAAACTGTCATTAGCCCTGTTTCACTCTGACCTTTGGTTTGCACGCTACAGCCGCTAAAGTGAGCACATAGACTAGCTTTTCTTTGAATTATTGCCCAAATGGCAAAGAGCTGGAAGAATTATGTGTGTGTGTGTGAAGTGCAGCTAAAATTTGGGAAAACTTTCACATAAAGATTTGGTTGCTTCATCAAGCATATGGGGAGCATTATAGGAGTTGTACTCAGTGCTATGAGTGATTTAAGCATTCTGATAATGACATAATAAGAATCGATAACGATGCCAAGCCTGGATGACATTGTACATAAACAGATAATGACCACATTGAGAGTTTGTGCAGTGATTTGAGAATATCTCTATTGACTGTTGGAGAAATTGCTGACGAAGTGGGTGTTAGAATAGGTTAATGTCATGAAATTTAATTTTATTTTCTTTATTCCAAATATAAACTACATTGACAGATGCCATTTCCAAACAATACAGAAGGTCCTGGACAATACAAGAAGATACTTGCAGTCCATTAGTGCGTTCCAGGAAGCTTTCCAAAAATGGAAGAAACGATTGGAACACTGTATTGCCAGTAGAGGGGAGTAGTTTGAGGAAAGCAATGCTTGAAATGTTGTACCACAAGCAGTGAAAGGGTGAAAAACATTTTTTTTTTTACACATTTCATATATGCATGCAACTTTTGGGAGTCGTTTCAAGTTTCATGAGTGCTCGTACACATGTGAGGATAAACAAAATGGCAGCTACCTTGGGTCAGAAAAACGAGTTGAAATTTCCCAATTTTTGAAGCACTTGGTTCAGAAAAATGTGACTGTGGCAAGGAGTTACAAGTGTGTAGCAAAATATGTGGTACTTGAAATAATACATATGTTAATCTTGATAATTATGCTCCTTAGATGATTGGAACCAAACCACTCTGGGGAATTGGCCAAGACTCGGGCAAATGATTTGATCTTGAGTACCCGGATTTATACTAGAAATTATGGCATCGGGTAGAATGAAGTTATTCTTAATTACTAAATTGTCTACTTTGATTAGTCATCAAGAAACAGAAAAATGCATGCAACAAATTTGTGTTTTGCAACGTAAGAAATATGCTCTACGTAATGATTTTGAGGAGAAGCGAGGTACAATACACACTGAAGAGGCATTATATGCACTTTGTAGATGCTCTAGCTGATGACAAAATTATGGCTGAGCCATTTGTGATGGTTGGGCAGCTTTAATCACCCACTTGTTAAGTAACTTGCCATGTATGGCACCTTGTTGTCTTATTCTTCTAGCACACTATATAACCTGTGTTGATGTGGTTCCTTACCTTATACGACACCTGATTTGGATATTTTTGAAAAGTAGCTTCAAGCACCAGCATAGCCCTGTGGTAAGACACTTGACTGCCACGTGGATTGCCCAGGTTAAAATCCCACACAATCTTAAACATTTTTTTCCTAATTGTGCATGCCAGCAGTAGACAGCTATGCAAAAAATATCAGCTGTTATCATGATCTCATAACTTTTCCTTTAAAACCATGAGCAATTTATAAAGCATGAAAATCAAGTGATTGACGTAGGGATGTTTCCACAGAAATGTGTATATTCCTGTCAAAGAGTGCCAGTATGGGATTCCCAAAAAATAGCAGCACAATGGCATGCCAAGTTGCCGCATTATTTCATGGTTCATTTTTTAAAGGAGGTAATATGAATCTTGTAAACACTTTTGATGGCTTCGTGCTTTGTTTTCTACATTTGTTGTCATTAGTACCATTATTAATGCGATATTGGAAGTGCTAGTTGCATTCCCTCCTCACAAATTTGTAACTCGTGAGGTAGAAGCTTTTGATGGTTTTCATTGTTTGTTAGGAGTACTATCAACTATATAAATTATGCACAATTGTGATTGTTGCTCCACTGTTATATAAATCCATGACTTGAAACAATGCACAAAGCAAGGTAGTGCTAAGAAGTTGGAGCTCATTAGCATGAAGTGCCCTCCTTCGTGGAGCATATTAGGCCGACCCAAACGAGAGGCATGATACTGCATGTGACAAGAAAAGACATTGGTGACAGTACAAGATCTGATGCACTCTACATCTAAATGAAGCGCATACACATGCAGCAAGTGCTTTGATAAATTTTGTGCTACATTATTTCAGGTGCTCTGAAAAGGGAATTGTGGTTCACTATGCATATACTATGATCTGTGAGGGTGGTGATTTGGGCTAGTTGGTATGGTAGCATGACAATTGATGGTAGCTGCAAATAAAGGACATCGACAAAAGAAGCCACATTCAAGACAACAAAGTGCTATGCGTTGTCTTAAATGTGCCTTCTTTTACCGACGTCTTTTGTCTGCAATGATGAGAAAACACTGACAATGAACAGAATAGTGTAGTGAAAGATATAGCAACGTATATCACAAGGCTGTTGTTTCCTTTGACTAACTGTTAAAGCCAACACTGTATCAATTGTAATAGTACAATAAAATGAGATTGTTTTTCGTTGACTGGAGCTCTTTCGAAAGTTAAAAAAATAATCAAGAACTGCACATGAGAAAAAGAGGTGGTTAAACATGAAGAAAAAAATACAGAAAAGAACTCAGGAAGAAAAATTAAGGAGAATTCACACATTGTGGGAATCTATTTCATGCAAAGTAGTCCATAACGATGATGCCTATGATGCAGTATTTGGCATTGAGTCAAGTGTCATTGCATGAATGAATGTGTTTTGATAAATCTAGCAGTTTCGTGCTCATCAAGGACTTACCGAAAACCTTAACTACACAGGAGTTCGAAGGGTAACTTATGGTCTGACACATCGGCACTAATCTTACAGCACAGCCGCCAGTTTCATCACAACAAAGTGCATGCTATGGTACGACAATGTGAACATTGTTCATTAGCATATTCCTACGTGGTCGAGCAACACTAGAATGTAGCTTGCCGAGTCATATGAAATGTTTATCAGACTTACAAAAGTGGAGGCCACCCTGGAACCAGAATTGGCATCAACCCAACATGACAGCTGTATTTCAACTACACATATGTCAAGTTTACTACCTTTTAATCAGACTACAGTGCCAGCCCTACAGCCTTAGTTAACATTACACGGATATGATGCCTGCATAGAATCTTTTTTCAAAAGCCGTTTCAAGACATGCCGTGGCTCTGTGGTAAAATACTTGACTGCTATGCAGAATACCCGATTTTGATTCCTGCTAGTAGCCCAATTGTTATTCTTTGTATTATTTTGGTCAATGCTGCCAGTGCCAGATTTTATTAAAATTGCTCACATTTAAACTGCCAATATTTATATAAACTGTCATCACGTGCAACGCATACCACAGTGTACCTGCATATGCTGCCTGTGACTGGAAAAAAGGGTTTCATGACGTATATAACAGGACACTCATTGTATACATGTCATAACCGGACAGTCATGTTCGTCATATTGTCATTCCCTGCTGTGCCTTTTTCAGTCATACCAAGTTAAGGAGGTGAGCTCGATAGCACCCAGATGCAGGCCTCTAGATAGATGTAAATGCTCAAAGTGCCTTTGTTCTTTAAAGAAATGCTTTGCTTTTAAAAGGCTTTCTAACATAAAAAGAAAAGCAGCTCAAGCATGCCACTGACTTACCCAAGGTGGGCAAAAAGTAATCAAACATCTGAGAGACTGGAAGATGCATTGAGTGAGTTACTAAAAGCACAGGTTTTGTATATGATGAAATATCTGTTTGTGGCACACTGTTTTGCTTATTGTCAATGATATTTACTGTTTGAGGTGAATAAATGTGCACCATATATAAAAAAATAGCCAGTTACAAGTGAAAGTATTTATTCTAATTACATCTGCTATTTTCATTAGTGTTAGCTTCCAGCACCTTTCTGCTCTATTTCTCCCAACCCGCTCATAAAATCTTCAACATTGTTAGGCATATCACTGGTACAAGATTATTGGTTCCACTGGGCACCCCGTGCTGAACCACCATTATCTAGGTCTTCCTACTACTCCGAAAGTGTGCGTGTGCCTTCTTTGTGTCTTCATTTTTAGTGCGCTATTACCATTCCACCTGGGTGTATTCCTAGTCACCAAAACTAATGCATAAGTTATGAAGCATCAGAGGCAACAGATAACAGCCACAATACGGTGTGGAGCTTAAGGCAAACAAGCTGGCATATTGTTTCCTTTAAGCTGCCAAAACTGTTTTCTATTAGGACGCTTATTGCTGAAAACCGCTTGCTAAAACCAATGGGTGTATTTCGCAACACCACGCGATCTTCAAAAGTCTAAGTAAGAAGGAACACAGAAGGATGTGCTGCATATCCTGCAGCAAATGGCTAAGCTTTGTTTACATACTTTCGAAAGTTTTATTGAAAGTGATGTTATTTTGAATATTATAGGATAACGATTTTTGCTTAATCTTCTAATACATATGTTGAAGAATTGCCTTCATGGCTACAGATCGCTTAAAATTTAAAGCTTTCGGTGGAAGGAGTTTCAGTTCATGCAGTTGCACTTTATGCATACATGCAGTAATACACTTTTAGTACAAAACTTTCTGGGGTACAAATTGTTTTTAAAAAGGAATACTTGCGCACCTACCATCCTTAATTCACTGGACAGTCGTTATGTCAGATAGACTCATGGCGAGGAGAATGTCGGCCATCCTGAGAAGGATACTTCGAACGGAGCTCTTCAAGCGGCTTGCCGCCTCTCTCGCGCTTATTTTATTGGCTTCACACCAGCGCACACATAAGAAAAGTTAATTCCTAGAGAAGAAAAGAACGCTGGCCTGGATTATGACGCCGGGCGTTTATTAAGAAAAAAAAGTGCACGGAAAGAGAGCACAAGCGCGTTACGCAAACGTAGCTTGATCTCACCAGATAAATGCAAGTTTCTGCAGATCGCGCGGGCACTCGCATGCAGTTGCTTGTTGTTGACGAGCACGTACGCGAAACACAAATGCTCACGACAGACAGAAGTTTGCCTGCGGAAGGCGCCCACAACAAAGTATTTTTTTTTCATTTTCCTTTTTCCTGCAATACTTCCACTTTGTGATGTGCGGTACCTCGTTGTTCCTCGATGGAGTCCAAACGCGCTTAGACATCTCGACGGGCAGGCGGATCATAAGTTCGGTGGTACAGTACCTTAGCAGCATCACAGTCAAACTACAAACTAAGCTTGCAACTCTTTCCGAACTGCATCTACCAGAAACAAAGGTGCACGGAGCGTCGTGTTTCCCATATTGGCTTCCTTGAAGTGGCGACAATGCGCAGGCGCCGAACATGCCGCACGTAAAAATGCGCAGTCGGCGCCACTGTGGTCGGCGCGCACCACTTTCCTTCCTCCGTGGCGCGCACCACTTTCCTTCCTCCATGTTTGGCCGGCGTGTTTCGCGGGCATGACAGCTTGGGCTAGTTGGTATGGCATGACGATAGTTATAGCGTGAGAACAAAGCGACGACACAGAGACAAGTGTGTCCTTCTTGTCTCTGTGTCGTCGTTTTGTTCTCGCGCTATAACTATCGTCACTGCTCACACTAACATGTAATCGCAAACCTTTAAAAAACGCGCCTTGAACCATACGTAAGTAGCGCTTCCTACCAAAAAATCTTGCAACAACGTTTTTTATTTTTAAATTAACATTACACTAAAGTATAATTGCGCTGCGCTTTTTATAGGTTGTAATGTTATTTTTGTTGCATATAAGCTCCAAAAACGTAAACAATTTTTTGAAAACAACCCTACTTTAGTAGCGCCACTACAGCAGCTCTGACAGCGGGTGCTTTTGAAGTGACCGCCGATAATCCGGCAGGCAAGAGAAATCTAGGAGGCTGTGGTCCAAGATAGCATGGTGATAGCACCCCCACGGAGGTGGTGGTGGTAGCACAGGACACCTACCAGTTAGAAGATGAGAAAAGGCTCCTAATTTCTGCAACCCGATCGGGAGCACGGCGCAGTGCCTTCACGAAGGAAGGAATCCTCCATGTAGCCACATAACCCCTATGATGTAGCACCGGTTGCACCACCGGTAGGTGTTCTGTGGGGGCACAGCACAGCGGCGAGCTGCGTGGTTCATTCTTGTGTTGATCGCCGCAGCTCGACGCGCGTGTGTTTTGCGATGAGCCCCAGAGGAGCGAAGTACCGACCGGTCCACGCGTACGGAAAACGGCGATCGTCATGGAATAAGGGGAGAAAACGGGACACAGGAGCGAACTCCGCTGACCTCGCCGAGCAGAGAGAGCCGGTGCCCGCAGTAGATCGGGATAGCTCCTTCGCGTCCACAGGCGCGTCCGTTTGCGCTGGTCACGGCCTGGCCGCGGGCCATGTTGACGGTGCGTGTGGCGTTGAAGACGCGTCCCTGTGCCGTGCCGACAAATCCGCGTGTGGTGTTGGTGTGTTCACGTGCCCAATTAACGGGTACGCGTGCGGTGTTGACCGCGCTTCTGCGAGTAACGGCGTGACTTTTGCAACCACAGATGTTCGCGCTTCGAGTATCCTACAGAAGATTTCGGGACCAACACTCACTGATGGAGAGATTGCGCGGCGGGAAGAGGCGCGAGCGGACACTTTAAGCGCGTTATCGCAACCCTGGCGACATAGAGAAAATTTCAGCTACTCAACGATGGCGAAAGTGACGATGATGTTGCTCCCGAGGCATCATTTTTTGTTGCAAACAAGGTGATGATAAATAAGCTGCTGTCGAAATTTCGCAGCCACCAGTGCGGAAGGGCCCCAGTTTGTCTTGAAACTGGACTTAATCTTGGGCTCCCTACAAAAATGGAAGTTATATGCGTCCACTGTGGTACAATAAGTAAAAAGCGGTCGTCCCCACGGTGTGCTGGCCCTCAGTAGATCAACTCTTTTGAAGTTAATGTTCGTGCCGTGAGAGCTGTGCAGTCTGTGGGCAAAAATCAAACTGCACTGAATGATATTTTTTCTCACATGGACATATCACATTGGGGTTTTACATCACAAGTTATACAGGAGGCTTCACTGCAAGCGTAGTCACCTTGCCGCTGCATCAGCAGCCACAGCAACAGAGGCGGCAAGTGCCAAGAAAGTGTGACAGATATATCAGGATCTTGGATGTGCCCCTGCCAGGATCTTGGATGTGCCCCTGGGAACATTGATGTCATTTATGATGGCACATGGATGACGAGGGGTCACACAAGCCACGTTGGTGTTGGCTGTGCCATCGAGTTATACTCTGGCCTTGTCCAGGACCACTGTTCTCTTCAACTACTGCCAGGGCTATACTCTTGTACCAAAACCTCAAGACTGGATACTCGGAGTGGTATGGAAAACACAAACTGCAGTGCCAAAAGAAAAACAAAAAAACACAGAAGCGAATGCTGGGCAAATGGAAACGATTGCAGCAAAGACCATGTTTCAGCGGTCACTTCAAAAACATCAGCTCTGCTATACAAGCATTCTTTGTGATGGTGATAGCCGCACGTTTCCCGCCCTCAGTGAGTGTGGCTTCATACCCATTCACAAGCAAGAATGTGTAAATCACGTAACGGAAAGAATGGGCACAGCTTTGTGCAACCTCGTGAAAAACAAAACAAGAGCAAGGACCGGAAGCTCAGCACGAGTGAAAGAGGCAACCTCTCGCAAGGCCTAATTAAAGAACTCACGGACTGTCATGGATAGGCTATCAAAAGTAACTTAAATGATGTGCCTGCCATGGAAAAGGCTATCATGGCTACTTTTCACCACATCACATCGACTGATGAAGAGCCTCACCGTGAGCATTATACAACTGGAGTCAGCTAATGGTGCAAGTTTAATGCTGTGGCAGCCTCAGAGGAACCAGCACCTGCAGACAAGCTGCAGCTTCCTGCACATGTTCGGGCAGCGCTCCTGCCTATATACAAGTGCCTTTCTGCTAGGAAACTTCTGGAAGGATGCCAGCAAGGAACAACTCAAAATGCCGTCGAGTCACTCAACATTGTGATTTGGTCGCTCCAGTCCAAAACACAGTTGGTGAGAGTGCTGTGGCAGATGCAGTTTGCCGTTTTAATGCTGGCTGGGGTAAAGCACTTCAAAAAATAACCCGACAGCTTGGCTACACTCCAGGAACGTGCTCCCTGCGGCGGGCTGCTGAAAAGGGTGCACAGTGCATCAAGAAGTCAACTAAAGGGCACGAAACTGCTCCAAGGAAGCGCAAAACTGACATGAAGTAAAAAAAAATGCCTTTAAAGGCAAAGAACTACATCCCAGGCAGGTTATTGGTGCGCATAGCTAATATTAAACTGATTTCATGTAATAAAACTTTGAGCTCCGTTTTCTCAGCTTCCATTTTTTGTAAAGTTGCTATTGGTCGTACCAGTGCTACTTCATAACTAATGAAGCTAAAATCATTCTGTTTTTTAAACTTAGCTTCTGAAACAATGGTGAGTGCAGTAACGCTATTCATTTTTACCAGCAAGTCGTGAAAAATGTTATAATTTGGTTTTTGCAAAAGTTATCAGTAAAAAACATGCATAAGACATTTCAGAAATTTTTGCTGTGCTCATTTTGACATATAAAAAATAAACGAATAGCATTATGGCACACAGTGGGTATTGCTGAATGTGTGTAAACAAATATGTTACCAAAATTTAGTTTAATTAACCAATTATTAAGGTATGATTGTAAAGGTCTATCAAATGTTGTAACTCGGAAACTATATTAGATATCTTAAAATTGATTTCATTTATGATGTCAGCATAGCAAATCTTATCAGTGTACCAAACTTCATCAATATATCTGTATATAAATAAAGAAGATAATTTTCACTGCCACGTCCTCCCTTAAAGACGGCCGCATATCGGTGCAGTGCGAGCCACGCTCTGTTCTGCCATCAACATGCCGAAATGACCAGGTCATTGCTGAAGTGAATGCTGTGGTAATGCGGGACCGTCGTGTGACTATCCGAGAAATTGCAGAGAAGGTGGGCATCAGCACTTTTTCTGCACATTCCATTATGACCGAAGATTTGGCCATGAAGGGAGTTGGCGAAATTCGTGCCAGAACTGCTCATGGTGAAGGAAAAGGAACTTCGTGTTAAAGTCTCACAGGACATGCTGGATTTTACAAGCAGTAACCGTAACTTAATGAACACCATTATCACTGGTGACGAGTCTTGGGTGTACGGGTACGACACGGAAACCAAATCCCAGTCATCACAGTGGAAGCGTTCCACATCGCCAAAACCAAAGAATGCCTGCCAAGTTCGCAGCAATATCAAAGTGATGCTGAGTGCTTTCCTTGACTCCCGCGGTGTGGTACACCACGAGTACGCACCACAGGGTCAAACAATCGCCAAAGAGTACGACAGGGATGTCCTCCGTCGCCTATGTGATGCTGCGTGGCGCAAGAGACCTGTAATGACGTCAACAGAAAACTGACGCATCCATCACGACAATGCTTCTGAAGATTCCTCATAATTGGTTCAAATTTTTTCGCTGAAAAGTCTGACTCCTGTAGTTCAACAAGCTCTTTACTCTCCTGATATGGTCCCCTTGTGACTTCTGGCTGTTTCCCAAACTCAAGAGGACATTGAAAGGAGAGTGATTTCAGAGAAGGGATGACATTATGGCGGCAACGACAGCTTAGTAAACTCCATTTCGAAAGAGGCTTCCTCAAAATACTTCGCTTTGACAATGCGAGAAGCCCTTGCATTGTCAAAGTTAGTGTTTCCAGTCATTGAGGGATGTTTGTGTTTGTTCATGTATGATGTCATCGTCTTTTATTTAGTTGGTATTGCACAAATGTTAAATCCATTATACGAGGAATATCCATAAGAAACAAATAGTTCTGTGCTGGGGAGAGATAACGAAGTAAGTCTTTCTTCTGCTGGGTCATCATTGTGCAACATTTTTCAAGTTTAGTTCATCCAGTGGTACCTACAAAGAAGCTTTTTTGCAACAATGGAAATGTTTTTTTAAAGTGTCAGTTTCGTGCACTTATCACTCTTTCTTCTTTTCCCTCCCTTTCTCTCTCTCTTTTTTTTTTGTTATGGCTAATTTAAGTGAGTTAGACAAGGAGAGCAGAAAGGTGGGTCTTAAAATTAATCTACAGAAAACGGAAGTAATGTACAACAACCTCGGCAAGGAGCAGCACTTCGAGATAGGTAATAGTGCACTTGAAGTTGTAAAAGACTATGTCTACTTAGGGCAGGTAATAACCGCAGAGCCGAACCACGAGATTGAAGTAACTAGAAGAATAAGAATGGGGTGGAGCACATTCGGCAAGCACTCTCAAATTATGACAGGTAGATTGCCACTATCCTTCAAGAGGAAGGTATATAACAGCTGTATCTTGCCGGTACTTAGCTACGGAGCAGAAACCTGGAGACTTACAAAGAGGGTTCAGCTTAAATTGAGGACGACGCAGCGAGCAATGGAAAGAAAAATGGTAGGTGTAACCTTAAGAGACAAGAAGAGAGCAGAGTGGATTAGGGAACAAATGGGGGTTAAGGATATCATAGCTGAAATCAAGAAGAAGAAATGGACATGGGCAGGGCATGTAGCGCGTAGACAGGATAACCGCTGGTCGTTAAGGGTAACTGACTGGATTCCCAGAGAAGGGAAGCGGGTTAGGGGGAGACAGAAGGTTAGGTGGGCAGATGAGATTAAGAAATTTGCGGGTATAAATTGGCAGCAGCAAGCACAGGACCGGGTTAACTGGCGTAACATGGGAGAGGCCTTTGTCCTGCAGTGGACGTAGTCAGGCTGATGATGATGATGAATTTAAGTGAAGTTGGCTTCACCCTCTGGCTCTTCGCAGCCAGTTAGCATTTATAGCAGCAACAAGCATGAAAGTTTGATTTGCTGTTTGCTGCCAAAAGCTTGATTGCTGTTTCAATCTTTCATTTTAAGGTTATCACCAAGGTCTTTCCTGCATGAAACGGCAAGATGCATCATAGTGACATGGCTCAAACTAAGGAAGCATAGATGCTGCACCAACTGCTTACCATTTAGCCCTACACTGTGTTTCGGGTGTGAGTTGTTCACACATAAGAATGTGTTCTTGGAAAATTTCTCTATAAACAGTGCAATGTTAGGGCAACTACAGTATGCATGAAAATAGCATCTAGCTCAGACTTCTACAGTAAGTGCTCAATAAACAAATGACCATCATATAGTAAGACCTGGTTTTGATGACATAGCTAGCTCAAAATTTGTACTATCTATTAAGGCATTTTATTAAGTAACAATATTTGTGGGCTTGATGATTATGCTTGTGATTATTTTCACTGTTGGTAATTTATTGTTTCTCTCTTTTATCTCTCTAGGCATCTGTCTTGAAACATTGCAGGACTGTGAGACCGATCTTGGGTGGCAAACACGATAATATGAGCACCTGTTGTCTGCATTGTTTTAATATCTTAGATTATTTTTGTTGAGCACTGAATCTTGTAAATTGACCTTGCATCTTTTCAACCTATTCTGTCGATGGTTAGCCTTGTACACATCATCGTTTCATGTTCTTCTGTTATGCTTATGCATTCATTCTCTTTAAGTTTCGGTGTATTCGTTCCTTACCTTATTGTTACTGCTTTTCCACGTATTTCTGAAGACACGAGTTCAGTTTTATGTGTTACAAGTGTTTCAGTTCATACAATTGTGTAAAAGCATTTCTAGGGAATACACTCGAATCTCATTATAATGAAGGTGCATTTCACACAAATGTTCGTCCTATCCGCAAATTTTTTTTTAAATATACACTCAAACCTTATTATAACAAAGTTGTATCTGAAGTGACATTAAGTTTGTTATCTACGAAAATTTGTTATAAAGGTGTCTTTCTAATACTGTATCTACTGCAAAACAATTTTTCATTTACTTCGTTATAATTGATACTTTGTTATTATATCTCATTTGGTTATACTGAGGCTTGAGTGTATTCGTAACAAACTATCTATTGCAAGACTATTCTTCGTCTACTTCATTATAACCGATATTTCATTATATTAAAGGAGCACTGACATCAAATTTACTTATGCCAAGATTTTTGCGTCAGCAAGTAGCTATAGACCCCGTAGCAGCGATTCGCGACCAAAAACGCAACTGAGGGATGAATAACTATCACTTTTATTGATTTATATTACTGGGATCTAGCGCTATTCAAAAATAGCCGGCAATCCCGCCATTTTTAGCGCTGAAAGCATCAGCAGTGGCGCTACCTCGCAGTCACCTCCAGATTACGCCACAGCTGACCACTTCTCCACAGAAAAGAGTGACGTCAGGCTCAGCTGCTCCGCAAACATTTCGTCTGCTAGGCGGACACATTCAGTCATGCTTTGTCACCTGCATTGCTGTCGTCGCTGCACAAAGTGTCGACTCGGGTTCAATACGATCTCCTGGAGCTTGGAATCCTCGCGGTTCGCGACGTCGCAAATTATTTTTGCTTCGATTGACCTTTTGCAGAACAGTAATTCCGAAATGGACGCCATTCCAAGCAGCACTGCCAAAGTATCCGAGGATACACGCTTCAGGCATGTTCGCTCGTTTGTCTCAGTTATATTGGTGTGTTTTGGCATGCAAAGCATTCAGGTATACGCAAAGGGGTCAATGCAATATAGCTATCGTGAATGAGCATCAGCAGAGAAATAGAATACATTTCCTGCTTGTCAGGTCGCCCCGCCGCGGTGGTCTAGTGGCTAAGGTACTCGGCTGCTGACCCGCAGGTCGTGGGTTTGAATCCCGGCTGCGGCGGCTGCATTTCCGATGGAGGCGGAAATGTTGTAGGCCCGTGTGCTCAGATTTGGGTGCACGTTAAAGAACCCCAGGTGGTCGAAATTTCCGGAGCCCTCCACTACGGCGTCTCTCATAATCATATGGTAGTTTTGGGACGTTAAACATCAATCAATCCTGCTTGTCAGGTTCTTTTTTGTGCCTCCAGATGACCCCACCTATCCATCCTCTCGCAGTTGACATGCTATTACCACTTTTACGTGGATGCAAAGTCTACAGATGAACTAAAATTCAACGCTACCTGCATGTTACTTGTTAGTGATGACATCTCACTACACGCTCTTCCACTTTTGATAGCTTGTGGTCGTGTTGATAAGTAACGCATACGTGATATGAAAAGACCCTCATTGCGCTTTTTCCGTGCTTTGAACTAGACGACTGTAACTGACCTGCAACTCGCAACGATTCCTTGACATGCTGACCAACAAGCACTCGTTTAACCATGCTCTTTTCTTTTACCATTCTTTTAATGGTAGTTTTTATCTTGATAATTTGACAAAATCATTCAAACCGGTGCGATGAAGATCCGACGCGACGAGCCACGGCTGGGCTAGACTGCAGCTGCGCGCACTAGCGTGGCCCTAGCCCGGCCGTGGACGAGTGAATACATTTCTGCACTTCGACGCCACAATAAGAACACTCAAATCGTACACGTCATCGCTACTAGGGCATCGTCACTCAGGATGGTATTTGTGGAATGTATCACAGCAAACACGTAGCACTAGTGTCGATGTCGCAGGGCAGTCTATTTTTCGTTTTTTCTCCTTTGATTTTCTACGCTGTTTGACAATAAATTAAAGTAATTTCCATGCGACGAATGCCGTTAAAATTGGCCAAGAAGACCTATGCATACCAAGCGATCGAGTGACGGGCACATCTCGATCGAGTGACGGGCACATCTCAGAGTTGGGCTCTTCCAACAGTCCAGCAACTGCAGATGTTGTACCGCCTCCCCAAGGACGTCTTTTCCAATGTAAACTGTGTGGCTATAAGGCTAAGCGTTTATACCATCTGAGAGTACATGTCATGTCTCACACTGGAGAGCGACCACATGGATGCCACCTATGCCCCCAGCGCTTTTCACAAAAGAATAATCTGAAGTGCCACCTACGCACTCACACGGGTGAACGGCCATATCAGTGCCACATATGTTCCCAGAGTTTCATGCGAAAACCCCATTTGACAAGACACCTGCGCATTCACCCAGGTGAACGGCCGTATAAATGCCTCAAGTGCCTCAAGAGCTTCTTCTTAAAGAACAACTTAAAACTGTAGTGCCATCATCACCATCGTCATTTTTTCCATCACCGCGCCGCGTCTCTCGCGCAGCTGGCGCTAGCTCGAGCTGCGCGAGAGAGAGAACGAGCTGACACGCCTGGCGTGGCGGACGCTGGTAACCGACGTGGCTCCGCTTCAGGCCTAGAATAAAGTGGCGAGATCGGCACGGCCCCGTCGGCCGCCTTCGACGTCATCTCACGTCTCCTCTTCTCTCGTCGCTACATTGGTGACCCGGAGAACACGCCCTTCGCCGAACGGCCCGCTGCCATGTTCCCCCAACTCTGCCCACCAGTGCCGCCGTACCAATCAACTTACCCCAAGGTATGGTTTATGCAGCTCGACGCTGTTCTTGCGGTGAATGGCATCACGGACCAGCTGCTAATGCATGCCATTCTTCTCGACGCCCTACCGGTCGAGTTGCGCCATCTCGCTGCCACTTCAAGCACCAGCCCGCAGCCTTACGATGCGCTCTGCACTGCGGTGCTCGCCCGCAGCGGCAACACATACCGTCCGCTTCCGTTTACCCGCACCAGGCAGGTTTCCCCGGCGTCGCAGAGCAAGGTACGCACGCAAGCGCACCCAGAGCAAGCGACGGAACGCGACACCGTGGCCCTCGCGGTTTCCGCGACCACCAGCTCAGACGTCTCGGCCTCCTCCTCGCCGCAGCTGCTGGTCAGCTCCTCGACGGTGCCCCCTGCCGCTCCGCCACCTGCCACTGGTGCCAGCAATGGCTTGCCGGGTGCCTCGCCACATTCCACTCGCACCTACCCGGCCAGCAGCCTACCACACTCGGCGTCCCCGCTCCCCGCCCCTGTCCCTGTCTCTGTTTCGTGGTCTACGACGGGCCCCAGCGCCGTGCCTTCGCGGAGCCAGACCCTGCCCTCAATGCTCGCCCACAATGGCCTCACGTACCAACCGCTTCCAGGGGCCCGCGACTTTGAGGTTGTTACTGCATCGCAACGTGTGCTACCAACCGTGGCCCCACCAGACTCCATGACGGCCACCTTGCCGCCCGCCTCGGAGCCTGGCACAGGTGACCTTTCACCCGTTATTGACCTCCCGACTTCCTCTCGTCTGGCCACTAGCGACGCGTGTCCCGCGTATGAACTGCCTACACCATCTGTCGAGCCAACTGAACTATCTACGACATCTGTCGAGCCAACTGAAGTGCCTACGACATCTGTGGAGCCAACTCAACTGCCTACAACATCTGTTGAGCCAACTGAGCTGCCTACGACGTCTGACCAGCCAACTGAACTGTCTATGACGTCTGTCAAGTCAACCGACCTAACTACAACCACTGTGGAGCCAACTGAAAGCATGGGAACAAGCACTGCCACCAGTCCACCAGCGTCGAATACCTCGACAGTGACTGAGGCGACAACTGAACCCGTCTTTCCTGCACAGCCTCCCATGACGCCATTTCCCGTGGTCCGCGTATTCGGCACGGCGACGAACGAGTCGCAGCCGCTGCCTGCGGACGGCGTGTGTGACTACACCTTCTACGACGGCCTCTACGACACGGGCCCGTTTGACACGCTATACAGCCCGCACTTTAGTGCACCAGTTGAGCACGTTCTCAGTCACGCGTCGCTTCACAGCGTCACTGAGTACGGCCTCTCTTTCGCCTACAGAAACGCATCACAAGTGGCGCGAGACCTCGAAATTCTAGAGGTGCTTTCCCCGATTGAAGACCTCTGGGACCGAGCCATCCGCCATTACGGATTTCTTTCCATCGAGCGCTTACTTCTTCGTCCACTGCGCAACTCCCAGTGTCGCCCACCAGAGACCCAATGGTTCCCGATGGTCACTAAACGTTGACAAACTGGACTTGCCAAAGGAACACTTTATGGACTGCCGTTCATGTACATAGCATTTGTCGCCCTCTTTCTTTTTTTCATATGCGTTCAAATCGCGCAAAGCGCTAGGGGGGGAGCCCTGTAGTGCCATCATCACCATCGTCATTTTTTCCATCACCGCGCCGCGTCTCTCGCGCAGCTGGCGCTAGCTCGAGCTGCGCGAGAGAGAGAACGAGCTGACACGCCTGGCGTGGCGGACGCTGGTAACCGACGTGGCTCCGCTTCAGGCCTAGAATAAAGTGGCGAGATCGGCACGGCCCCGTCGGCCGCCTTCGACGTCATCTCACGTCTCCTCTTCTCTCGTCGCTACAAAACAACACATGCACATCCATACGGGTGAGCGACCACATATATGACCTTCATGCACTGAAATCTTTGTGCAGACTGTCCACTTCAAAAGTTATCTTTATCGGCATGATTGTCAGCAATGATATCAATGAAAATTCTGCTGTTCAACATCTTCATGAAGCCACACTTGATGGATTGTTTCAGAGAATCGGGGCTGTGCTTAGTTACCTTGGGCCACCCGTAACCTGAACCTAGGCGGGATGCACTGGCTGCAACATTGTAAGCAGAGCATTGTAATGGACGCTGTAAAGTCTCACATTATTGTTTTGCATTTCGATGGAGGCGGAAATGTTGTAGGCTCGTGTGCTCAGATTTGGGTGCACGTTACAAACCCCAGTTGGTCGATATTTCCAAAGCCCTCCACTACGGCATCTCTCATAATCATATGGTGGTTTTGGGATGTTAAACCCCACATATCAATCAATCAATCAATCACACTATTGTTTTCATTGTGCTTCACTGCTATAATGTTCATTCGCCAATCTGGTATTCAGTTTGTAATAAGCAGTATGAAAACATTTGTTTGCACTGATGAGGTACCACACCTCCATTTTGTCAAGTCAGAATTTTCGTAGCGGAAACTTTAACAGCCGTACAGACACGAAACAATTGTTCTGCCTAACAAGCTATCATCTGTGCATGTGTACTATATGTCCTAATAAGATTATCATTACGGAATCCTCAGATGGGTGAGTGATGCTTCACAGCATTTTAAACTGTCAGGCCAAATCGTTACGGGATGAGGTAGCACACAGTAGGTGAAAAGACGAATACAAAAACACAGTGACGACAAAGTGCTCGTTGCTTCACCTGTTATGCTCTGCTGTATGTCATAATGATCAACCAACTAGCCAAGAACTACATTTTAATAAGGGAGAAGACATATTGGAATAACTAAAGGTCTTATTGGAATAACAGTGAAACCAATCTCTTGAGATCAATTTCAAAATTATATCAATTTTGTTTGCGAGTGATTCCTCTCACATCACCCTATACACGCAGTGCCGAGAGTCTTGAAAAAGGGGTGCAAGAAAGAGCACACTCTTCAATCACTTGAGCAGCAGGTAAATAAATGTAGGAGAGAGAGAGGCTGAATTGCAGGGAGTATTTTATATCGCTAGAGTTGAGCAAAATCTACCATGCGAGTATGTGAAAAATTCTTCATGTTGTGAGGGGTTGCAGGAGAATGGTGTGTCATGTTGTGACCACTTCTTTGCTCAGCAAGAAGTGACAGAGAAGTCAGTACCCTCAAAATTGACTACCGACATTCATTTGTGATAATCATCACTGTGCCACTGAGTGTTCACTGTCCTGTCTCTTGAGCTTTCTGCCATTTCACTCAACCTGCTTCGCAAGTAATCGGTGGAAATTTCGAAGGCTGTGCAAATTAGGATTTTGGATAACTTGTCGTGTGTGCTCTTCTTCAACTTCTGCACACCCTTTGGTGCCATTGCTCAATTTAGCTTGCATTATCTCAGACAGAGAAGCGAGGGGAAGTGTATGTATTTATTCAATTCTTCGTTTGTTGATCTTATTTGCATTGCGAGTTAGTGCTTGAATTTTTCAGAGGCTGTTAGTGCTTGCTTGTCAGCGTTGGACATTATGCTCTTATGTGTAATGAAAACCTTATAGTTTTTTACATCACATTAGCGTCACCTAATATTTCTTTTATGTCTCACTCTTGAAAACGAAGTTCACAAGCTTGTAAATACTGGCTCATTTATTTGGTCAAACAGACTGTAAAATCTTGATTCTGATATGTGCCGTGCCTGTCGTTCCTTCTGTGACTTCTGTTTAATTGTTGCCTCCTGTAGTGTTTACTTGTGGAGAACGTTATGTCGTCTGCATTCTAAACTCATATTTTTCTTGCCTTTTTGTTCTGGAACCTTTTTTTCACTGCATGCAATTATTATGCTTTGGTATTCATTTTCCCCTTGTATACGAAAACTCTGCACCACATTTGACATTAACCATTAGTCACATGATCAACACAACAAGTATGTTTTGTGACATTAAAAAAACTACTGTATTTTGTAAACAAATTGCATAATTGGTGGTCTCAATTCTCTTGTTAAAGGTAAATCAAATCCTTAATATTTTTGTATGCCTATAATTGCAAGAGAAGTTGAATAATAGCTGTGATGTGCCCATTTGTTGCCAATGATGGCGGGCACAATCACAAATTTTTATCAATAATCAGGGCACCCTGCTTTAAATTTAAATGCATAGGTTTGTGAATTCACTTTCATTGACCAAAGGCCTGTAGTTTTTTTTTTATAGACACTATGACTATTGCTTTTTGACAATCAAACTGCCCTAATGAGCAAATTATCAAAGGTTGCTGTGAATACTATCGCTTAGATGACCTCAAAACTAGCATATGTCTTCATGCTATAATTTTATTTTACCAGACCTCTGTGAATCCATCATTTCATGGTAGTTATACAAAAAAAAGAGGGGAGAGTCAGTGAAAAAATAATGGTTATAACAACAATATAAATTTCTTTATTAGTACATTTCCTATAATGAGTACCTCGCCAAACTTGTTTTTGGATACCTCAGATAAAGTTTGAAGGCAAAGAGCAGACTAAGTCCAGCCACTCCACATATATCCTATTCGCTCCGAAAGCCATTTGAGGTTAGGTTAACATTTCTTAACTGAATTGATAGAGAGAGAAAAACTTTATTATTTATATATATATATACAGGGAGTAGGAAGGAGATGGTCCGGTGCGGGTTAAACCTCACACACACTAGGTGAGCTCCTCGTTACAGGAGTCCATTGGCAGCCAACGCGACTTGAGCTTGGTTGACCAGGGCCTTCTGTATCGCCAGATCGGAACAGCTGAGCAGGGCTACCTCCCAGTCCTCCCGGGTGAGGTTTGATTTTGGGGTGAGGTGCAGAGTTGACTGGCATGCCCACACCATGTGGAAGATGTCAGAGGACTTTTCCGCACAAAGCGGGCATTTTTCTGTACACGCAGGATCAAGATATTTGAAAACTGCCAGCCACAGCAGTGTTTTGGTGTGAAGGTGGAGGAGTAAGTGTTCCTCTGCCTTTGTAAGGCCATTACAGGGTTTATGATGAATCGCGAGGCCGAATCGATATAATTCAGTAATTTCTCAAAATGTTAAGGCTAGATTAGGTTCGGGATCCATTCTGGAAAGGTCTGAAAGCGTTACCCGGAGAGTGAGCGCGCGGGCAGCGGCGTCTGCCGTTTCATTGCCTTCGAGGCCAATGTGAGCTGGAGCCCATATGATGCTACAGGACACGGGGGCCCTGACGTAATTACTATTTTGTAAGATGTTGTACGCCAGATATGGGACTAACCCACATTGATTATTTCTACAGGCCCCCTCTCGTGTCCGTAATAATGACGCGTAAGTCCAGGTCTGTGGCAGCTAGCACGATGGCGACTTCCTCCGCATGTGTTATGTCCTATGCTCTGACTGTGAAACAATTCACTGCAATTTTTTGGTGGACGACTGCAGCCATGTACCACCCCCCATGGTGAGGGCCGGAGGCGTTTACATAAAATATGCCGTGTTTGTTCCCATAGGGGCGGGCTAGTGCCTCCGCTCGCGCGAGACGCCTGCCATTGTGGTCGTCACGTGTCATGTTGGCCGGAAGAGGGCACACGTGCAGGGCGTATCTTCAGACTTCTGAGATGCATACACGCACCTCCATCTCTGTTGGATAGTGGATGTGCAGTCGGGCTAATAGGCGGCGACCCGACGTAGTCTTTGAAAGTCTCATATATTGATTGGTTAAGTGTGTCTCCCGGAGCTCTGCAAAAGTGTTTACCATCCCCAGGCCCATAAGCCGCTTTTTGAACGTGGTTATTGGTAGATCAAGGACACGCTTGTACATCTTCCTGAGAATGACCTCAAGGGCGTTCTCATCGAACTTGCGCAGGTGGAGGTAAGGAGCCGAGTAGAGGACTCGACTGGTTACGAATACATGCGTCAGCCGCAAGACGTCTCTGCAACGTAACCCCCCGCGCTTGTTGGAAATCCGGCGGACCATACGGCCCACCTGGTCCCCCACCTTACGCAGTTTTGTCAATGTTGTATCGACTCCTCGGGTGCATAAACTCAATATGGCTTGGTGGGACACCCCATCCAATCGAATGAAAGACAGTCCTGGTCACTTTCATTCCGAAAGCTGGCAAAGCCATACACATGGACAACCTTCGCCCCATCTCTCTCACGTCTTGTGCCGGAAAGCTGATGGAGACTATGGTGCTAGATCGCTGGTCCGAGTTTTTGGAAAACCGACACATATTTTCAGACAGAATGTTTGGGTTCTGCCCGCACCGGTCCGCACAGGATATCCTGCTTCAATTAGAACGTGAAATTCTAAATCCTGTCGAATACCCTCCTAATGACAAGGCAGTACTCGCCCTTGATTTGAAGGGGGCTTTTGACAACGTCACGCATGACATAATACTGGAACACCTTTCCCAAGCCAACTGAATTGATATGTGTATAAATGATTTGCAACTGATCTTACTACTTCTGTGGACTAGAAAATGGAGGACATCGAATTTTTCTTGATGACATATCTTAAAGAAGGAAATTTTCTTTACGGTATTGTGAAATACAGCAGCTGAAAATGATCGCGTGAGTGTGAATGTCACTAAGGTATAAGCTACGGATAAATTGCATGCTTCAGTCTTACTCTTGCATCAAGTCAAACTTAGTGTATCTTTAGTGTTGCCAAAAATAGAACAGCAATGAACCTTGAAACAAGTTTGTCCTATTGTATTAAGCAGACTGCAAAACTACCGCTGTTTTCAAGTTTTCCCCTAAGGGAAAAAATCTGCAACTGTGTGCAATAGCTTGTCATTACATCATCACATTCACCTTCCAAGCATTTGCTACTTTTCAATGATATTATATTGCATCAGCACATAAAACCTGACCACACCTACACGTTGCAGTGCGTCGTTGCGTGACTTTTTGACACAGCGCCGCGCCCTCTTCCTAGGGGGAAAAATGACGCATGGCGGAGCGAAGTTGCACGCCCTCTCTCTTCATAGGGGGAGGATGCAGCGCCGCATCAGAAATCCGCTCGGTCAGGCATTTACTACGCTTGAGTAACACTATTTTTCTCACGACAAGCATGGATGCAATAACAAAAATTTCTAACTTCATGTTGACGAAGTTTCCATTCCAAACGTGTGCATTACGATAATGGCTGAGTCAACATCAAAATAATTTTTATCCTTGGCAATGAACTGTTATTCGTTATCACTAACTCTTTCAAATAATATTATGTGAATAATGAGGTTTTCTATGAGATATTGGTAATCAATAATCTCATAACATTGTCAAGATAGAAGCGCATATATTTTTTCAACTCTGAACAAGCTTGTCAAAAATCTGCTAAATGTTATCCGACAATTTACCTTTCTGTGAGGTACTTTTTACACTCATGCTGTGCACACCTCAATACAGTGCTGCCACCAGTAGCCATGAGGTGGGCACTGTCTATCGAAATGCTATGAAACATTATCGATGCAGCGTTAAAACATGAAGATGTAAGACGGAATGCACAGGACACTCGCAAAATAGATTTTTCAGTTGTGTAAGCTCTTGTCGTGTGCACATTTTTCTACGTATTCATGTTATAGCACTGCATTAATCAAGCAAGCATTCTAACTGGCCCAGCTTTTCATTTTACCAATGTGAAAAACCTAGCTTAGACATTGTGGGCCTTGTGGCTCTGGCTACATAGGCTCAGTGAGAACAGCCTTCCCAAGTCCACTAAATTTGCATTACAGTGTCTCTTGAACTGTGAAAAGGAAGCCTAAAAAAACTGAGGCTGATTCCTGGTACAAGTGACTGTTTTCATTGGCGGTGCATGGTAGTATGAAAAATTTCCAGAAAGGGAGTGTAGCGGGGCCTGAAGCCCAATAATGGTCCCCTCTGGCTACGTCCCTTATTTGCATTTTTGTCATATAGCTGACCAACTTGTCTAGTTGGTCAGCTATATTGAGACATAGTTGAGGGTACCTGTATTGACATTTGTCTTTATATCGTTTCTGATTTTTTGTGTCGTAGTGTTTACGAACATGTCGTAATAATGTGTGGCGACACTCATTTAGGAGCACTCATCTATTAGCACTATTTCTTCAGACTCTCGCTTATGATTCATTGTAAAAGCCTATGGTTGCTTGCCTCAACTGCGGATTTTCTAGACTGACCTATAGCTTGGCATTACTCGGAAATCATATTTTACATGTGCACTCACGAAAGTAATTGTAGGTGACCGTTATAATATCTGCTGCTAAACAGTTCATTCTTGTGTAATGCTCCTTCAATCTCCTCTGGTTGAAGTGTTAATGCTTATAGTTGCGTTCATGAAAGCGGTATAGTGGATGTGGAACTATGACGTTTTAGCACTAATTCTAAAATATTTTACCCGGATAAAAACGGTGTAGTATAATTTGTCTCAAACAGGGTTCTGAGCTGGTGTTCTTTCTGTGCCTTCACCATTCTGTATATTCTGTAATTATTTTTCATTACATTTAATAGATTGGTGTTTTGCAAATATTATGTGTTGTTTATGTATCAATGCTCACTCTAACTGCATATCTAATTATTTGCATTTGAGTGTGCCTAATGTTTCTACAGAGGTTAAAACGATCGTTATGCCCCGCAGGGGCGTCTGCTTCTGCAGCCGTTTGGTATGTAGCGACACCACGGACCCGAGCAAAGAGAGATGGGGGGGGGGTGACTATTTCTTACACCTAGCCGTGAATGGCAGGGCCTTCTTAGCTAGCTGTGCGTGGCTAAGCTATATGGAGACGGCATGGCTTAGCTGTCTCCAATGAAAAAGGGGTTCTTGAGTTTGAGCAAACGCCAAGAGAATAAACCTTTATGCACCCCCCTCCCCTCCTCAGACATCTTTTCTCATGATAGTGCAACATACCTCCGAATAATCATTCGAAAAATTAGGCTTGTAATAATATTCAAATGCTTCAAATATTCGAACAAATATTCTAGTATTTGAATTTAGTTAGATTTGAACCTAAATTGTTAAAAATTTGGAAGTGTTCGAAATGAACAATTAGATGTGTATTAGTGTGCATGCAAGTCCTCCTGTAGAGAGAGTTTCTCTGCATTGAAGAGTTTCGAAGCTCTGAAAACTGTAATTTGCATGTAAGTTGTAAAGGTAGTTTCACTTTTGTGAAGCATTGCTAAGCTGCAAAAACAACTTAGGAAATATGTGCACTTCCGTGAAGTCTTACTTTAAGGCTAAGAACATGTTACCGTCACCCCGATTCCTCATTTTCTTTAAGTTTAAAAGCTTGTTATACAAGCCTATGTGCTCTAACTATGTATAGTTAACAATAAAATGTTAAATATTTTACAGATTATCACTTGCATTCTACTGAAAGGTAAATCTGGCTCCAAATGAGTCGCTACCACCATATATTCTGTTAGTATTTTTTATCACACCTAATAAATTGGTGTTTTGCAAATATTGTGTGTTGTTAATATATCAGTACTCACTCTAACTGCATATCCATTGATTTGCGTTCGAGCATGCATAACGTTTCTACACAAAAATATCTGCGCAGGCCTTGTCTCAAATATTTGAAAATATTGTGTACCATTGTTGTGACTCTACAAATCCGCCCTTTTTCTATTATAACATGTAACATGTACTATTCTAATTTGATTGAAACCTATTTGACCACAATCACTATTATCCTCAAATTTCCTTCAGACCTAAAGTTCACTATTCACAGAAGCCTAGAAAGAGTATCCCCGAGTTATCAGCTAGAGAAACAAGAACTTCATTTTTTGGAAGACAGATAGCCGCAACCTTACACTTGTGGTAATTTCAGCGGGTAGAAAAGCCAATGCGGTGACTCGCATATAGATTCACAAGGCCGCCTCAATGAGCAATTTTCGTTTTTTCTCTGGCACGTTTTTTTAAATAGAAAGAATGAACATAAACATATTCAAACATTCCAACAGAACATTTTTTTATATTCATCTCAAAATTACTCCTCTAGTCATTGTGTCTCTTCTTACATAGAAAGTTATTGAGAATTTATGTGGGAGTGACTTTTTCCTAATTTGTTTTAACACACCAACAACAAATGAATGTCTCTCACAGGTTCCCCCCTTAGAAGCTTCATAGAACTGATTTGTAGAGATTCCAGAACCCTACTGGTATCAAGTGTTCTGACATGTTTTCTTGAAGTATTTATGCTGCTGTATGGCATTTTATTCTTCTCATTATTAAAGCCGCCCAAAAATGCTATCTGCCCCAGGTTTTGATCATGTATTGGGGCATATGTTTTGACACGTACATTAATAGAGCAGAATTTTTGTTTCTATGCACTGCCATGTAGTTTTCTAGCAAGATCCCTACTTTTTTCAAAAGAGACTTTCTGTTATTTCTAATTTGAAATTGGGCATGGTTTTATACTGCATCATAATTTATAGGTCATTAGAAATAATGAATAACCTCTGTAAACATTTTGTAAAGATGATAAAGCAGAGGGTAATTCATATCGTGGAGTCGGATTGATTGCTACCTGTAAAAATAAACATAAATTCTAGGCTAAATAATTTTTGGGGTGGAACTAGTATTTGTCATAATAAAGGGAAATTTTTGCAAAGAATATTTAGAAGTGTTGTTATGCACTGTGTGGGATAATGACAACGAGGATCCGAATAATCTGTATAAAAGACTCTAGCACTCGCATCAAGTACGAACATGAGTGACTGCGTCAGGGCGAGTCCTGGTGTTCCAGGTTTTATTTAAGGCTCACTTGACTGGTCGTTCCAGAGCAATGTGGCAGTGTTGAACTGTGTATGACGACATCAAAGCTGTGGGCCTAGTCGGGATTCCGCAGCTTCAGTATCGTGAACAGAGGAATTTTCTACATGCTGTAAAGTGTAGTCGGATTGTTCGGTTATCTATATACACCCTTTGTTGAAGTGATCTTCACTTACCAACCAAATATGCACTATTCAAGAGGTTTCATAAAAACTTTGCTTTTGTACTAATGGGCTGCCACACCTCTGCTTTGTCAACTCAAAATTCTTTGTGCATTCAGATGAGAACAAGCGAAAACGGGGTGGGGGGGAAGCACTCTTAAGCAAACCGACACCCGTTAATGTGTTCTTTATGTAGCAACTGAGATCTGATTAAGTCGCCGACGGATTTTTCGGATTTCGCAAATGCACAGCCAAGGTGCCTATTGCGCTAATGCATTTTCGCGAGCGATTTTTCAAGCGAATTTATGTACCAAGTTCGATTTCCCGGACTAAATCGGTCACACTAACTGTGCAACTTGATTTTGAACGCCGCCATGTTGGATCTGTTGTTGGATTAGTCGAGTTTGTCTTGCAGTGGCTAGCTGTATAGCCTTCAAGATTAGATAAGCACACTTTTGTCTTTAGTTTTGTAGGCTATGTCTAATCTTATTTGGCTAGCAAAACTGCATAACATTTCTTTTTCAGTGAACGTTATCATCATCATTAATAAGCCAGTAGGTTTCTTTCCTCCATGAGGTTGTTCTTGTTTTCTGGGTGTTTGTTTTTGTGGTTGTCATTGTGCACGTGGTCGTGTTATTGGTGGGCCGAATGTGTGCGAGCCGTCGTGCGTGCCACTTTCCTGGTGGTGATTGTGGCTTAGAAGTGTGGCAGTTTGGGCTAGTTGGTATGACATGAGAACAGAACGACGACAAAGACCTTCTTGTCTCTTGGTCGTCGTTCTGTTCTCCCGCTATAACTATCGTCGGGTGATTGTGAACGCGGTCGTTATTGGTGTGCTGAATGTATTTAGCCACTTTCTGGGTGGTGACTGTGAACGTGGTCAGACGCGGTCGTGTTACTGGTGTGCCTGCCGAATGTGTTTGAGCCGTGCGCGCCTCATAGTCGCTGCTCATCGCGGTCGCCCAGTAGCATTCCGTGGTCGCGGTACAGTGAAATGGTACAGTCGTGGTGCTCGGCTACCCCTAGAACACGCAGGTTTGATGGCTGCGGTAGCGTTTTGATAGTGGCCAAATGCTGAAGGCTCACGCACTATGTGATATCGGCTCAAGCAAAAGAAGGCCAGACCGTCTTGTTAAATTTCACCAAACAGGCAATAAGTTGCATGCATTTTTTGCGACCGGCATCAAGTTTTGTTATGCGTAGTTCCATGGAGCCATGAACTTTGCCGCCCGTAAAGTAGTTCGGTGGGTCGGCGGCAGCGACGTTACCGTAGCCTAAATAAAACCGAATTTGCTTGTCTGCAAGAACAGCACGGAGCATGGCATTATATAGGATTTTTTTTTTTTCGTAGATACTGCTGTGCCGCACGGAAGTGACGTCATGCACTTCTTCGGTTAGGCGCTTTGTTTGAATCGTCGGAGTGTTTAACGGTACGTCTAGACGTAACGGTAGAAGCAGTAAAAGTTACGTCCAAGCGTAAAAGTAAACAAAAAAGTGTTAGGTCCAGCGTGACAACACTAAAAAAACGGCTTTTAATCGTTCTGATACAATTGGCAGCTGTGGCGTAGTAGGTTAGAGGACTGGTGAGGTCGGTGGGTCGAGCCTCATTGCAGTTTTTGTTACTATTTCTTTTTTTTTGTTCGCGCATGTATTGTTTTATCATTTGCGCATCCTCATCGGCCTCCCGTCAGCCTGACTTGCTGCTGGTGGTGGTCCTATCCACAGGCCCTTAAATATTGGATGTTTGATGACTCTCGCAGAACTGGCTATATTTATTATGATAAAGTGTTTTGCAAATTATTGCTCTTAATCGGCGAGACACAAAGCGACACAAAAAGCTCAAATGCAGCTGGCTGCATTGGTTTTTCCGGCACACGTGTCAGGAATGTTGATTTCCACGGTTTATGAAAGTTTTGATGACTGAAAGGCGCAGTGCAATGTAGTCTCAAAAACCTTTTTTTTATGTCGCTCAGTGTACCATCATCTGGCGAGGTAACCGGCAGGCCGCTTCAAAATACTGATGTGCCACCGCAATGGTCTAGGCGATCAGCACTTAATGAACGATGCCCAAGGGGAAGGGCCGATGGCGTTAGCCCATCTAACTACAAAACAGCTTGTCTGCCTTGCTGAATAACAGGCACGGCCTGTGACAGCATGAGATCAATTACGTACTAATCGATGAGAACGGCCGTACGTGTTCACACTTAACAAAAAGCCGGCAATGCAGTAGCTTTGGCCTTCGGAGATCACAGGCTTCGTAAGAACACTACAATAAAGTTGTTTCCATCCTTCGTAAGAACACTTCGCAGACGCACTGGGGTTTCATGCATGTGCGTCCGGTCAGTCACACGTGAACTGTGCAAAAGCATTTATTTCATCGTCGACCTTGCCCTTCACGACCAGCAAATCTCGGCAGCAAGGACCATTTCACCTTAGACAATAACAGGCTTGGCATTGCAATCTAGAAAATAGAGTACGTCCAACAACAATAATCCGCACTTTATACTGAGAAACTTCATGGCGCACACACTCAGATGAAGCTGCGGCGCAGTGGACGGCCGCGCTAGCTCCAACCTCCAGGTTCTATTAGGCATCCAGCAATCACATGAAGCAGCGACGACACAGGACCTCCGGTCAACCTTGGCTGCGGCCTAGGCCATGGCCACAATTTTGTCGGAGTTCTCACCACCAACACACATATCGCAGGCAGCTACGATCCACTGTTTACATTTCGCAGCCGCAGCGCCCATGGCCCCCAAAATTTAAAATACTTGTATTAAGTGTTTAATGAACAAATATAGGTTGATTGACTTGCTAAACGCCTGCTTAGTAAAATTTTTGTAGGTTTAACGCATTATACATTAATTTCAGAGCGCTCTAAACTTATACATTTAAATAGCTTTAGATAATAATTTTTAAACTGATGTGACTTCCATGCGCCGCAGGAGCCACTTCTATGTGGGGCTGGCTGCTGCGCCGCGCGGTGCAGAAGACGCTGCCTTTTAAAGACGTCTTTCTTGGGGACGTTCGACGCAAACATTTTGGTCTGTCTGTACATTAGTCTGTTTGTTCACTCTTAACGGCAACGGGTATTTTAAACTGCCGACCCCATCCGCAGTGCCCACCAATGTTCCTCAGGGTTTAGCGTTCATACTTGTGCAATCGTCAAATAAAAAGCAATTATTTCACATTTTTGGGAAACCAAAACAACACGTATATATTGTGCATGTGCGCCTTCTACTAGAAAAGGCATACATAAGTAATTTTAAGGACCGTAGCGCTTATCACGCTGCGCTGACCATGCGACGCTTGCACAAAAAGACGAGTCTTTCCAACCTTTTGCTAAGACGAGACATTGGTGGCACCTACCCGTCAGCTTGCATTCTACACCTTAGCACCTCTGAGATGGGCACGCACACCTGTCTCAGAGCCACGTGCTTCGTTTTCCAAAAAAAAAAAACCCAGATAGCGCTCATCTTTCAAGTATGACGTGCTTGATTCGCTCGTTCGCCTCCGCTGTATGCTCAAGGCACTCTAATGCAGCCCCTCCAGAATACCATTAACCGATTTTCTTGCGCAGAACATCAAATAAATGTTTTGTTCCCTCTCTCCACACGCAAGACTATCGCCTTTTGACGACATCTGCACATTAACATGCAGATAGGTTACCAGTTTTTTTTAGGCTTTATTTCATATAAAAAAACTTCATTCTCACGGCTTGACGATTTTCTCAGAACAATTAGCAGTTTTAGTCAGTTCCAAAAAATTAGTTGGCAACTTTATCTAACCTACATGTGATCTTCACGCTTCATGGCAATGTAGAGTGTAAAGGAGAATAAGTTATTGCAATACAGATACAACTTTTTAAGTCTGCGGCGATCTGCTCAAGGCTGACCTAATGAGCTGGGTGGCGGGTGACTCCACTCTCGTTTTACTAGGAATACAGCTATGTGATTAAGCGATACCGTTTCTTTAGCCGTAAAAGCGACCAGTTGCCGCCCTCAGATATGCTTTGTAGGGCCTCTTCGAACTTGTTACGTTATATCTGACTATAGGTGTCAGTGCTGTAGTTCATATAAAGTTCATTGGCAAGTAGATATTATTCCACTCCAAGCACACAGCACTGCACGATCTGGAAGAAAAGGACGCAAGAAAGTGCGGGAACGTCTTGCACTCAGGTAGCTGGAAAATAGATGAGAGAGAGAGAAAGGATGGGAGTGCTCCATAAAAAAAAAAGATTAATCCAATAAGCACTCCCATGCAGATGAGAGGAGAAGAAGAGTGCATAGACATCGAGGTAAGAGGAGGTTTCATGAGGAATTTGCCTTCTCTTATTATCTTCCTTCGCACCACAACCACCATTTGAATTGGCAGTTTGTACAGCCTACTAAGTAATCCATAGTGGTTTCAGAGAGTGAGTGAACTAAGATTTCTCATCGCTTCACCTGTGCTCTCTCTTGCTTCATATATGACTGGACCTCGTGTTGTTTCGAAGAAGCAAAAAGCAATTCTATGCATTTACTTAGTCCTATGCACGTTGATCATCGTGCCAGCATTGTGCAAGTTCGCAATTGCAATCATTAAGTGATGCTTGTGTTTATTCTTGCATGTATGACTCGATCCGCTTTTATAGAGTGTTTAGTAAGCAAATGTATTTTAGTACATCAGACGAGTTGTATATACATGTAACACAAATAGTGCTGGGCTGGGTGGAGCCACCGCAGTATGTATTTCTCCTGTTCGGCAATTGTTGTGCGAATTCATTAAAGTTTATCACTAGCGTCTATCCAGAAGCTTTCTTCCTGAAAAAAAATGGCTGATTTGGATGAACTTTGCGTTTCCCTCTGGTTATTTCCAGCCATTTAGCTTTACATCGGCAAGGAGGATGAAAGTCTGATGCACTGTTTGCTGCGAAAAGCTTGGTTAGGGTGTCAGTTCTTCGGTTCAAGGTTATCGACAGGCTCTTTTCTGGACGGAACGGCAAGTTGCATCATAGTGACATGCCTCAAACTAGGTAAACGTAAAAACAACACCAACAGCTTATCATCGAGTCTTTTAGTGTCTTGTAGGTATGAGTCATTCAAGCAAAGGAATGTGGTCTCAGTATGCACAAAAATAAGACCTGAGACTTTTGAGGCCCTGAAAACAAGAAACAAGTGACCACTGTTGGGGTGGCATAGCTAGCTCGAAATTTAAGCAAAATAAAATGGCATTTATACTAGTAGCAATACGTCTGTGCTTGGTTATTTTGCTTGTGATTACTTTCAATATTAGTAATTTATTGTTCTTCTCCAATATCTCTCCAGGCATCTTTCGCCCAACATCAAAGGACTCCGAGGTCAATCTTCGATGGCAAACGCTCCAATGCGAACACCTGTTGGCTGCAATGCTTCAATATTCTAAATGTGTTTTTTTTTTCAGCGCTTTATGTTGTAATTACCTCACACCTTTGCAACGTATTCTGTCTGTGCTTTGTCTTGTACACCTAATTAATTCATGTTTTTCTGTTATGCTCAAGGATCTGTTCAACTAAAGTTTTTGTATATTCATGCACCGCCTTATTGTAAGACTGTTGTTCTATGTCTTGGAAACTACAGTTAGGTTTTATGTATTATGAGTGCTTTCACTTCATACAAGTGCTCTGAAGTGTTACCGTGAAATATGATTGGATTCTGCGAAATAGTATTGAAATTTCTTCTTGTTCATTTTCTTCACAAGATGTATTTGATGCCCTTTATTATGCACATCCCCATGCTGTTTCATGATTAGCACTAAACAAAAGCATAGCAAGTTCTGCTGTTTTCTTTTACTGTATGATGTTTAGAGTACCATAGTATCTTGTACATTGTGATATTATGGCATGCTTATAGTGTAATAAAATATCGGATACTTTAAGAAACTGCTATAGAGTATACAGGATGAGGCATTATGTTCAGTACTGTTTTACTAGTAATAATACGAATGTACTTCAATGAATTCACTATTTACCAGTAGCATATGTGGATATGTCGCAAATATAGGAGGACTATTTGTGCTGTTTTTAAAACTCCTGTCTACACTTTATCAGTCAAAATCGGTCAATTAGCATGTCTCTCTTCATTGTCTGTGGCATTTAATAATCAAGGTTATAATTTCTGCATTTCTATACAATTAAATGCATAAACGCCTGTGTGTTGGATATAAGCTAATGTGAATGAACACAAGGCGTCACCAGCAGTGGCGCTACCTCGCAGTCACCTCCAGATTACGCCACAGCTGACCACTTCTCCACAGAAAAGAGTGACGTCAGGCTCAGCTGCTCCGCAAACATTTCGTCTGCTCGGCGGACGCATTCAGTCATGCTTTGTCACCTGCATTGCTGTCGTCGCCGTACAAAGTGTCGACTCGGGTTCAATGCGATCTCCTGGAGCTTGGAAACCCCGCGGTTCGCGACGTTGCAAATTATTTTTACTTCGATCGACCTTTTCCAGAACAATGGTTCAGAAATGGACGCCGTTCCAAGCAGCACTGAAGAGGTGCCCGAGGATGCACGCCTCAGCCATGTTCGCTCGTGTGTCTTAGTTAGCTATATTGGTGTGTTTTGGCATGCAAAGCATTCAGGTATACGCAAAGGGGTCAATGCAATATAGCTATCGCGAATGAGCATCAGCAGAGAAAGAGAATACATTTCCTGCTTGTCAGGTCGCCTCGCCGCGGTGATTTAGTGGCTAAGGTACTTGGCTGCTGACCCACAGGTTGCGGGTTCGAATCCCGGCTGCGGTGGCTGCATTTCCGATGGAGACGGAAATGTTGTAGGCCCGTGTGCTCTGATTTGGGTGCACGTTAAAGAACCCCAAATGGTCGAAATTTCCGGAGCCCACCACTACGGCGTCTCTCATAATCATATGGTGGTTTAGGGACGTTATACCCCACACATCAATCAATCAATCCTGCTTGTCAGGTTGTTTTTTGTGCCTCCAGATGACCCCCCCTATCCAGCCTCTCACAGTTGGCACGCTATTACCACTTTTACGTGGATGCAAAGTCTAGAGATGAACTGAAATTCAACGATAGCTGCTTGTTACTTGTTAGTGATGATATCTGACTACACGCTCTTCCGCTTTTGATAGCTTGTGGTCGTGTTGATAAGTAACACATACGTGATATGGAAAGACACCCTCATTATGCTTTTTCCGTGCTTTGAACTAGACGACTGCAACTGACCTGCAACTCGCAACGATTCCCCGACATGCTGACCAACAAGCACTCGTTTAACCATGCTCTTTTCTTTTGCCATTCTTTTAAAGGTAGTTTTTATCTTGACAATTTCACGAAATCATTCAGACCGGTGCGATGAAGATCAGACACGACGAGCCACGGCTGGGCTAGACTGCACCTGCGCGCACTAGCGTGGCCCTAGCCCAATCGTGGACGAGCGAGTGCGTTTCTGCACTTCGACGCCACGATAAGAACACTCAAATCGTACACGTCATCGCTACTAGGGCATCGTCACTCAGGATGGTATTTGTGGAATGTATCACACCGAACACGTAGCACTAGTGTTGACGTCGCAGGGCAGTCTATTTTTCCTTTTTTCTCCTTTGATTTTCTACGCTGTTTGACAATAAAATAAAGTAACTTGCATGCGACGAATGCCGTTAAAATTGGCCAAGAAGACCTATGCATACCAAGCAATCGAGTGATGGGCACATCTCGATATTGAAATTTGATGTCAGTGCTCCTTTAGGGTTGTGATGTATTATTGTATTCTGGTTGATAGTACTGAAACTTGTTCAGCGTGTATTTGTTCCCTTTTATTATGGACATCCCTATCCTCTTTCAGCATTTGCATTAAATAAATAGAAATTTCCGCTTCTGTTGTTTTATGTCATCTTTTTCAGAGTAGCATGCAGTCTCGTTCATTATGATTTTTAGGGCATGTTTATATGCATAATGACATCTAAAAAGTTTTAAGGAACTATTGCAGAATAGAGAGGACGTGGGGTTATATTAAATACTGTTTTTCTAGTAATGGTATGAATGTTTTTCAACAAATTCATTCTTTAGCAGTGGCACATGTGGACGTCACTGAAATAAGAACTGACCAGCTGTGCTTTTTTTTTTAAATTCCTGTCAAGCCTTCAATTCCTGTCAAGGCAATTTCTGTCATTTAGCAGTAGTCTCTTTTCATTGTCATTGGCATTTGATAATCAAGTTTACAGTGGCTGCATTTCTCCAAAAGTGAAGTGCGATACATTTGCCTGTTTAAACAGTTCACATTAAGGAACCCAAGATGGTCATAAATTAATATCCATTCCCCCACTCAGCAATACTTGCAAACATAGAGTGCAGTTTTTTAGTGACATACCACAAAAACAATTTTTGTTTAAAATAATGTGCAGCTCTTCACAAACCGTTCTTGTTTTCTTTGTGCAGAGTTGGGCTCTTCCAACAGTCCAGCAACTACAGATGTTGTACCGCCACCCCAAGGACGTCTTTTCCAATGTAAACTGTATGGCTATAAGGCTAAGCGTTTCTCCCATCTGAGAGTACATGTCATGTCTCACACTGGAGAACGACCGCATGTATGCCACCTATGCCCCCAGCGCTTTTCACAAAAGAATAATCTGAAGTGCCACCTATGCACTCACACGGGTGAACGGCCATATCAGTGCCACATATGTTCCCAGAGTTTCGTGCAAAAACCTCATTTGACAAGACACCTGCACATTCACCCAGGTGAGCGGCCGTATAAATGCCTCACATGCCTCAAGAGCTTCTTCTTAAAGAACAACTTAAAACAACACATGCGCATCCATACGGGTGAGCGGCCACATATATGACCTTCATGCACTGAAATCTTTGTGCATATTGTCCACTTCAGTGGTCTAGTGGCTAAGGTACTCGGCTGCTGACCCGCAGGTCGCGGGTTCGAATCCCGGCTGCGGCGGCTGCATTTCCGATGGAGGCGGAAATGTTGTAGGCCCGTGTGCTCAGATTTGGGTGCACGTTAAAGAACCCCAGGTGGTCGAAATTTCCGGAGCCCTCCACTACGGCGTCTCTCATAATCATATGTTGGTTTTGGGACGTTAAACCCCACATATCAATCAATCAATTGTCCACTTCAGAAGTTATCTCGATCGGCATGATTTTCAGCAATGATATTAATGAAAATTCTGCTGTTCAACATCTTCTTGAAGCCACACTTGATGGATTGTTTCAGAGAATCGGGGCTGTGCTTGGTTACTTTGGGCCACGCGTAACCTGAACCGAGGCGGGATACACTGGCTGCGAAATTGTGAGCAGAGCATTGTTATGCACGTGTAATGCATTATTGTTTTGCATTTCGATGGAGGCGGAAATGTTGTAGGCCCATGTGCTCAGATTTGGGTGGACGTTAAAGAACCCCAGGTGGTCGTTATTTCCAGAGCCCTCCACTACGGCATCTCTCATAATCATATGGTAGTTTTGGGACGTTAAACCCCACATATCAATCAATAAATCACATTATTGTTTTCATTGTGCTTCGCTGCTATAATGTTCATTCGCCAATCTGGTATTCAGTTTGTAATGAGAAGTATGAAAACATTTGTTTGAACTGATGAGGTACCACACCTCCATTTTGTCAAGTCAGAATTTTCGGAGTGGAAACTTGCAGGCGTACAGACACGAAACAATTTTCCTGCCTAGCAAGCTATCATCTGTGCATGTGTACTATATGTCCTAATAAGATTATCATTACGGAATCCTCAGATGTGTGAGTGATGCTTCACAGCATTTTAAACAGTCAGGCCAAATTGTTATGGGATGAGGTAGCACACAGTAGGTGAAAATATGAATCCAAAAACACAATGACAACAAAGTGCTCGTTGCTTCACCTGTTTTGCTCTGCTGTAAGTCATAATGATCAACCAACTAGCCAAGAACTATGTTTTAATAAGGGAGAAGACATATTGGAATAACTAAAGGTCTTATTGGAATAACAGTGAAACCAATCGCTTGAGATCAATTTCAAGATCATATCAATTTTATTTGCGAATGATTCCTCTCACATCAGCCTACACACGCAGTGCCGAGGGTCTTTAAAAAGGGGTGCAAGAAAGAGCACAGTCATTAATCACTTGAGCAGCAGGTAAATAAATGTATGAGAGAAAGGCTGGATTGCAGGGAGTATTTTACATCGCTAGAGTTGAGCAAAATCTATCATGCGGGTATGCGAAAAATTCTTCATGTTGTGAGGGGGTTGCAAGAGAATGGTGTGTCATGTTGTGACCACTTCTTTGCTCAGCAAGAAGTGACAGAGAAGTCAGTACCCTCAAAATTGACTACCGACATTCATTTGTGATAATCATCACTGTGCCACTGAGTGTTCACCGTCCTGGTCTCTTGAGCTTTTCTGCCATTTCACTCAACCTGTTTCGCAAGTAATCGGTGATAATTCCGAAGGCTGTGCAAATTAGGATTTGGGATAACTTGTCGTGTGTGCTCTTCTTCAACTTCTGCACACCCTTTGGTGCCATTGCTCAATTTAGCTTGCATGATCTCAGACAGAGAAGCGAGGGGAAGGGTTTGTATTTATTCAATTCTTCGTTTGTTGATCTTATTTGCATTGCGAGTTAGTGCTTGAATTTTTCAGAGGCTGTTAGTGCTTGCTTGTCAGCGTTGGACATTATGCTCTTATGTTTAATGAAAACGTCATCGTTTTTTACATCACATTAGCGTCACCTAATATTTCTTTTATGTCTCACTCTTGAAAACGAAGTTCACAAGCTTGTAAATACTGGCTCATTTATTTGGTCAAACAGACTGTAAAATCTTGATTCTGATATGTGCCGTGCATGTCGTGACTTCTGGGTAATTGTTGCCTCCTGTAGTGTTTACTTGTGGAGAACGTTATGTCGTCTGCATTCTAAACTCATATTTTTCTTGCCTTTTTGTTCTGGAACCTTTTTTTCACTGCATGCAATTATTATGCTTTGGTATTCATTTTCCCCTTGTATACGAAAACTCTGCACCACATTTGACATTAACCATTAGTCACATGATCAACACAGCAAGTATGTTTTGTGACATTAAAAAAACTACTGCATTGTGTAAACAAATTGCATAATTGGTGGTCTCAAGTCTCTTGTTAAAGGTAAATCAAATCCTTAATATTTTTGTATGCCTATAATTGCAAGAGAAGTTGAATAATAGCTGTGATGTGCCCATTTGTTGCCAATGATGGCGGGCACAATCACAAATTTTTATCAATAATCAGGGCACCCTGCTTTAAATGTAAATGCATAGGTTTGTGAATTCACTTTCATTGACCAAAGGACTGTAGTTGTTTTTTATAAGCACTATGACTATTGCTTTTTGGCAATCAAACTGCCCTAATGAGCAAATTATCAAAGGCTGCTGTGAATAATATCATTTAGATGACCTCAAAACTAGCATATGTCTTCATGCTACAATTTTATTTTACCAGACCTCTGTGGATCCATCATTTCGTAGTAGATATAAAAAAAAAGGAGGGGAGAGCCAGTGAAAAAATAATGGTTATATCGACAATATAAATTTCTTTATTAGTACATTTCCTATGATGAGTACCTCGCCAAACTTGTTTTTGGATACCTCAGATAAAGTTTGAAGGGAAAGAGCAGACTAAGTCCAGCCACTCCTCATATATCCTATTCGCTCCGAAAGCCATTTGAGGCTAGGTTAACATTTGCTAACTGAATTGATAGAGAGAGAAAAACTTTATTATTTATAAATATACAGGGAGTAGGAAGGAGATGGTCCGGTGCGGGTTAAACCTCACACACACTAGGTGAGCTTCCCATTACAGGAGTCCATTGGCAGCCAACGCGACTTGAGCTTGGTTGACCAGGGCCTTCTGTATCGCCAGATCGGAACAGCTGAGCAGTGCTACCTCCCGGGTGAGGTTTGATTTTGGGGTGAGGTGCAGAGTTGACTGGCATGCCCACACCATGTGGAAGATGTCAGAGGACTTTTCCGCACAGTGCGGGAATTCTTCTGTACACGCAGGATCAAGATATTTGAAAACTGCCAGCCATAGCAGTGTTTTGGTGTGAAGGTGGAGGAGTAAGTGTTCCTCTGCCTTTGTAAGGCCATTACAGGGTTTATGATAAATCGCGTGGCCGAATCGGTATATTTCAGTAATTTCTCAAAATGTTAAGGCCAGATTAAGTTCGGAATCCATTCCGGAAAGGTCTGAAAGCGTTACCCGGAGAGTGAGCGTGCGGGCAGCTGCGTCTGTCGTTTCATTGCCTTCGAGGCCAATGTGAGCTGGAGCCCATATGATGCTATGGGACACGGGGGCCCTGACGTAATTACTATTTTGTAAGATGTGGTACGCCAGGTATAGGATTAACCTACATTGATTATTTCTACAGGCCCCTCTCGAGTCCGTATAATGACGCGTGAGTCCAGGTCTGTGGCAGCTAGCACGATGGCGACGTGCTGGCGGCTGTTGCAGAGTTGGACCAGCACAGCCTCTAGCACGATGGCGACGTGCTGGCGGCTGTTGCGGAGTTGGACCAGCACAGCACCAACACCTAGCCCACTAGCATCAGTATGAAGTTCAGTCAAAGCATCAGGACCAAAATGCTTTAGGATGGGTCCTGAAGCCAATAAATACTTTAGCTGCTGAAATGCAGCCTTACATTTATCATACCACAAGTACGGTGTGTCTTTATGAAGAAGGGACGTCAGTGGGGAGTCAAGTTGTGCGAAGTTCTTAATAAATCAGCGGAAATATGAGCACAGATCCAGCAGCAGGAAAACTAGATATTGCAGCTTATAGAGGTGAAGCTGCAATACCAATGACGGCCGAAAATCCTCTACTGACGCTTCCTACGCACCATAGCCTGCTTGAAGTACAAGTCGACCATGTTCCTGTGACCGCCCTCATTGACACAGGTGCGCACCTGTCTATTATGAGCGCTTCTCTACGCTGCCGCTTACAAAAGATTATGACGCCATCTACGACGCAGGCAATACGTGTTGCCGATGGCGGTACTGTACCAGTAATTGGAATGTGCACTGCTCGTGTCAGCATTGCCAATCGTCACGCCGTGGTCCTTTTTGCAGTGCTAGCCTGCTGCCCTCATGACCTCATACTTGGCCTTGATTTTTTTTCGGCACACTCGGCCTTAATTGATTGTTCGTCTGGTACCCTCAGCCTTGATCTACCAATCTTTGCCGACTACTCTGCAAAGCCCACCAGCCGCTTGAGCTCAACCACTTCTGTTCGCCTGCCACCTCGAGCCGTCACGTACGTGTCTTTGTCATCGACCCCTCCCGTTCCTAACGGTGATTATATCGTTACGCCAATTACTGACGTTCAACTGACACGCAGTGTTACTGTGCCCTATACCATCGCGACCATAGCGGATAACTGTGTGTTACTTCCGCTCCATAACTTTGGTTTCACCCCTCAAGTGATGCCCTGCCAGATGTCTCTAGTCCAGCTAACTGCCATAACAGAGGACGATGTCAGTGTTGTCGCTGTATCTGCTCTTGATCGAAGCGCAGTCTCACGGTCACCCAGCTCAGACGATCGTATTTTTCGAAACATGATTGGATCGGAGCTGTCGCCTCACCAGGCCGACGCTCTCTGCCAAGTTTTGGCCTCATACAGTGACATTTTCGATACCGACGATCGTCCCTTAGGCCAGACTAAAATTGTCACTCACCGAATCAACACTGGTGACTCTGCGCTGGGTAAAAAGACTTCGTTCATCTCTGTAGAGCCTGACTTGAAGGGGAAATAATTTTTTCAATGCTCATAGCACAGCAGCACCCATGGCCTTGTCTTCTCACGTTTACCCCTTTCATTTACACCTTTCAAAAAGTGTGGGTGAGCAGTAAGTGTGCCAATCTACGAACACAGGAAGTGTGAGCGTTTAAGTGAAACAAAAATGAGAAAAGAGAACAAGGAACTGAAAATGTTGCATTAGTTATTCAGCGTTCCTGCTATGTGTAATGAAGGAGCCACACTTGTCGATCTTGTTTCTGGGATTGCTCTAGATTTCTTTTTGCTGTCATTCAATAGTTGAGTACCTACGTTATTTTGCTACATTCAGGAGTTTCAACTGTGAACTTGGAGACACTGCAAACACTTCTAGCCCACTGGAAGAACCAAAATATATAGTCTTCAAGAGCAAGTTAATGGAATTGTTCGCCAAGTGCAATGTGTGCCTCACCCAAACGAGCATCAAGACCCAAATTAATGGCTTATCACTGGAAGTTATTATATTCTGCCCCAACCTGCATCGATTCGTTTAGTGCAGTCAAACCAAGATTTGACAGTATACAGCAGGAAACCTCCTCGCAGCTGGCATTTTTTTTTCCGGCCTGAGTATGGCAATGGCTTTGCGGCTGGCGTCATCTATGAAGGTGGCTACCATCAGGAAAAGGACATTCTTTTGCCACCAGCAGAACTTGTTGATTTTGTCTGTGCAGAAAGTAAGGACTTTGTCATGTGTAACATCTAGTCTCTACGGCATTGCAATGCGTCAACATATTGTTACGCATGCCTTGGAAGAAAACGAAGATGGGTGAACATGCTCACTGCCCCAAGCTGGAGGAAAAAAGAAGACGACGAGACTGCGATCATCAACCTGTTGGCCGCTCCGGCGCTTCTCTTCGCGACCAAAATAAACGGCCCCTTCAGCCGTATACGTCCTGGTCCTCCTTGTGCGTAACAGATTGGTGGAAGCGTGCTGGGTAAGACACGCCCAACGACGGGAGCTTCACTACCTGGACTACGCCGCAGCTGCCGCCTTGCCGGACTCCCGCCTGCGCCGATTGTAATGGCCCAAGATCAGCCATTTAACGCTTCAAGGCCAACTCCAATGGGTTCCGTGCCCTACTACCGAGTCCCGCCAACCTTTGGAGGAAAATCGGGAGAGGATGTCGACGCGTGGCTCGTCCAGTACAAGCGAGTCAGCAAGTCCAACGGCTGGGATGCCGCCGCTCAGCTCAGCATTGCGGTCTTTTGCCTTACGGATACTGCGCTCGTGTGGTACGAAAACCACGAGGACACACTGACGACGTGGGACGTTTTGTTGCAGAGCTGAAAGCGTGTTTCGGCAACTCGAGCGTCAAAAGGAAGCGGGCAGAGCAAGCATTGTCTCAACGCGCGCAGCTTCAAGGTGAGACATGTACCACGTATATAGAGGATGTGCTGAAGCTCTGCAAGGTGGTCAATGATCAGATGTCAGAAGACGACAAAGTAGGGCATTTGCTGAAAGGCATAGCCGAAGATGTATATAATTTTCTAATCGGAAAAGAGCACCTGAGCTCGGTGTCCGACGTGATTCGGCATTGCCGAACTTTCGAACAGCTGAAAATGCGCAGGATATCTCCAAAGTTCGGCCGGCTCACAAATGTTACAACGATTGTCAGCATCGACACGAGCACCTGCCCAGACCTGTCCTCGACGATTCGAGAGATTGTTCGCGAAGAACTTTTTCGCTATAGAGAACAGACGCATTCAGCAGTTGATCACCATTCTGTAAACGACCAACATTCGGTATATGTGCCACGTGAGGCTGTGACTGCGCCGCCGCCTTCTACGACCCCTTGGCAATCGATGGTTAGTGCAGCAGCTCTTGAGTACAGCGCACCCCCACAGCCAAGGAGAGCACCACGATTGCCAGCTCCTCGCCATCACCGACGCCCCCAGCGTCCGCCTTCTTCGCGACGCCCAGTCTATCCCTATGATATACGGAACGAACCAACCCACTCCGCCAGAGAAGACGATGTTCGATTCATCGACGAACAAAGAGAGTTTCGACCTCTCCCAGTTTGCTACTCCTGTGGTGTACCAGGACATATTTCGCGATTTTGCAACCGTCGACGTGTAGCCCCATGGTATGGCTACCCACCACACTTTGCACGGCCTTCCGAACGACTTCGCGATGACCCGCGAGGAACGTACTATGGCCCACCACAACACTTCACACGATTGTCTGATCGACCGTACGATGACCCTAATGCAACACACCTGCTGCCTCGCGACGACTACTGGACACGCAGCTTCCGGAACCACTCCCCTACATCTGACAGGAGCTTGACGCCTCCACCGCCTCGTGTTCCCCGTTCTCCTTCACCACGGCGCCGCAACACGTCTCCTTTGCCACAGGAAAACTAGCAAGCGCGGCCGATGGAGGTGAGGTTGCCGGAGACGTGCTAATATCAGAAATACCTCCTGTGTTGATGCTCAAGAACAAAGTACGTGTTTTTGTTGACGGTGTGCCTGTGATGGCTTTGGTGGATACGGGGGCAACCATTTCGGTCATGAGTGCGTGTTTTAAAGATACCTTGGGGCGGAAGGTATTATTTAGGTGGAATCAAGCTGCGAAGTTTTGCGGAGTGAGTGGTGAGGCACTGCATCCTGTTGGTGTGTGTCAAGCTAACGTATTTCTCGGAGGCCGTGTTATCCCAACGGAGTTCGTGATTATTCCGCAGGCGACACATGATGTTATTTTGGGTATGGACTTTTTGAGGGAGTGTGGTGCGACTGTCGACTGCCGCACAGGGACAATAGTCTTGAGTGATCACGTTCCGCCAGCACTCTTGGAAAACCCTGTGGATGGTGAGACGGCATTGTGTGTCTGTGGCGACACTATCGTACCACCGTTATCAACCGTTCGTGTACCTGTTGGTTGCAGCGACAGCTATTCCGCCAGCTTTGATGCCAACGTAGAACCAGTGTACACCAACTGCATGAAAAAGAATGTGTTGATCCCACATTGTGTGGTGTCGATCAGACGTGGACGCGCTGGTTTATGGACTGTCAATTGCTCTACAGAACCCGTGATGTTACCAGATGGTCTAAAGTTAGCCGTCGTGAGTGGACAACACGAGGCCTTACTGGTGACCGAGCTTAGAGATGCGCCGGAAGAGCATCGTAGTCACAGTTTCGAAACGGCTCTTCTGTCAATGGTGAATAAGTCGCTGAGCACAAGTGAACGCCGAACATTGGTCAATGTACTTTCGAAGCACGTCTCTGCTTTCGACTTTGCGCAGAAAGACAAAGCGCCCCTAATCCCTGCTTCTCGGACATGTCACACTATCAACACGGGTTTGGCCAATCCGATTAGACAAAAGCCATACCGTGTTTCGCCATCCGAGCGGCGGATTATTAATGAGCAGGTGAACGAAATGATTGAAAACGGTATCATTCAAGAGTCGGTAAGTCCATGGGCAGCTCCAGTAATTCTCGTTAAAAAGAAAGACGGATCCTGGAGATTTTGCGTCAATTATCGCCGATTGAATGCTGTAACAAAAAAAGACGTGTACCCACTTCCACGTATTGATGATGCCATAGACTGCCTGCATTCGGCCTCTTACTTTTCCTCTGTAGAGTTAAGATCGGGCTACTGGCAAATTCCCATGCATCCTGAAGATAAAGAAAAGACAGCCTTTGTAACACCTGACGGCCTTTTTGAATTCAACGTGATGCCATTTGGACTGTGCAACGCGCCGGCGACGTTCGAGCGATTTATGGACACTGTTCTTCGTGGCTTGAAGTGGAGCATTTGCATGTGCTATCTCGACGACGTCGTCATCTTTGGCCGCACCTTCAGCGAACACAATTCACGTCTGGATACTGTACTGACTTGCATAAGAAACGCTGGCCTTGTTCTTAACTCAAAGAAATGCCACTTCGGAGACCGACAAACCCTTGTTCTCGGGCACCTAGTCGATCAGGAAGGCATCCGTCCAGATCCCCAGAAGACAGCAGCCGTTGAAGCATTCAATGTGCCGCGCTCTGTGAAGGAGCTCCGCAGTTTTTTTGGGCTTTGCTCCTATTTTCGCCGCTTTATACCCAAATTTGCCGATGTCGCGTATCCGCTGACATGTTTGCTACGGAAGAATACTCCCTTCGAGTGGACTCCGGAGTGCGACTCCTCTTTTCGTCAAATGAAGTTCCTCTTGACGTCGCGGCCTGTTCTTCAACACTTCAACCCATCAGCTCCAACCGAACTGCACACAGATGCCAGCGGCATAGGAATTGGTGCCGTCCTAGTTCAACGCTATGGTAACCGCGAGCACGTGATTGCATACGCAAGTCGCTCCTTGAGTAGGCCCGAACAGAATTACACTGTCACCGAACAAGAATGCCTCGCGGTAGTATTTGCGATTCAGCGGTTTCGGTCTTACTTATACGGACGCCCTTTTACAGTTGTCACCGACCACCACTCATTGTGTTGGCTCGTCAACCTTCGGGATCCTTGCGGCCGTCTAGCGCGCTGGGCATTTCGGCTCCAAGAGTATAACTTCATAGTCTCGTACAGAAGTGGTCGACGACACGCCGACGCAGATTGCCTTTCGCGCATGCCACTGAGCACTACAGAGTGTGACGCTGATGACCTCGATCACCTCGTAGCTTCTGTGTCACCGAAGTTTCCCGACCTCAGTACTTTCAAAGATGAACAGCGAAAGGACACCAGGCTATCATCGCTTTGCACAGCTCCTACGGCATGCCATTTCTGTGTACGCAACGGACTCCTATATAAGAAGAACTTTTCCAGCACTGGTGCACGTTTCCTCCTGGTAGTGCCAGAAACCCTTCGGACAGCGATTTTAGGTGTGATGCACGATGATCCTACGTCCGGACATTTAGGTTCTGCGCGGACGCTTTACCGTGCTAAGGAACGCTTTTATTGGCCAGGAATGCGACAGTCAGTCGAGGCGTATGTGGCCAGCTGCACGCAGTGTCAACGCCACAAACGCCCGTCTACTGCTCCGGCTGGTTTCCTACAGCCCTTGCCACCTCCAAGCACACCTTTCCAACAGGTGGGCATTGACCTCATGGGCCCTTTTCCAAAGTCGGCTAAGGGCAATCGCTGGATAATTGTATGTGTCGATTACCTCACGCGCTACTGCGAGACGGCGGCCATACCAACCGCAACTGCCAGCGACGTCTCTGTGTTCCTGCTGCAGCACGTTATCCTCCGACATGGCCCACCTCAGGTGATCATCAGTGATCGTGGGCGACAATTTACGGCAGACATAGTAGAAGAGCTCTTCGATTGAGTGAGTCCCGCCTTCGTCACTCGTCGCCATACCATCCGCAAACAAATGGGCTCACGGAGCGTACCAACCGAACAATTGTAAACATGCTCTCTATGTATGTGGCATCCGACCACAAGAACTGGGATGACGTGCTACCATTTATAACGTACGCGTTCAATACCGCTAAGCACGAGACAACAGGCTATAGCCCCTTTTTCTTGATGTACGCACGACCGCCGCGGCACACACTCGACACAGTTTTGCCATTCTCGGCGCACGAGAACCTCTCAGTCACCGAAATCCTCTGCCTTGCAGAAGAAGCGCGTCGTATTGCTCGTCTACGCACTTTGGCATCACAGGAAAAATCGAAGGTACGCTATGACGTCCGCCACCGGCCTGTAACTTACCACCCAGGCGACTTAGTGTGGCTGTGGACTCCGGTACGAAGACGCGGGTTATGCCAAAAGTTCTTGGCCACATACGACGGACCGTTTGTCATGCTCGACAAAATCACGGAAGTCACATACACAATAGCTCGCCTCACGAGAAGTGGTAGAAGAGCCGCTAAAACCCAAGTAGTCCATGTCGCTCGACTGAAGTTGTACACACCAAGGTGAATCGGTTACCTCGCCCGGCGGGCTTCGTCTGCGAGGGGAGGAATGTTACGCATGCCTTGGAAGAAAACGAAGATGGGTGAACATGCTGACTGCCCCAAGCTGGAGGAAAAAAGAAGACGACGAGACTGCGATCATCAACCTGTTGGCCGCTCCGGCGCTTCTCTTCGCGACCAAAATAAACGGCCCCTTCAGCCGTATACGTCCTGGTCCTCCTTGTGCGTAACAATATACATAACTTTTAGATAAAACTGGTTCGCTTTACTCACGGTACATTGTGGTACATTTTTTTATTGCATCCTAGTGGAATAATAACTCATGAAGATCTTTAATCAATTCTTCTGGCTGACACCAATGCTTTCAGAGCGGTAGTGTTGGCACTGTTTGAAGGATATATCTGTAAAGATTGCTGTATATATTTGAAAGCTATTTTACTTGTACTAGGTACAAGAAGAGGCAGGCTTAGATATTTAATCCAGAATAGGTTAAGAAAACATCCTTCCTTTCATTTACCTGCTGTAAATATCTTGCCTGTCAAACAGTTTCGTGATGTGCTCTTTTTATTGTGCTGAAAGAAATGAGAATTCAAAATTAAAAAAAAATTTCCAAAGTCACGACTGGTGGGCACTGTGTGTGGGTGTAAGTTTCGTACTCTAGCATTTTTTTGGCGACACAGCAACAGCAAAAATTTCACATTTATGAATGAACAAGTTTGTGCATCTTGTAATAATATACAACAAGCAGATTGGGACTGAAAGGGATGCTGAGCAGAAAGTGAAGCTAGAGCAAATTGTACTGCATATTGCGTAGAAATTGCAGTGCCTACTATGTAAAAATGTGATTAACACTTTTTTTTTTCACTCAGAATATTTTTAACGTTTGGCAAGAGGAGCATGAAGGTTCCTTTCAAATGCTGTGGGAAATTTGGCACATATTCCATGTTGGGTGTAACCACGAACAAGATAATTCATCTTGAGCTGGTGGAGGTAACTGGATTCTTTTTAGTGTCTATCCACAGGGGACTGCATTTGTTTTCATACAGCTTTGTAATGCTTTTCAGTCAGACAACGTTGGTGGAAGCTGCCATATGGAACTCGAAGGCCTTAAGCAACGCATCAACTACCTGCACGATTAGGAAGTGGGAGTCTCCACATTGGTAACGGATAGACATGCACAAATCCAGTCGTATATAGCCAACAACCTTGGGGACACGCACCACAGATATGATGTGTGGCATGTCGAAAAATATAATCACTGATATTTTGGCAGCCGAATGATGTGTATTATATATACCTATTTAAGTCCTTATGTTACATATATCTTAAAACATGAATGCTTTTGTTAGTGGCATTACTGCAGCTTTGTTTTCTCCAAATGTGCAGGGGCCAAGAAGAAGCTCATTTCAGGGGAGAAGAGATACAAGGTGTGTGGCATTCATTTTTGGGTGAAGGCAATTGTGAGCCACCTTTATTACTGTGCTTGCACTAGCAATGAAAATGGGCAGCTAATAGTAGCAAAGACGCTCTCCATCCTCAACAACATTTCGGATGTGCACAGTGGACATTCATTTATTTTTTCCGGCTTGTGAACATGGCTCTCTGGAACGGCGCAAATGGATAAAACAAGGTCTGTCTAATAGAAACTGTATGACTAGAGACTGGATTTTAAGCAAATGCCTATTGTGTTCCTTGTGTTCTTATTGTGTGACTGTGATATATGAGCATGAATCGGAGGTTAGGGAGGGACTTTACAGTGCTTTTATAGTGTCTATAAATGCCTATTTCTGGCGTTTGTTCCTGAATATCTTTATGTGCCTGTAAAGGCCTATTTTTAAAATAGGTGTCTATATAAGCACTATTTAACCTCAATTTCACTTTCAAGTACAGCTTGAGACCATTATTCATGTATTTGGGCAAAATTAACCTTTCAGAACTTTATGCAGTGTAACATCTATAATCAAACACCAAACATCTATAATCAAACACCAGCAGCAGTGAAATGGGTCGTGCGAGGCACCTTACACCATTGCATTGAGATGACGCGAGTAATTTCAGGAGTGAGACGTGGAGCAGATCAATAAACGTTATTTCATGCTAGAATATTACACCTTCAACGGACTTAATGTGTGTGCATATACACTGCAACCACGGCAAATTTACCTAAGTGATGTTACTGCCCATATTAAGGGGCCCTGCAACACTTTTTGAGCACAGTCAAAAAATATTGCCGATCTATAATAACGGCTCTTGAAAACTTGCGAGCGAAATATTATAGAGCAGCACGTGGCCTGAAATTCGCAATAAATGATCAAAGTCTGCTAAAAATTGCTTTCTCTTCTCTCGACAGATGAAGGAAGACGCTCAGAAATCACTCGTATAAGGCCCTCCATAAGTCATTGGCTGATTCGAACATGGCGCACTCAGTCGTTGCAAGGATCACGGTGGGAGACTGCGACTTGTCCACCCATGCGCACGTGATCACACTGGGAAAGCTGCGTATTCGATTAAAAAAGAAAGAAAAAAGTGATCAAGGTCACGAGGCACGCGTGACGTGGTTTTTTGCCCCTGCCATCCCTGCCTGCTTAGCTTCCATTTATTTCGTCGAGATGAGAGAAGAGAGAATGCGATTACAGTGTGCGACAAATCTTTGTAACTCGCTCAAACTGGAAGGATTCTTATACTTTTTTTGGCATTGAATTCGTGACTCAATAAGCTCTTTTAGTAAATCCATTCCATGGATACTTGCAGAAGCGTTTCAGGGCCCCTTTAAAAAAATGCAGTATAGACGTGCGTTTCTGCATACACGATGGACAAATTCATAAGTGTGATCGCCCGCACTTGCATTTGTCAATGATATAAAAAAGAAGTCGGCAGGTAAACCTGTGACGTCTGGCAGAGCACACTAGCAACATACTGCCCACCTTGCCAAGTGGCGTTAACAGATGGTAAACCTACGACGTCGAGCCAAAAGCGCACTGTCCGACTCAATTACTGCCGACCTGGCCAAGTGATGTTAAATGATGATAAACCTACAGCGTCGGGCCAAGCACGCTGGCCTACGATGTCGGGCCAAGCGCACCGAGCGACTTAATTACTTAGTGCCAACTTGGCCAAGTGGCGTTAGCTGATGGTAAACCTACGACGTTGGGTCAAGCACACTGGCAGACTTAATTACTGCCGACCTGGCCAAGTGGCGTTGGCTGATAGTAAACTTACAGCGTCGTCCAAGCCCGCTGGCCCACCTACTGCGGACCATGGTCTGTGGCCGCTCACGAGCTGACCACCTTTTTCGGGTTGTGTCGTCGACTAAACTGGCCACCGACTGGTTGCCCACCCTTAGCCAACCGTCGGCCACTGACCATGTCCCCTTGGATAGGCATATCATAAATGAAGAAGTCGTTGATATCGACCGTAGTGCATGGTCATTGAAGAGTGATGCAGTTATTCATTTCTAAACCTCCCAGTGCACTTGTATTGATGCTACAAAAGATGAAGGTTGCTAAATGAAAGGATACCTGTACCTGAACCAACTTTTGCTTCCCTGCAATCTGCCAGAAGAGTCCCTGCAACAGGTATTCGCTCTTCGGAGGACTTCAGTTTTTCTGAGCTAGTGAAAAAAAGTGCTTCATTTCAGTTTCTCTACAACTGGAGTTTGGTGGTACCCGAGTACCTGAAAAAAGCTCCGGTAATTGTTTTTTTTTATTATGCAGAATTCAAAAAATACATCTGCTGTATCCTCGAGAGCACTGTCAACCGCGAGGATTTGACCCTATGAGGTTTCAGCGAGCGGAAAGTTGCTGAAAAAGTTGCCTTTCGATGTACAACTGTGCTAACTCAATGATTTAAAGATGACCATGTATGTTGTGCACTCTTTGCAGTATTTCTAGCCATTTGCCTCTTGGCACAGCGAAAGGAGAGAGTGCGTTTCTGAAAATATATTCATCACAAGGACTGACTTATGCTGATGCAGCGTGGTTGTGCATTTTGTGCTATTTTAGCGAGAAAACTGAAACAAAAAATTATGGCAAAAAATCCAAGAACGAGTTGCAGATTGCAACCAGTAAATTAAGGAAATGCTTGATCTGTGCTTGATAAGAAAGATGCTTGGGCTAGTTGGTGATTGGGAATCAACATATTTGCACAGCGCAAGACTACGAGTAATTACGACGTAACTACAGAAGAAGAAACAAGGACAAAAAGAGCGCTGACTGCAACTGAAATTTCATCAGCAAAAACGCTGGAAATATATACCTCGCACAGCTGAGTATATTTGGCATTCATTGTAGGGATTGTGGTTGCAGACCGAAATTTGAAAAGTGCACTGTTGTAGCCAAACACCGTCACCAGCTAACACGAGAGGTTATGGAGGCCAGTGGAATACAAATGCTGGGTGTTCGATGTATCAGCATGCCTTCGCTTGCTCTGACTAAAAAAGAAATCGAGTTTCTGGCTTTGACAAAATAGATCGTGAACTTGTGCTGAGCTGTGGCGTTGTAAACATATAAAGAGATGATGATAGTCTTGCTGTGATGCAATAGGTTGTGCGATTGCGCGGTGATGTTCTGTCACGAGTATATATATTCAGCGTTTTTGCTAATAAAATTTCAGTTGAAGTCAGCGCTCTTTCTGTCCTTGTCTCTTCTTCTGTAGTTACGTTATAACTACTCGTAGCCTTGTGCTGTGCAAGTATGTTGATCTGTGTTACCGCCACTCGAGAACGGAAACAAAAATAACTTGAAATACGCCAGCTAAGTGGAAAGTTCAAGAACGCATCCCCTGTGACTCTCAATGACTTGATTTAAGGCTTGCCTGAAGTGGAGCAAGTGTCCACTTGTGCATCCATCATGGAACAATCTTACGGCAAAATCACCGAATAGGCATAGGTGCACATCAGATCATGCTTTGGTTGCTGCTGAGGCTCATAAGCCCGAAATGTTACAAGACGCTTTTAGAACTTGTGTGAAATTCGAATGCTCATGATAGGTGTATATTAGATACATTTTTATTTTCATAAGTTATTCGTAATCTACTTGTAAACTAGTCCGTGATCATGGCCAGTGTACTTGTGTCAATGTACCATTATTCTCTTACTTTCACAAAACATGCATTTTTTTATTTAATGGTCTGCAATCCCGAGCTAATATACTGGCTCTAGAGAAAAAGCTGGGCTGGAAAAGCTATAACCACCATAGCGCTGACATCTTGAAATGGGGTTATTGTTGTCTTCACAATACTTTGGTGTGATATGTGGGGTTTAACGTCCCAAAACCACCGTATGATTATGGCAGACGTCGTAGTGGAGGGCTCTGGAAATTCAGACCACCTCGGGTTCTTTAACATGCACCCAAATCCACAATTCGTTAGAGAACTGCTAAATTTTTGCCGTACAAATTGTAAACAAGCGTGTTCACATAATACGAAATAAATGAAAATTGCAAAACATTTATGTCAACTACTTTTAGGAAAGATGCAATGGCCATTTGTATAATTTACTGAGTGCGGAGAGGAGCGTTTGCCGGTTTGTTTAGTAGATGCCACCATCTTTGTAACATTGAAAGCTTGGCCAACGCTTATTCTAGAAAGATACCTGCGAGGTCGCACGCTTTCCCATAAGGACAAGAGGTTCCTCAAAGTTCAGTGCTTTCTCCACAAAGAGCGCTGACAGCCGACACTATTAGGCCAGATGAGCATGACCTCTTAAGGAAAGGGAGACAAAGCTGATATAAACAACTACCGTCCTATAACAGGCATCAGTAGTTTACAGGCTGGTGATGCAGATAGTAAAGGAAAGACTAGAGACTACAGACATGGGCGGACAGTGAGGGGGTGCTGGGAGAAGCAAAGAGTATTTTTCTGTGAGCTTTACACTTTTGTTTATGAATGAATTTATAATAAAATACAAGTATTGTGTGTAAAAAAAAAAATTGGCCCCGTATCTGTATGTTTCACTGAAAATTTCGTTGCGTGTGGAGAAAGTGAACAAAACGCTTATTTCATGTTCTGCACAAGAAAATTGGTGAATTGTATTTTGAAGGCGATGCGTTAGAGTGTCTCGCTTCGTGCAGGGAATGCGAACGAGTGCATCGAGGCACTTTACACACGAACGCTATCTGGCAGTTGACCAAGGAAGGAGCGTGCGCGCCTGTCTCGGAGGGGATAAGGTGTAGAAGGCAAAGCGACGGGCAGGTGCCACTCTCAGTCGTCTGAGCAAAGCGTTGGAAATGCTTGTCTATTCGAGCATCGCGTTGCATAGTCAGCGCAGTGTGATAAGCACTACGGTCCTTAGAATTACTTATGCGTCCTTTTTCTAGTATAAATTAAGACATGCATACAGCATATTAATGTGTTGTTATGGTGCCTCTGATTTGTGCAATAATTGCTTTTTAATAGACAATCGCACAAGTATGAACGCCGAAACTTGAGCAATATTGGTGGGGTCTGCAGATAGGGTTGGCCATTTATGGTAACGTTTTGCGCTGTTTGGTGTATCATTACAGCAGACAAACGTACAAATGTATAGACAGACCAACATTTTTGCGTTACTAAGTACCCCAAGAAAGGCTATCGTCCTTAAAACATATAGAGAGACTTCGGTCAAGCTTCCTTGTTTTGTGTGCTTCCTAACTCCGCGGTAATGCCACGAACGATGGCGTTGTCGACAGCAGTATGAATCCTTGAAGAAATATTCCCCGTGGAAGGAGCAGTTCTTGTTCCATATCCTATGTGCCAACGAGAAACTTTTTTCGGTGTCGTCAAATGACGACTCCAGGGCCGAAAGGGTTAAATACAGATCGGCCCCCATAGCCATATGTCCTGTGTGAAATTCAGAGAGATAACTTCCTGATACTGCTCTCAGAAATTGGAGCTTCCTGGGAATGTGCAAAAATAAAAAAAATATTAAATTGAAGGGAAGAATTTTGAGGACCTGGTATGTGTCCTCAGAACGTCCAAACGCATTCAAATCTACGTCCCAGAAAGGTGTGTGTTTTAGATGCCGCAAGGCTACAAACATGAAGTTTCACCGCAACCGCCTTCTCCTCCCCCCCCCCCCCTGTTGGTCGAGACCAAGTAAAAAAAAAAGCTGCGCACTGGGTGCAGAAAAAAAAATTAATGTGAAGCAATATGATGTCGTACGTGCTTCTCACATCGCCTGCCATATGTCGTCTACTTTAAGGGGGAAGGGGGGTAAAGAATAGAAGTGAATAGTTCTTTGAATGCTACATCATGAGCATTTAGAGGCATTATCACCAAAAAAAAGAATGGCAGCATATCCACGGAGTGAATGATGGAAAGTGGGGCGAAGCATTCGTCCGTCCATGCGTCCATCTGTGTGACCGTCCATGCATCTGTTCGTGCGCCCGCCCCTGCGTTCGTTCATGCGTCCATCTATGCATCTGTTTGTGTGTCCATTCGTCCATCTATTCAACACTCCAAGTCCCACCATCTCGCATCTTTTTGTCATATATTCCCCATATAGAAGCACCGCCATTGAGTGGACATTCCAAGGACTAAACGAGAGGTGGCACACGCACACTTTCTTGCGGCTTGCGCTTCATGTCTACTTCCCACCTTCAACCACCTTGAGTTCATGATATGTAATAGTTCACTGTATTCATGCCACTGCGGCCCAATGCTCGCTAAACCTTTCTAAAACCAATGAAGTTACGCCCAGCGAGTATAACGTAGCAACCTTTTCCTGTCAGATAGGGCTCAATGTACATGCCAGTGGCTGCTAATGTGAAATGAGAGACAGGAGGATTCAGCTTTTAATTTCTTACGGCTTGCACTTCGTATCTGCTTCCCCCCTTTAACCACCTCGAATTCATTCATGGTATATACTAGTTCATTGTATTCATGGCCCTGCGGCTCAATGCTTGCTAAACCTTTCTAAAACTAAGGAGGTTAAACCCAGTGAGTATAATGTAACAACCCTTTCTTGTCCGATAGTGCTCAATGTACATGCCAATGGCTGCTAATGGGGATCGCAGCATGCGCGTTGACTAAAAGCCGAATGCTCCTGTCTCTCATTCCCCATTAGCAGCCATTGGCATGTACGTTGAGCACTATTTTTTATTGTTAAACAACGCACAGAAGAAATCTCTCACCGGCACCACCTAGGAGGTCAAATGTTATACCTATTTCGAGTATGTGCCACTGGTGGTTACGTACTACGAGGGACGCACAAGCCACGCCTTAAGGAGCTTCGCCTCTAAAAAGAATATCTGTAGCTATGATCCTGCACATTCAAAAACTACTTGAAATGTGCCAGCGCGTGACGGTCTAGGCTGTTTTTCCACCCCCACACCTCTTGTACCAATCTTTGCGCACATCCGTGGACATAGAACCTGTCAATTTTTCGAAGACGATGCAACCTAGGCCACCTCTACTCATCACGTGGCAAATCAAAAACCAAAATTTTTAGGCACCATTGTCATGTTGAAGACGCATGCCTTCTTTCTTATCGCACTTTAACAATTTTAGGGCATGGTTCGAACGGGTATATGTTAATACCCTGCTTAAACACACAAGTCACTGTCAAAACAGTCGGTTAATTGCACCCGGCGTTTTGCTTCTGGAGGAGGAAAGAACTTTAACCTTTGATGCCACTGCGCAACGTTTTGGGCCTGTGCACGGCCGGGCTCGACTGCACCTGCGCGCGCTTCTTTGCTTCAGATAGGAGCGCGCAGGTGCAGTCTAGCCTAGAGTGCCTCGATGCTCGCTCCTAGTCTAGCTCGGCGGTGGTAGAGTGGAGACGTGGCCCGTGTATTGCCACGGAAATGGCGTATCGCTCCGCTGCGGGGGTCTTGTGGCTGAGGTACTCGGCTGCTGACCCGCCGGTCGCGGGATCAAATCCTGGCTGCGGCGGCTGCATTTTCAATGAAGGCGAAAACGTTGTAGACCCGTGGGCTCAGATTTCAATGCACGTTAAATAAACCCTGGTGGTCGAAATTTCCGGAGCCCTCCACTACGGCGGCTCTCATAATCATATGGTGGTTTTAGGACGTTAACCCCACATATCAATCAATCGAATTGGCGTATCGTGTCAAAGCAACGCAAATGCTGTGAACCCTATTCGAGGGATTACAAGACAGCGTATAATAAAGTGATTGCCCCCCCACTGGCGACGTTAACATCTATGAAATTCACCGAGCTTTTCCTGGCCCAAAATTTTCCATAACCTAGTGCACATTTACCAGAAGAAAAAATAAAATTGCGTCGGCCGGGAATCGAACCCGGGCCACCCGCGTGGCAGGCGAGTATTCTACCACTGAACCACCGACGCCGATGTTTAGTGCATGACCTACTACACTCCTGACCTGTTCAGATAGCGGGGTTCCTATGGGAGCGCGTGTCCCCGCTCTCGTTCAATCGCTCGCCGTAGGTGGCGCTACCTATAACCTGTTCGTCTGTTTCTTTACGGTTGTTTTGTAGGCGCTGGTATAAGAATGCCTGCATTCTGCAGTGAACTGGCGGCATATATGTGACTATTTCTTCCCATACATTGCTGGTTAAGCAAGGTGTTCAGAGCGCTTGAGTATTTATAGCACACTGGTTGACAAACGTGGGAACCCGTAGATTTACACGATGTAGGGCAGCCTATGCGTGGTCGCGTGCATTTTATTGCAAAAAAATTCTGAATGTCTTTTAGTATTATTATTTCTGAATAATTCTAAATTTTGGATCATAAATACGCACTACGAGTGCTTTGTTGGTCAAAATTTGACCACAAAGAGTGAAGATGACGTCAGCGAGCAGGTGCTGACTAGCGCCACGCCGCTCGTAGGTTACGGCCCTAGCGGCAGAAGGTATGAACTAGAACGTGGGCGCTGGAAGAGGTGCTCTCTGGGCAGGTCAGGAGTGTAGTAGGTCATGGTTTAGTGAGGACGCCTACGTAATAATGATCAATGTCTCCTCTTGCGCAATCTTGAAATGCATGCATTTCGATTTATGAACGCCTCCTCTATTTAAAGGAGGCGTTGGGTTTATATACGTCATCTTTCGTTACAACTTTGCAGCCGAGCCGGAAAGTTGACTTTACTGATCAACGCAAGCGACACCATGAAACGTTATGAAACGAAGTGCAAGGTGAATCGAATGCAAATTATGTCGGTGCAAGCTTACATGTAAAATGTATTTTTGAAAGAAATATACAGTCTTAGTGCACAGGGAACGTTTCAGAAGCAAGATGGATAGGACAGAGCGTTCTGTACTCTCTGTCTTCCTTTTGAAACGTTCCTTGCGCACTAAGACAGTATATTTCGAAAATGCAATACCATCCAACGAGCTCTGGTAGGCACTCATTTGTTGTAAATTGCAAGTGCCTGTTCATGCTGCAAAAATTGATCCTTTGATTTTAACCTGAACATTTCAACAGAGTTGCTTGTTGGTACAAGACTTATTTGATCTGCAATAAATAGGACGAGATCGCAGTGATTGATAGAGGAACGAAAAAGGCCAATGATAGAGGTGGCCCAATGGGTACAATGATGTCTACAAACGCTGACAAACCCCCTTCGCCTGACGATGACATCTTGGCAACTGAGGCGTGACTCCTGCATCGGTACATACGCCGCGGCGTATGACAAAGCGATATATTCAAAAGCACCGCGCAACATTTGCACACCTATCAAGCGGCGTCATCTGTGGTAAAATCAGGAAAGCGATCCTGCGTACATTACCAACGTTACTTCGGGTCTCCGCCCCCTTGTGCTTTCATCCCTCCATGCGTGTGTTGTCTAAAGTTGTGCCAAGTTTCTTTCGTGTTGTGTTTGTTACTCAAATAACCCTCCACTGCTGCTGTGAATCCCGGCAGCGCCGTGCGTGCGTCCGTCAACGCTTACTGAACCCACGAAATATCCTAGCTTTCTTTCCACGGTTGAGTCGTATCAGTCTCGCCTAATCACCGTTCCGGAGCAATCTTGCTCTTCGTAGCGTACACCGCTGTCGTCGGTGGTCCGTTGCGGGTACAAGATTTGCTCCAAGAAGTCGGCGGAGCGCTTCGCGACAGCTGATCACTTTAGTGCACGAAACGAAGTTTCAATCTAGCGTACGGACTGCGTGCGAGCATCCGTCCGTACAGATAACAGCTGTTGCGACAGCCGCTCTTCGGGCTCTGGTGGCGTTCTGCGGCACCTTGACATTGCTTTCTTCTACATCGCCGTGCAGCGCATGAACGGTGTGGCGTTCATAGTCGCCGCTTTGACAGCGGTGATAGCTGCGTCTGAACCATCTGGACTGCTGCATCATCGGCCTGATCGGCGCTGATTGGTGGGTGTGCCCTGTCAGGTGCGTTTGACAAGGCTCCGACGATGTCTCTGTGGAACAGTCCCGGCGGGGGCCGCACCGCCCAAAACTACGGGAGCACGCAGCAAGGATTCGGTGGCATGGACAGCCCGTCACGAGTTTCATCCGGTGGGTTGATCCACTACTGTACACGATTGATCGCTGCCTACGCCCGTCAATTATAGCGAACGACGTAAAACAGCTGTTACCGTGGAAATGTCATCTCCTCCCTTGAAGCGGGCAGAGGCGCGCGTATGTATTTCATGGCGGCCGCGATCATACCGATAACACGAGTTTATCGGCGCCTTCATGTCATACTCGTTGCAGTCTTCGTCATAGCGCATGCTGGAAAACATACTGCGCGCGAATAGTGAGCGATTTTATTCACAAAATATTCAGACGCGTGCAGCACACACAGCGAGCCACGTCGATCTACCAGCAGCCATAAATTATCTTGTCGATTGGTTGTCCCCGGTACAAAGTTATTCATTTGGTTTGCCGACCATAAAGTAACAAGCAGTGCAGGCGGGCACCCTAGAGGTATCTGAAAACTGGCTAACCTCCCTGTCCTTCATCCTTTTATTCTCCTCCTCACATTCTGTATGAGTACACAGGCGAACACGATTCTATACAGTACAGTCACATACACCGTGCAGTTGTTTCTACAAACGCTGCACACATTTAATGTGTATGCAGTGTACAGCCAGCAGCGCAGCACCTCTTTTTTTCTTTTTTGTTTAACACGCCATGCAATTTATTGTCATAGATGAGAGATCGCTTCTTGAATTTATAAGAGCAAAGGCAGTTATGCTGTGCCTCTAGCTGACCTGCTTAGTGAGTGTGAATGTGTCGAGTTCTGCAAGCACTGAAATTTGACACACTTACAAGCTTGCTCGGCCTCTTTTCTGATCTTAAGCAGCAAAAGAACATGTAATAGTATTGTCATAACAGTATTTTTGCTGTATTTCAGATAATAGGTTTGCGGTGTTGATATATTAGCCTCCCAAACTTTCAGCTTTTATCTCGAGGGCTGTCGTCCATTTGTAGAAGTAGATGCATGCCTTTATCATTTATTGCCAGTTATTACAAAGAAAGTGCTGCATTGCAACATGCCATGTGTTATTCCAATGTACCTGGATGGCTTATCTTATCACCGTCCAGGAGAACTGGTGATTGTTCTTCAATGAAGTCCTTGTCACACATATTGCTGCCGGAAGGTACCAACTCTCTTCATGAAATGTTGGAAAGTGTAACTACTTCCATCACTCATTTGATGCAGTGTGTTTCAGCCGTGCACCTTTAGCATTACGATTGATGCCAAGACCTACTGCTCTCTTTTCTCCATGCCAGACACTCCACAACGCTATCACCAGCTCTGCGACAACATCAGCTCCTCAATATTTTCCATCAACAATGACAGTGAGTAAAGGGAAAATTCTTACTTGTTTTTCTCTGGTTGCGGGGTGCAATGTTGAAGCTTCCCACAGTGTTGTATTTACATTAACACCAGCATGAATATCATATATAGCATACTCGGTATCCAGCAGCCACATCCGTGTCATTTTCTTGATATTTTCGGCAGCTGCTTGTCCTGAAAAATGCATCATTTTGTTGTTCTAAGTGGGAACAAGCTTCTGTATTACTAGAGGGGCACTAATTTCGAGCTAGCACAGGCTGCCTTTTTTTTTTTTGTCATATGCAATCACTTTGCCTACTGCCTGATTAATGTGTGGTTGGTCATTTTCTACACTGTGCACCTGGAGTTCCTGAAGAATTTTGGGACGATAATATAAAATACTCATGCAGAGTGAAACGAGTAATGTATAGTGAATATAATGACTTGACTTCTTGCTCACGAGTGGTGAACACGAAATGTGGGTGAAGTTCAAAAGAACAGATTTGTATTTCATAATTAACAGTATAACTAATGCTGATCTGTTTGCAAATGACATTTGTTTGTTCTATCTTTTCATGTTCTGATATTTTTGCCTTAATGCTAACACGACATTATTATTTGCAGCAGCAAGAGCTTAATTTGGACGAGTTGGTTCATCGTGGTTGTGTTCTAGTAACAGCACGACATCATCACGAAGAGACAAAAAGGACAGCAAAGAGCGCCGACTGTCAACTGAATTTTATTGAATGTGCTACGACCGCTTTTATACCGAGTACAGTAACAGTGCTCATGCTAGACGACACATGTGTGACCGTGACAAAGTAATCTTAACTGAGAAAAAAATACTCTCTCGGAAAGGATAAGTCAAGGTGTGCTGATGCATTGATCCTTGGCCTTCCTGATAAAAAAAGCTTCAAAAACCTCTTTGATATTTTGTTCTAGCTTTTTTCAAAAACCGTGTTTTAAAGTAGAACACTGTAAAGAATGCAAGTACAGTCCTATGTTCCATAAAACACGGTTTTTGAAATCAATGCATCAGTACACCTTCACTTATTCTTTCCCAGAGAGAGAGTATTTTTTCTCGGTTACGATTATTTTGTCATAGTCACACATTTGTCGTCGCGCATAACCACTGTTCTTGTGCTCACTATAAAAGTGGTCGTAGCACATTCAACAAAATTCAGTTGACAGTCGGCACGCTTTCCTGTCCTTTTTGTCTCTTTCTGAAGTTGTTGCGCTGTTACTAGGACACGACATTACTATGTTAACTGTTTTCGTTATTCTCATTGTTTTTAGATATATTTCTGTGTATCTTTGTATACCCTGCCTTAGGGCAATTAGCACTTCAGTATGTGTAAATAAATAAATAAATAATAGTGCAAAGCAGCGCATGGATGATGATGGATGAACATGGGACACAGCGCTAACACCTCAATCTTCATTGCACGTGATCACGTATATAAACCTCTGCTCTGTGCAAAAGATCGAGAAAGCGGGGAGGAGGGGCACACAAGGCAATAGGTGAGGCGTGAACCTGCAAAGGCTCATGGAATGTGCCATCTGCATCAGCTTTCAGTTCAAGACATCCGTGGCACGGTGTTTCGCTGGCCATCTTTTTTGAGCTGTAGACTCGTTTTTTCTTTCAATTGTGTTGCAATGGAATTGCTCGCACAATCATGGTTGGTTGTACAGCTGCCGGTTGCACGAGTTAGAGCACCCAAGGGAAATAAGATGTTCAGATACCCTTGGAATGATGAAAGAAAATTGAAGTGGGTTTTGTGGCAATAAGGAGAGCCACTGTGAGTGGTATAGCCTTTGGATGGCTTGCGTCAGGTCCCAGTGCGTCAGGTCCCATGCAGGATTTAGGACATTTGTCCCAAATCCTGCAATGATGGTTTCGACCGTCTGACACATTCGATATTTACGCGTGGGCACTCCCAGCACAAATCCACGGTAGGTTTACTACGTGTTATTGACATTTTGGCACAATGAAAGAGGAACTGAGGCATCAAGATGAAAGCACGAAAGGCATTTAGATGTGTAGTTTTTTTTACATCAGCACAATCACACTCACTATCAATGCAGTTACAACAAGCTTACGGCGTTTACGCTAAAGCGCACGACCGCCATGTACTGACCCTGATACCGAAAATAGTGCGACACAGCAGCTAACAGCCACACGACATCGGGCTAGCGGTGACACCGTGGAATTCGCAGACACAGCATTTGTCAGTGACATTAAATGCAGCGATGTTTACACGATTAGCCGGTGGTTCTGAAGGCGTCGATCTCACACCAGTGGGATAAAATGATGTCAGTAACGCCATGTAGGCCAGAAAAAGTGCCCTAGTATTATACCTATAGTAGAACAGGCATACAATGTGCTGATAATTTCAAGTGTTCCTCTAAGTATTTCTTTTGTAATAGCCAATTTATTAATACCTGATCTGGTGGAGATACGAGCAGTACAGGTAACTACGCATAACAAGCACGACACCAGACTATGAGGTGAGCGATGCAATGCGTAAACGCCAAACGAGCTTGACTTCGCTAAAAAAAAGTTACCGTGGACAGATTTCGCTTTCAATGCTTTTTCAGCGCTGCATTCTGCAGAGGTCAATCACAAACGATGATTGAACATTTTGCCAAACCGCGACCTCTGAATGCGTAGTTTTATTAAAATAGGACACGCCTTGTACACAGATACAAGCTAAAGCTACTGTATACCAGCAATCTAAGACGGGGACAGAGTGCTGTAACTACGAATGCATTAACAGCTGAGCGCGCCACAGAAGGAAATACTTAAAAATAAGCACGTTAGTGGGTGAGCTGCGTCAATATGTAAGTGTAAAATTAGTTGAAAGACGTGATATTCAAGGCCATGTCACTTATTATTTAGAAAAAAAAAACACAGAATCATGATGGCACGTACAGTCTGCTGTTTGCCACATCAAACGAAAATATTATTTACAAATGACAGCACACACATGCTTCTCTATCGTGGTCAGTCGTAGGTGTGGCCATGCTAACCTGTACTAGAAATTCACAGGATACGCGTTGGGTTGCCGTGAAAAAATGCGAGCGACACAGTTGCAACACAAATGCCAGCGACAGAACTTAGGGCATCTCTATGTTTAATCTCCTCCGCTTCAATGATTTCTCTCAAGAGCTGGTCAGAATTGAAGTGGCTAGAAGTGGCCAAGACTTAACATAGAGACTCTGTAAGCTGCTCTTCAATTTGTTTATCGAAAAAGGAAATGGTATTTTTGTCGCATCAGCCATCTGTTTGATTTGTAGGTCTTCCCCGTCATATCCATTGCTTCGTGTTGAGCGTGTATATATGCGATTACGTGCAATAAACATTTAGGTGTAAGCAGTGAGTGCTGTCTTCCACTGTCGCCATCCGTGTGCTGCTTTGAGCTGTACTGTTCCAAGTGACGATGTAGGGATTTATCTCTCTTTCTGTTCACCTCACTCTCCATGCATGGTGTGTGTAACTTTTGGTGGGATGCTTACTTCTCTTAAATAGCCAATTCAACGGAAGTAAATATTCAAAAGACATAGGCTTTATCCCTACTTTAGCAGCCTAATTTCTTGCCAGAAAATAAAGGTCAGTGTTCTCCAACTTAGGTGTACTTATTTCGGTATGGTAATGTACTTCTTCAGGCATGCTAATGAGCCCCATGTTGTCAAATATTCCAAAGCCCTCTACTACAGTGTGCTTCATTACATATGGTCTTGGTGCATGTGACCTTACCAATTATCACAACATCGCCACTCAAACTCATCCTTCCAACAGCCACCCATGTTATGCTTGTGAGCGGTGAGGTTAAAGAGTAAGATAAGACAGGAGCGCTGGCTCCACTCATGTAGAAAGGAAACATTCTGCAACTCTGGATCTTACTTCACGGTGTGTTCGCTAGATGGCACTTCAAATAAAAAAGTGGCGGAGGAGTGACTCTGTCATTAAGCGGAGCCACGGGCCAAGGGTATTTTCTGTCGTTGCTATAATAAATGCGTATGGTCACACTTCACCGCATTCCTGCACCTGCTTGCCCACCTTTTTTGTCGCCTGCTCACCACTATCCGCAGACGTCGTTGCCGACCTGTGCCAGTCAGGGAATGCACTCATGAGCACAAGTGTTGAATTGTGTGTCTTGACTGGTCGTGCTTCACGTTATGATGAGCACAAGGAGAGGAGAAAGCAAGTGAAAATGCATGAATGGATGGACTGAGCTAGAACATAGTTTCTTAAAATTAACTAGAGGGGACTCTGGTGCTGCGATCGTACAGCGACCATGAGAGTGGTGCATGTAGGAAGAAATAAACTGAGGAGAGGCCGTTACGTCACATTTTGTGAAGTCAGAAGTAGGAAAGAGCAGACTACTCCTCCTTGCAATGGTGGGCACACTATGACGGTTCGTACATGCGCAACGGGCGCCAGCGAGAGGGAGGTGGGCCACGTGAGCCGATTTTGGACGTGTACGGCAACACCGCTGCCCCCATCTGATAGAGGAGCTAGAAAAGCGAAACGTTTGTGCTGATTATGAGCAAATGTGCTGCGATACTCGCTTGTGTAGGGCTTGTGTGCCATTCACAGCTTCATTACGGCTCATATTGTGAATCTACAATAAACTTACAGCTTCGCACTTCGTGTTTAATTTGCTGAATACACGAGGGCAACGGGGTGAACAGGCCGGATAATCACCAGGTCGAATTTTTTTCTTCTGCAGATGCAATAAGTTCAAGGTACGAAACATAATGTAGCGGTGAAATGTTATTTAATTTCTCTTGCTATTTAGCCAGATTAAGTACATCCGAATCATTCTTGCGCCGCTGCAGTGGTCTAGTGGCTAAGGTACTCGGCTGCTGACCCGCAGGTCGTGGGATCGAATCTCGGCTGCGGTGGCTGCATTTTCGATGGAGGCGCAAATGTTGGATGCCGGTGTGCTCAGATTGGGTTGCACTTTAAAAAACCCCACGTGATCGAAATTTCCGAAGCCTTCCACTAGAGCGTCTCTCATAATCATATGGTGGTTTTGGGACGTTAAACCCCACATATCAATCACTTTAATCCCAATCATTCTTGGCCCTGTGTGTCTGGATACTGCGCACGGGTATCGTTTGCAGCGGCGTGCGGGTCGGCCGATGTGCGGCTATATAGAAAAAAACTTGGCCAGAAATGACGTTACCGAATGCAATACATTAATATAAAATCATTATTTAAAAAATAAATGTGTCAGGCATGTCTAATTCTTGACTGGGTAAGCTCTGGTGAGAACAGTGGGCCACATGCTGCTTTCCGATAGTTGTGACCATCGTACACGATAACGGCTCACCGCCGCCTCTCGCATTAAGAGCCGTAGACGCTGCCGTTCTCATCTAGGAATTTTATGGTGCCTTCATTGAGGCACGCAACAGCACAGTGCTGAAGGAAAACGACGAAGGTGCGGGGCCAACCATTTTCGCAGAAGTGGTCGCGAGCTTCGAAAACGACTGCTTTTGACCTCAAGCGAAGTTAACTAAACTCGCAGTAGGGAAGCTCACTGTAGCCTTCAAATACATTGCATCATCTCTGAAGTGCAACAGCTGCATAAAAGTGCACATTCAGAACTATAGCTGACTATCAACAGCGCTTTCATACGAGTGGTGATGCAGGCGGCACGAGATGCCGGCGTACCCACCTATTCCCACAACCCACTTGCAAAAGCACGACTTCTGCCAGAATTTTCGCTCTGCAGCTTGCATTCTCCTCGGCTTTCGTTCTTCCAGAGAATGATGGGTAGTACATGGATTTGCCTAGTCTTCACACTTGTGGCTTTGTTTATTGCTGTGTTTTGGTTTTGTTCCGAATGAAAAAAATGGATGGTTATAAACTTCTTGACACAATTTGAATTGGTGAGCCTAAAACGTTGAAGTAGTGAAGGTGAGCCTAAAAAGTTGAAGTAGTGAAGTGCAACTGCTGAATATTTGCTGATTGTTGTTTCGTAACAAAAAGACTTCAAGACACGCGAAAAGAACCGGAGCCAAAAGTACGAAAATTAGACAAATCCGTGTACTACCTATCATTCCCATGCTCACTCAAGCACCTTGCGTTGCAGCTTCCACAGACACAAACGCCAGAGTTCCCTCTAGTGTATTCATAGGAAACTCTATTAGCTAGACCACTGCGTCAGCATTTACACGGCTTCTCCCAAGCGAATGCATTGGGTGGTAGCAGAGTTGGCACTTCTCTCATATCTTATTTCGTGGATCAGGGACATTTTAAATTAGTTTACCTGATGTGCTGGAGTTCTGGAACTTACGACATGCTTCAGTACTCTGTTTCTTTTATCATCATCAATGCACATAATTATGCTTGTGTTACTACAAGCTTCGCATTATGCGCGTGTTGCTTTACCAACTTGGTGTAATGCAAGTGTTGGTTATACGGACTCTACTAGTGCTATGTTGTTTGTTTGTCCACTTTTGTTCCTTTTTATTTTGTGGTTACTAAAAATCAATGAAAGACTACAGAGAATGTCACCTATGCTTTTGATGGTATCATTAGTTTTTTGAATAAAGAAATAGTCCTCACAATGCATTCATGCTTATTTTGCTCTTATCATTCATAAAAGGTGGTCTGGCCTAGTAGATTAAAATGACATTAAGTGGAAACTGAACAAAAATATGAAAGACTGAATAAAGCATTGAAATTACACTTGGAAGACCCAACTGTAGCAGTTAAAAACAAAAACAAAAAACTGATATTTCTCAACAGTTAAGAAAACATTAAAATTCCTCTTGAAAGACGCAACTGTACCAATGAAAAAAAGTTGATATTTTCTAACAGCTGGCTATATTTTTGTATGATTGTCAGCTCCTGTGGGGCTGCACATTGATAGCCGTGATATCACTTGCTTCTGTGGCAGGTGCAAAGTGCGCATTTCTTGTTCTACTACTACTTCCCATTCGGCACCTTTCCTGTACTAACTCCACTGTCATGCTTTTACAAAGGCGCTGAGACATGCCCGACCAGGGAGCGCTGTTTGCTGCCAGTGCTGATGCCAGTGCCATTGTTAATGTTTATAGAAACCGTAGTAGGGAGCACAGTGAGGCGAGAGGCATGGTTAGCAGTTCGGATTGTTGGTACGACCGTTTTCGGGGGCATTAAGCGTCACCTCCTCTAGTTCACAGTGCAGTTTCTATACTCTATTTCACGACTTCCGTGTAGCACTCTGGAAGCTGCTGTCCTTCTTGACCATTCAAAAGAGGGAGTACATATAAATGTATCCTTCCGCGTCTTGTCGTCTGCTGCTAAGGGTGAGCTTGCACATCGTCGAAACTTTTTTCATTTAACGGAAATTGTGTTCACCTCTGTGTAACCACCGAGGTCTAAGTCATCCAGTAGATTTTCTTGATTGCGGCCCTTGGCACCATAAAACAGCGTCTTGGGCTTTGGTGAGCTGCATCATTTGATTTCGGCTCTCCACATCACCTGTGTTTGCTGCGGGACTCTTCCAGCTGCTTGCTTCTTTCTCCACATTTACTACACTATAAGTGCTGATGTCGTCCTCGTTGCTGCCAGGCATGGTGTCCAGCAGTCATTAAAGCTTTCAGTTTGCCTAGTATTAAAAAAAAAGCGCAGCGTTATACCAAATGACGTGCCCTCATGCTGACGTCTAAACTAATGGTGCAAGCTATCGAGAGTTGGAGAAACCTAACAAACGTGCAATGCATTCCCTCCGAAATTCGGGAAGCGCCCAAGGTTACGTGCTAGGCCCACAGATCGATTATTTGAGTGCGGGTCTCAATAGCGGCGCTGAATCAGCACAAATATCTGGTTGTCGAAGCTTAAAAACATAAACCTAGAGCAGATGGAAGCATCAGTTTAGAGCTGGATTCGACGTGGCCGACAACTGCTTTCGGCAATGCAGCCATGTGTTATGGACCCTATGCTGGCTTCGCCACAGCAATGTAGAGGCTGTGGTTTTGTCCACTACGCACAGTTGAGGTCCCATTTCCCGAACGCTTGAAATTCCGGACATGCCCAATTTCCCAGACTCATCTCTGGCACCGTCAAGTTCCCCATAGAGTCAATGTATTAAAAAGTCCGAAATTTCGGATGCTTATACCCTTTGGCATGCGATTTCCCGGACTTTTTACTGTTAACCACCTACCCAAAGTTGGCACCGACGCCGCCATTTTGGTTGTTTTCATATCCTCGAACTCGCCTTATTCGCATCGCAGGTATGGTCAGCAGCGCCGCCACCAACCACTGCACTGCGCCGCAACTGTGGTAGCCTCGAAACTGCACGTGTCAATTCGTTGCCAGCCGTAGCTTAGCGGCTTTGCCAACCCAAACCTCACTGTGTTCGTTCACGTGTTGTTTTGTCAGCTCTGCGGTCGTGTCTGTAGTTGATTGTTTGCTACGCTGTTGACTTCAGGTCTGCTGTCAGCATGCTATCGGAATCGGGGAAGGCGGGTATGCAAGAGACTCCGCGACACTGTTTTCGCCACACGGGCATCGCACTCGATGCCAAGGCGGCCATCTCGCCCCAAGTGGACAGTGTATGACGAATTGCCATCCGCGGATGTTGCCTTCGAAGATCTGCGCACTGCTGGCGTGCCGATTCCAGCCGGAATAACCTTTTAGGGCTTTGCCGACGCTGATAAAGACCTCGAGCTATGTGCGGACTTTCAGTTACGGAGTCCGAGCTATGTGCGGACTCCGTCACTTGAGAAATCATTTCTCAAGTTACGGAGGATTTTGACGACTCCGACACAGAGAATGAAGAGCCATCTCTAACGCAGCCAACGAGCTCGTATTTGACGCGAGCACTGATGACACTGTCATCGTTGTACAGCGGCAATATGACGTTGACTAAAATTGAGACAGTCATGATCGCGGGCAAGAAGAACGTCGTGCATAAGAAAATAGGCGACTTTGCGCCATGTGCTGACTTATGAGGTAGCGCCGGTCACGTTGGATTTTTTTTTTTAAAGCAGCTCTTTTCAGAGCCACCTAAATGATGCATTGGCTGAATTTTAATAGGAATTTAGTAGTCCGGCCGTCACCCTCTCTGTCAGCGAAAAACACCTACAAACAAAGGTGTGTTTTCACGTGCATTCATTTTTCCGTACTGCCCGATTTTTTGGACGTTTTTGCGGTCCCTTGAGGATCCAGGAAATCGGACGTCGTCTGCATAATACTTCAAGCAATGTCATACCAATAACTTGTGCAATAGAGATGAAAGCATAATGCATACAAAACACAGGTGCGTTATTTGTTCTGCCATTTGTGTGTTATAACACAAACAAGTTTGAACTCACTCTTCAGCATCCTAGAGCCACCAAAAATGTTTTATATGAAAAGTGAGGCAAAATCACCGGGCAGATCACAGTTTCAAAGCCCAGGAAGAAAGCCTTCAAGTAAAAATCTTCTGACGAGACCACTTGTAAAATTCAAGAGGACATGGAACGAGTTCTCAAAATGGGCAGTACATCTCGATTCGCAAGAATCTGCGCTCAAAGATTGCGTAGCATTAGCTAAGCTGCACGGAACTCATGGAACAGAGTATAGACTTGGCAGTCTGGGAGCAGTGGATTAAATTATTATTGACCACTAGTTTCTGACTGAAGTGAAGGTAGTGTCTTATCAACTGCAGCACTCAGTTTTTTAATTTGGTTGAAAGGCAATAATTTTGAAACGTATTGCTTCAATGAATGAGCAAAGCGTGCCAGCTGCTCTATGTTCAGTTCATATAGTTCATATATAGAGATTATAGTTGTGAAGCTAGACAAGTTAATGAATGAAAAATGTGAACGGTACTTGATTAAGCTGTTGCATCACACTCTTAAAGGAGAAGCTCAAGTGTCTTTCAAATTTCTTGAAAAGGAATGCTTATAACTATTCAGTTTATAAGTTTATTTACATTCTAGAGACACCATAGAGAACATGCTATGGAGATACGATTCTCCCCGAATGAAGAAACGTACTTCTGTGTTCAAGTGTGATGAAAGTATCACATCGGCCAGCATATAAATGTTCATAGCATCACAGCCACGTAGGAAGAGCATAGGCCATGATCCACCAGCAATCCTCAATGCAGTGAGCGAGTAAATTTGTAATCCGATGATAGGAAAAGATAAAAGTGCGAATGATGGCTGTACGCATAGCTATCAAAACACTGCCCTCCAAGTGAAGTAGCGGCACATGTGCTATCATATTTAAAAGCTACACAATACCCACAGGGCTGAAATTCATCATACTTTTTCAGCAATTTTTAGTGTTGTTTTTTTGTTTCAGTGCAGCCACCTACACCTTCTTCGTCAGTCTGGTCCACGCTGTTTTAAGCGCACGTACTTGTGTATTATCAGTGTGCCTACGCATCTACTCTGTTGATGTTAACAGCTCTACAACAGATGAAATGCCCTGCAGTGACACTTTTTTTTTTATCCACAGCGGCAACTCTTGAACGGGCATCGAGGCAGCTGGGTACACAGGCAGACACTGACGCTTTCAGGGAGAAGCTGTGAGTGAAGTTTTGTTAGATGATCACACAATTGATTTCAGCAGTTGGAAGTGCATTTTGGAAGTTCACTTGGTCAATTTAGTGCACTAGGCTTGTTAGTATAGCATCATGTTAGGTAGAAGTGCATCACAGCCAATACAGCACTCAAGCAAACTGTAAACAGCACTCTTGGCACTTCACTTGCTATCGCACTTTCAATTTTCAATAGAGCAGTATTTATCATGATAACTGGAAGTAGCAGATGTCACTCTGTAAAGTTGAATCGCCCTTCGCTTCTTGTGTATTCAACATTGTATTCGTCAACTGCATGGCCGGAAACTAGTGTGGTTCGAAAGTTTACCACTTTTTTTTTTTTTTCGCTCTGAAACATAAGACAGCTTTCGATGGAAGAGGATTTCTAAATCTTTACCCATGTTGCTTGGACGTTTAGATAGCCTATCTGTAATAGGCGAAAGCAGGGGTGAAGTGGCCACCTTTACATGAGTTGTTTGGAAGACCATACACTGAGTAGTCTACTATTTAGATGATGGATTTGTGAGGAAGTGTATAAAAATTTCCAAAAAACGCTTTGAAATAGCATTTTTGGCACAGTCCTTTACAGTGTACTTATGCAGGTGTACCATACTCATTCGGATTTAGGAAAAATAGCAGATAGTTACTGATATTTCTATTGGTAAAGATTTACTTGCTTGTTGCACCAACACACACTAGTCCTGCATTGATATAAAAAATATATGAAGTATGCAGCAGTCAGAAACTTTAATGTTCTTATGTTGTTGGAAGCAATTTAACAACATTTTACGTAGCATGTGTGATAGAAACACTAGCATAATGGGCAATCATCATCATTTATTTACCCTTATGGGCCCTTATGGGGCATTTCATAAGCGGGGTTTAACAGTAGACAACTGCGGGTCAAAAGGAGGCATCAAATAAATACTGCTTGGAAAAACAAAGCAAAAAAAACACAAGATAAAACAAGAAAAAAGAAGGAAAACATGAAAATTAGAAGCCAGATAAATGCGCAAAGAACAGGGCTGCTATTCGGCCTGCTGACAATAGTGGTGCCGTAACAATAAATCTTTAAATTTAACATAACTTCTTTCACTAATAATATTGTGAGCAAGTGCATTCCAATCTGACATGGCAGTCGGTAGAATGATTTGTTGAAGGCGTTAATCGAACCATGAATGCGTTGATTATTGCGCCGTGTCCCGTTCTATGTGTACTTGTTGATGTATATTTTTGCACTGCCTGTAGTTATTTGCATCATAAAGATGCCGCTCTTGCTGATGTTGCACTCATTTCGAGTCTTCGTCACTGACTTTTCTGCCCTATCTTCAAATAGTGCGCAATCCTTGGTGCCATAAAGCACATTGGATATGCCACATTTATTCAAAGAGTGCACAATCACATTTCCTGGGATGTCATCCCGCGTTGCAGCCCCTCCAGCGACACACATTTTATTAGTTCGCTCCGAAATCCCGCCCGGCTTGAACGTTGGACGAAAACTCCGTGGCTAGGACAACTTTCCTTTTATAAGCGGCACTGTAACAACACTGCCTGTTTGGCGCCGTTCATCTACGCCACACAGAGACGACTCAAAGCAAGACTCAAAACGACAAACAGCTCACCTCAACGTCAACCCTCTCCACAAAGATTGAAATGGCGACCTCATGCATGTACTTAAAGGGCTACTCACCAGGTTTGACAATCTTAAGCTGACAAGTGAAATGCTTAGACTAGTTCATGATCACGTCTGCCAAACTTTGCAACGCTACGTGCCGCGGAAATAAGTCAAACTTCAAGATGAAAGCTGCTCCCCTTCCCTCTGCCGGCGCACGTGTAGAGAATGAGGGCATGAGGTAGGGTAGGAATGGCCCTACGTACACGGCAATGCACTGACGTTGGTCCTCTACGTAGACGAGTCTGCTCTGACGTTGTCAACAGTATACCACGTGACATGGCAAAAATTATTTAACACAACATGCGTAGTTTATGTACTTGTTGCTTTAAGAGCATAATAAAACATGAAATAAATAATGAGACGCAAAAAAAAATTGTGCACGCTTTTCTTTTATTTTTTTCCCGTGAAATGCTACGAGTTGCGATGCTAATGTGCCAGCGTTTCGCACGTGTTCGTGTCCCCGCGGTCAGCGCATTGAGTAGACGACCGCTGTGAAACGCTCCTACGTGTTCGCGCACTCATTGTGCTCATCTACTCTACCGCGTCTAAGCTAGCGTTTCCAAACCATCCCGCAGAAACAGGCAGAAGACCACAAAATAACGCTGGTCAACAAAGCAACGCTGCTCGCATTCTCGGGGGTTGGACTTGTTTGGGCACGTCATGTGCACGTCATCTCAGGGTCAGGTGCTGGAGAGGGTGGGGAAAAGATTTGGCTTGCGAACTCTACGCGGAAAAGCGGCAAGGGTTTCGAGTTCGCCTCCTCTCATCCTCGTTTCGCGTCACTTCAAAAAACTTGTTTTCTCCGCTCGTGATGAACCGATTCAAAAAATTTTTGTGGCAAAATGTTCCTCATAGGACACCCGATTGCTCCACTGTCTAACTAAAGTTGGGTGAGGGGCCTGGTGAGTGGCCCTTTATGCCAAGTGTTGGCTCGGCTACTAACAAGTACATTACCGTCTAGGTGGCGCTAGTTGTGCACTACTTTTCTCAATGAAAAGTGGCAAATTTTTTGCAATCTTCAAATGTAAGCCAATCATGGAGTTTGATAAAAAAAATTAGAAAAAAGCTATTGGCCTAAATTTGAATAATTATAGTATTCGGCAACTTCAACGAAGACATTATGCACCTTATGACCTAGCTTCGCTTCATCATCAGCATCCGTTTCTTAGATACGCGTTTTTTTTCTCACCTCCCAATTTGACTAACTATAGCTCTCACTGCAATGAACCAGTAGCCCCCTTATCTGTCGAAAATAAACCAATGTCGTATTCAGGGCGTTTACTTCGCAAAAACATCCCCGATTCATCTGACCTATTATTGAGATATTGGTTTGTGTTGTTTCTCCAAGCACCACACCTAAGAAGAACCTACAACTGACATTCTGCGTATTTTAGCACGATGAATGTATCTAGTCGTGTTCAGCTGCAAAGACAAAAAGCCTTGGTGGCGTATCCGACCACTCTTAACATAATGTTGTTTAAAAGCCCAAGCTTAAGAAATTCCTGTGTTGAGGGAGTTGGCGGTGTTGGCAGCATTGTTGGGAGTTAAAAATCTGCATTTTACGTGAGCTAAAGAATTACTATTGATGTAAATAATAGAAATCTGTAATTGAAGGCCTTTTACAGGGCAGTCATGTGTTATACCATGAAGCCACACCTGTCCTTGAAACTGCTTCGCAAGAAAACCCAGTACAGATATAACATACTGCAAGAAGGAACGAAAGAAAATAGGGGGAAAAGAACGGCAGGGAGGTTAACCAGCATACTGCAAGAAGCTGCATTAAGAAGTATAGAGTGGCAGAAGCGTAGGATAGCACCATGTGTCCAACCATGTGAATTGCATGATGAGTGTGTGGGTGAAAGGCTGACCCATTGAAAAGCACTTATAAAAAAAAGAAATCAGTCATCATCATCCACATAATTAACAAAGTATGGAGCTGCATAGGTGTGCATATCGCTTTGCAGATGCCTAGTGGGTGTTCCTCTAATTAAGGAACTATAAAATATGCCGTAGTGGGCACTTTGCGGCTCTACTTGCAGTGCAGTTACAAAGCTTGACAAGTCAGTAGTGCTACGACTCGCACCGCCACCGATGCTGTTGCGTAGTGCACCGAGGTCACGGGTCACCAAAGTTGTTCAGTAGCTCGTTTCTCAGCTCCCCCGCAGGGGCGCCTGCGCGAGTAGGCGTTTGGTGTGTAGCGACACCACGGACCCGAGCTAACGGGGGAGTTTCGGCTCCCTCCCACGCCTAGCCGTGCGTGGCTTTGCCGTGTCCGGGGAAAAGGGGATCCTGGGGGTTGAGCCGACGCTGGGTGATTGGACCTTTAAGGCCCCCCGGCAGAGGCAACACACCCCTTTGGCCCCGGCTTCACGAAATCGGTAGTCGCCTTTTCCTATTTCTCTCTCTCTCTACATCTTAGTCTTTTCTCGTCTTTAAATCTATCCTGTCTTCTTCTCTCTTCCATTTACTTCCGACTTTTCCTGGCGGCAAGGGTTAACCTTGTGTATGTGTTCTGTCTTGGGCACAATACATTTGGTTATAGCGGCTTTGTACAGCTGACGTTGACATGCCTCATATATATTTAGGACTTGTCACGTCCCCGTGTTGGGCTCCATGGTGGGCGGCTGGCATGGCTGCCGAACTCACATTTAGTTTATGGCTTTTTCTTCTCTCCCTCCATTGCATGATCGTCCTCTCCCGAAAAGAGGGCGCACCGAAGAATTTTGCAAGTATTTCAGCAAACCGAAAGAAACTTTTCCCCGCTACCATGTAATCCATTGTGAAACCGCTGAAAAGAACGCCAGAACTATTTCGCCTTTCGTTGTTTCCAAATGCCTCACCACTACACTTGGACCAGGTTACCAGGCTACAAGAATGGCCAGTGGGGATCTCCTCCTCGAGGTAAAAAGTCAGAGCCAGTACGAAAACATCTCAAAACTAGAATCGTTTGGAAACATACCTATCTCAATTACACCACACCGCTCACTCAACACTTCCCGAGGCGTTGTATCTGATCAAGACTTGCTTGACCTGACTGAAGGTGAGCTCCTCGAGGGCTGGAAGGACCAGCAGGTGACACAAGTACAAAGAATTAAAATTAGGCGTGATAAGAAGGAAATCCCAACGAAACACATAATTGTGACATTTTGCACCAGCACCCTGCCTGAACATCTCGAAACAGGATACTTGAAGTTGAATGTGAGACCTTACATTCCCAACCCACGACGTTGCTTCAAATGCCAGCGTTTTGGTCACGGCTCTCAGAGTTGCCGCGGCCAACTCACCTGCGGAAAGTGTGCCACCACAGGACATGCTACGGACGAGTGTAAGGTGGAGGATGGGGCCCACTGCGCAAACTGCGATGGTGCCCATCCCGCATACTCCCGAACCTGTCCAACATGGAAAAAGGAAAAAGAAATTGTTACAATCAAAATCACACAAAACATTACTTTCCGAGAAGCCCGTCAACAAGTATCTGGTCTTTTCACAAACAAACCATCGTTTGCCGATGTAGTGCAAGAGGGGGCAGCACTACAACGGCCTGCGGCAACTGCCCATGCCAGGCACAGTGTGCCCAGGCGGTCGCCAATGCCCCCACCCACGGCGGGAACAGCCAAGGCTGCCCTGCCACTCCTCCCCACGGCGACAACCAAGGCCGCTGCAAGCTGTTGCAGCGGCCAGGGTATCCCAGCACCAAAGGAGGTTCCTTCGACCTCTAGCCCAAGAGGACCGAAGGTTTCGCCCCCTGAGGTGAAGGAGACCCCAGGGTCAGCCGATATGAAGGCCTCGCCTCACCAGGCGAGGTCCCAAGCCCAAAACATCAGCTCGCAAATGCGGGCACGCAGTGCCTCTGAGGAGGCAATGGACACCACGGCACCCCTGGTGCAGAAAGATCGGCGTAGCTCCCTGGAGCGCGCCAAAAGAAATAAAAAGCCAATAACGGGGCCCGGCGACGGCCCTGTTCTTTGAGTCTTAACGCTTAGCTTAAGAAGCAGACACACCCATTGTTCCTTACACACAGCACTACGTTACCTCCAATATGGCAACACAAATAATACATTGGAACGTCAGAGGACTCCTTAGAAACCTCGATGATGTTCAAGAGCTCTTTTGCAAACATTCGCCGAAAGTGCTGTGTGTACAGGAAACTCATTTAAAATCTAAAAACACGAATTTTTTGCGTCGGTATGTTCTTTTCCGAAAGGACAGAGATGATGCTGTGGCATCATCCGGCGGTGTAGCCATTATTGTTAATCAAAAAGTAGCATGCACACATTTACCACTAAAAACAACACTAGAGGCAGTGGCTGTTCGAGCAGTTCTTTTCAACAAGCTCGTCACCATCTGCTCTCTGTACATACCCCCACACCATCGTCTTGGAAAACGAGAATTCGAGTCCTTAATAGACCAACTACCCGAACCTTATCTGGTCCTTGGTGACCTGAATGCTCATAGCAGTCTATGGGGTGATTCTCGCTGCGACGCACGAGGTCGTCTCATTGAACAGTTCCTTTTTTCCTCCGGCGCCTGTCTGTTGAATAGGAAAGAGGCAACATATTATAACCTTGCCAACAAAACCTACTCTTCCATAGATCTCAGCATCGCGTCTCCTTCACTTGTACCATTACTCCAATGGAAAGTTCTAAATAATCCCTATGGAAGCGACCATTTTCCTGTCGTTTTGAGTACACAAACATCATACGAATATCCTCCACGAGTTCCCAAATGGCTTATACACAAAGCCGACTGGGAACAGTTTCATAACAAAGCTCACTTATCTTGGACTGACATATGTGGGCTAAGCATAGATGAAGCTGTGCAGTACTTCACAGCTCTCCTTATTAACACAGCAGCCAAATGCATCCCACAAACATCTGGACAGCCCGGCAAGCGACACGTCCCATGGTGGAACACAGAGTGTCGTAATGCGCGAAAGGAACAGAACAGGGCATGGAGGTTGCTGCGCAACTCGCCGACAGCGGAAAACCTTGAGAGCTTTAAGAAAATAAAGTCTCAAGGCAGGAGAACGCGTCGGCAGGCCAGAAGAGAAAGCTGGCACAAGTTTTTATCAGGGATTAATTCTTATACCCAAGAGGCTAAAGTCTGGAACATGGTTGGTAAAGTAGCAGGAAGACAAGTGCATTCACTCCCACTCGTGAACACACAGGGTGACAGCCTGGAAGATCAGGCGAACTTCCTCGGTGCACACTTCGAGCAGGTCTCTAGCTCTTCACACTATACTGAAGCTTTTCTAAGATACAAAGCAAAAATCGAAAAGCAGAAACTGGAATACAAGTGTACAAAATACGAGGCATACAACCAACCTTTCAACTTAGCTGAGCTACAAACATCACTAAATTCCTGCAGTAATTCTGCCCCAGGCCACGACCATGTCATGTATGAAATGTTGAAAAACCTGCCGCTTGAAACGCGAAAAACTTTACTCTCCCTATACAATGCTATCTGGCTTTCTGGCACCATACCTACTTCCTGGAAAGAAGCCATTGTTATCCCTATTTTGAAACAGGGCAAGGACCCTTCCTCTGTTTCAAGTTATAGGCCAATTGCACTAACCAGCTGCCTTTGTAAACTCTTTGAAAAAATGATAAACCGCCGACTTTTATATTTCCTTGAAACACACAATCTGCTTGACCAATACCAATGTGGGTTTCGAGAGGGTAGATCTACCACCGACCATCTGGTGCGTATCGAGGCACAGATCCGAGACGCTTTCGTCCACAAACAATACTTTCTTTCTGTGTTTCTCGATATCGAAAAGGCTTACGACACAACATGGCGTTTTGGCATATTAAGAGACTTGTCTCACCTGGGTGTGCGCGGTAGAATGCTTTCCATAATTGAGAGTTACTTGTCCAATCGGACATTCCGTGTCCGAGTGGGCAGTGTTCTCTCACAAACATTTGTCCAGGAAACAGGCGTGCCACAAGGTGGTGTACTTAGCTGCACCCTTTTTATTATCAAAATGAATTCCTTGCACCTATCCATCCCTGGCAATATGTTTTATTGTACATATGTCGATGACGTTCAGCTTGGCTTCAAGTCCTGCAACTTGGCAATGTGTGAGCGGCAGGTTCAGCTGGGTTTAAATAAGGTCTCCAAATGGGCAGATGAAAACGGATTTCGACTTAACCCACAAAAAAGCACGTGTGTTTTGTTCTCTCGAAAGAGAGGCATGCACTCGGAACCTGACATTCGCCTGAACGGGCAACGTCTGTCCGTCAAAGCCGAGCATAAATTTTTAGGCCTAATCCTTGACAACAAGTTGACATTCGTGCCGTACATCAAGTATTTAAAAACAAAATGTTTAAAAGCCATGAATGTAATAAAAGTGTTGTCACGTACTACGTGGGGTAGTGATAGGCAACGCCTCATGAACCTCTATAGAAGCCTCATTCGCACCCGCTTAGATTATGGGGCCGTTGTCTATCAGTCTGCTACTCAAAGTGCCTTGAAGATGCTGGACCCCGTGCACCATTTGGGCATCCGCCTTTCAACGGGTGCTTTTCGCACCAGCCCCGTAGAAAGCCTTTACGTTGAGTCAAATGAGTGGTCGCTTCATCTGCAAAGAACTTACATGTCCTTTGTTTATTTCCTTAAGGTGAAAGCAGACAAGGAGCACCCCTCATACTCTACAATTAATGATTTGTCGAGCTCAACTCTGTTTGAAAACAGGCCTTCGATGAGGCAGCCCCTCTCAGTTCGCCTGAAAAGTCTAGCTGAGGAAACTGGAGTCTCACTTGAACACAGTTTAATAGCACCTGTAGCATACCCGCCACCGTGGCAGTGGCAGACTATAGACTGCGATGTGTCTTTCCTAGAAGTTACAAAACATGCACCTCTTGCCCACATCCGAACATACTTTTTGGAACTTCAACACAAATACACACGTCCTGAGTTCTTCACAGATGCCTCCAAGACTAACTCCTCTGTGTCCTACGCTGCTATCGGCCCATCCTTTTCGGATGCTGGCCCTCTACATCCATGCACAAGTATCTTCACAGCGGAAGCTTACGCGATACTTGTGGCAGCTAAACACATCAAACAATTACAAATACAAAAAGCAGTAATTTATACAGACTCCCTCAGTGTGGTAACGGCTCTGCACAGTCTTAAAAAACAAAAAAACCCGGTCCTTGTCTCACTTTACTCCATTTTGTGCACACTCTACACACTCAAACAACATGTTGTAGTGTGCTGGGTGCCAGGGCACCGTGAGATCCAAGGCAACGTGAGGGCGGATCAGCTCGCTGCATCCGTCCATGAGAACACTGCCATTACATCCATATCAATCCCGGCCCTTGATCTTAAGCCGTCTCTTAAACGAACCCTCAGGGACTACTGGCAGAGCAAGTGGGATACACAAACACAAAACAAACTACACGTTATTAAGCCACACCTTGGTCATTGGCTGCCCGTATCGAAATCGCGTCATACAGAGGTAACACTAACGAGACTCAGGATAGGACATACATACACGACACACACACATCTTTTGTCCGGTGGTGATCCACCATTGTGTGATAAATGTGGTGAGGCATTAACAGTTCTTCACGTTTTAATCCAATGTAAACAATTAGACACTCTTAGAAGACAACACTTTCCATTACCCTACCGACAACATATACCTTTACACCCTGCAATGTTCGTCGGTAGGGAACCACTTTTTAGTCACAAATCATTGTTAGCGTTTTTTAAAGAAATTCATAGTTTTCTTGTCATATACCCGGGCATCCCGTAGCATGACCTCTCCAGAGAGGTTTTTGCTGCGGTGATTACACAAGAAAGCACGTGCCTCACGGCCCTTGGACGCAAGGGTATGAACGTGTGAGGCACTTGTGCTAAAGCCACACATATCCACCATCGTCTTTTATTATCACCAACTTTTGTCATCTATTCACACCACACACACATTTCACGGCATGGTCATCATTTTATTACTTGTATGTTTTTACCCGCCTTACCGCGAGGATTTTTATGGCCCTTATACAGCCGCTAATCACAATCATGGTCCACATTCCATGTCCCATGAATTGGCGCTCTTTGGCCATCAAATGGCCCTTGCGCCAAAAAACACCATATATCATCGTTTCTCAGCTCGCGGCTGCTTCTGCGCAGAGCTGATAGACGAGCAGACAAGACGACGATGAGTTAAGGTAAGATTTATGTACAGCATAGAATATAGGCATTACATATTCAACACTGGGGCCGACAGCTTAGGGACTCAAAGCGCAGAGGTGTCTTCGGACGCTCTAACACTGTCGTCTTCTCTCTGACACATAGGTCGGCTGCTTGGCATCGCGCCACTTGGTCTTTATAGGCCCTGGGGGATTCCTCACATCAGCAACGTCCAATCAGAACCGCCGTTGGTGATGGTGTCAGAATCCTCCAATCAGGAACTGTTGCTGGGTTGCACCCATGGACAAGTCATATTGCCACGCATTGCGTAAGACTGGCCAAACTGGATGGCACCGATTGCATCATTGGGCTGCTATCAGGGCCCATAAGTTGAGGGAGCTGCTCCCCGCACGTTGCGTAAGACACACCATCGCCGCCAGGCTAGACGACGTCGTTGAGGTGATGGCATCAGGCGGGCTCGCTCGCTGGCCTTGACACTGCTTGCCTTTGCAGAAGCAATGACGTTCAGTCTGGACCCCAAGCATAACAGTAGGAAGACACTCTGAATAGGACTTGATTATGTTGTTTCATTTTACTCTTCAAGGCCAAGCTGAAGTGCTTCCTAATGGGGAATGCTTATACCCATCCACGACCCATGTAGTTGAGTAGAGAAACATCCTGTATTGCAGCTGTTGGTGGCTGGTCTTATGAAATTGAGCAAGAGAAACGAAGGAGTTTTAGACGCAGATGCACTGTGTGGTTGTAGTAGATTTTAGCCTCTAGGTGATGCTATTTGTTTTACGACTTTGCGTGCCCTTCTATGCAGTCACATGACACAGCAGAACGCCAACCTGACTATCAAGAGCACCACGACTGCACTCCAAGAATTGGGAACACTGGTGGCCCAAGGAGACAAGGTAGGAAAAATGCAGTCTTACTTTCATACCTAATGGAAACACAAAGAAGAAAGTAGTTCGAGCCACTTTGGTGAATTATGCTTGTACAAGATCGATCTAAAAAGAAACTTGGTTTTACAAATTTCCCGATCTAATGAATAAATTTTTATGCCTCGGCAAGTGCCCGTAGGGTTCATTGTTATCATCAACTTAGACTAACGAAGCTTGTACACTTAACTCGTAATGAAATTTTTCCAGAGATAAATGAGTGAAAATGTGACTTCTTTACAATTTTTACCTGGGGCTTTTTTTTGGATGAGGGCTGTAGGGCTATCACGTTAAAATGTGTAGCCACACTAGTCACGACAATTTATTGAATACAAGGTAGGAAGTCCAAAAAGGCCCCACATAGACGGTCGATGTGCTTTAGCCAATCACCTTTGCGATTAAAGAAACAATCCCGTTTGTACACCTCACAATGTTCTCTGAATGCGAGGTCTCGGGCTGTTCGGCTGATGTCAGCCTCGAGTATTACACACTCATTGGTGCAGGCTTGTGTGCTTCCGCCTTTGGGGAGGAAACGTCATGAACTTTCAGTTGCACCCAAACCCAGTTTCAAATTGGCAAGGTTGGCTGCATTCGATTGTGCTTTTTCATATCAAATGGCACTTAGGCGATAGTTATGTTACGGAGGCTAGAATTGGTAGGCGTGAAAATCGGCTGCTCCCAGCTGGCTCCTGTCGCGATCCCGCAGCTGTGGTGCTGTAGTCAGAGACGCTGCCAGCTTGCCGCTCGCACATCGGCATCGGCAGGATTTTTTTCTTCAGCAATGGGAGGGGGAGGAATCTGGGCTGCGTCTTAGCTGGGGGAGGGTGAAAGTGCTCATCGACACCCTGGTGGCATGTGTGGTTGCGGGCAAGTACCCCTTATAGCCAGCTCTCCCCCTCTGCCAAAGCCCGTGCACTTGCGTCGGTCACTTTCAGATTTTCACCTCTGAAAATGCTTTACTAACGTGATAACCAACTTTATGAATTCACAACCATTAAAGCCGCACTAAAAAATGAATAACGGAATTCGTGCGAACCTTTCGGTAGTTAATAAGTCAGACAGCCAGTCATAAATAGAGCGTCAAATAATGCAGGCTTGTTGGTGCTTACTGAACCATTGAAAAAACAGCGCTGGTCTTGTCACTTCTATGTCTCATGCTAGTGCTATATTTTTGAAAAATCTTACATAACTCAGTCACCCATAATGAACCATTATGTCAATGAAGTGTTATTTCGAATGAGCTACTTTTCACATGTTTGGTGAAAGCAAAATGATCTTCATCTTGATAATATTTATCTACACAATTACGGAGTAAAAAAAAGATTCTTCGGGCAGGGAATTATAATATTTCTAAAACTTTTTAGCATTCTAGCATTATCATGTAATAACTTTTGATAAGTTGTATTGTTTCGTACCTTGATAGTGTAAGTAGCCTTATCCATTTGTTCCCTGCTTGTTAATAAATGCTGACCTTTCACTACGATTGAGGTAGCACTGCCACAAAGCCAGTATGTTCTTAAACTTCAAAAACTTATTGAAATAGCGATTAGTTTAATGGCTTCCACCAAATTTTATTAGTTCCATAATATGATGAAGTACACTGGTGCATGTTCTTGTCGTTTATGCATCGCTTCACTTCCCATAAAAGGAAAATGATCACTAGATCGTGATGTAAAAGAACTTGACCACGGATTTTGCTGACGCAGCCAATTTATATAACACCCTGCTTACTGAGCTACTGTATAAACCGGACTATAGGTCAAGTGGGAATACAGGTTGACCCCCCAGATTCTGGTTACTGAAAAAAATTTTAAAAAAAAGGGACAACAACCCAAAACTGCCGAACCACATTTATTTGCAAATTGGGCCCATCGCACCCCAATAGTCGGAGCTCCCCTCAATCACTATCGCAACTGCTCCTATTCGTCCGACGAAGCACCACTGTCTTCTGAAGATGAGAGTTCATCACTGGCCGCCTCCCACAGTGCGTCGTCTTCCGTGCCATCCAGCGAGTTGCTGATGCAATATTTCTTCAAAGCACTTTTCACCATTAAATCTGGCAAGGAACGCCAGACGGAAAGCACCCAGTCACAAACAGTCGCAAGCGGAGGCCTCTGTAGGCAGCCCGTCGGCGTCTTGGGGTTCTCCCCGACAATCCACTCTTGCTACTCCAGCAGCACTTGGTCCTTGAACAGCTTGTTTAGCACAACGTCGAGCGGCTGTAGGGTGGACGTCATACCACCTGGTATCACAGTGAGGTCCGTTTTCCCGTAGCCGAGTGCGAGTTTCACAGCGTCGGTTAAGTGACCATGAAACGCATCCAACATCAGCATGCTGCGAAGACGCAGCAGTGCAGCTGGCCGACGGTTTCACACTACTCTTATCTATTAGAGTATCATGGCCTCGTCTATGTATCCCTTTTTGTTGACGCTAACGATAACACCAGGCAGGAACACTTCCTTCGGCATCGTCTTGCGTTTGAAAATTACTTAGGGCGGAAGCTTTCTACCATCTGCCGTGCATGCCAACATGACGGCAAAGCGAGAGTGCTCGTTCCCAGTGGACAACAGCTTCACATCCTTGGAGCCATGCTGCGTGATTTCGGTCGAAGAAACAATGCTAAACCACACGGGGGTCTCATTGGCATTGCCAATCTGCCTCATCATGTAGTCATTCTGCTCCCGAAGTCGGTTCACGAAGCGCTGAAAGCTTATAAGCTTGTCCTCGAACCCCTCCGGCAACTTTTGACAGATGGATGTGCGCCGCCGGAGAGAAAATCAACGCACCGAAGAGTTTGGTGCACGAAACTCTTCTCTTGTGAGCCCAGCTTCTCTCGTGAGCCCAGCTTCTCGAGGGAGTTTCACAACTTTCTTGCTAATAGTGTCCACGGTCACCGGCAGCGAGCGCGCGGGAACTTCTCACACAAAGTCCGCTAGCTTATCCTCCAGCTGCGGATGAACGGCACTTCGTCCACGAAACAACATTTTTCGAAGATTGCACATGTGCAGCTTCTCTTTGTGCGCCCTCCAATAACGCACACTTTTTTCCGATACACCAAAACGGCACTGAGCAGCCATATTTCCGTTTGCTTCTGCGAACTCAACAACATCTAGTTCAAACGCAGCTGAGTACTGCCTTCTCGTACCGCTACTCATATTCAGTGAACGAAAAAAAAAAAGACCACTAAAAATGCAGCGCAATGTCAAACTGAGCGAAAACTCGGAACAGATCGGAAGCGAATCACGAATACAAAGAAAACAGACAAAGAGAAAGAAAAAAACAGCCTGTGATTGTATTTGGATCCGGATATGGCCGTGTTCGGCTTCTCAAGCACATGCAAGCCACATGTTGCCAGACAGCGGCGCACTTTAGGCTAGACACCGCTATATAAGACGAGGGGCGACTTTAGCCTATTATGTTATTAAAAATATTTCGACTTACATTCCGGTTTATACGGTACAACAAGCTGCCTACCATCTTTGAATGCAGGCACAATGTGTGGAAAACATTTGTCAGCTTGCTTTACATTACCTGCACGTGAAGTTGTATAGTCACTTGGGTGGGTACAGCAGCCCTTAAATATTCACTTTTCTAGTTATCTGACCTTGCAGCTGTTTCACAATGCTTTATACGGGCACGATGCATGCATTTTTATTTGGGTGTGCAATACACAAGGCGAGCATCGCTTGTGTTGTGTATACATCACTTGTACATGGAGCATTTTCTACGTACTCAATGAAAACATAGTGAAGTAAAACTGAAAAATGAAATGAACTAAGACGTTCAAATGAATGCCTTTATCAAAGCAATTGTTCCGTTCTTTAAGAGCTTGACAAAGCATTTAGTAATTTAGCTGCTCGTAATTGTCATACGTGCACGTAAAAAATTTGCAGTGCTTGTACATCTTCACATTTAACTTGAACCTAAATGTTTGTTTTTCTTGGTGACCTAATTTTTCTGTATAGCTTTATCCCCGATATACTGGTAGTACGAGCCGGGGTACTTCCGTATACTTATTTTTTTTGTTGCACAACAACAAAAAATTATTATCTACCAGCCTTGGAGATGGCATGCTTCCAAACGGCAAATCTTCCATCATGCCGGTGCACAGAAAAGTGACACCTTTGCCGTGCATGTTCTGTACCCTGAATCCCACAACCTGACATGAAACAGGCTCCCCAAGTTTTCTTAATTTCGTAGACGCCAATCCTCTGCCATTCGTAGATGCACACCAACACAAAGTACCCAGCCACACAACCTCGTGGAACTCCGACGAAGCTGACGAGCTCCCATCGCAGTGGCCTACACTACCGCGACCCACACACTAGCCGGCAGCGCCTCCGACTGTCACATCGTGTTTTGGCCTAATGGAGAGGTCGTGCAAGGCGACACGTCCGGGCGAGGGAAACACAACTCACTCTCCACACCTCCCATTCTAGCAACCGTAGTTATGTTTCTCCTGCAAATAGTCCCACAGGAACATGTATGCTTTTCCTATTTATGGCTTATGTGGCGAATGACACTGAATGCCTCCTTGGAACTTTCCTGTTGTGCCTGCTCGAACACTAACTGCATTCGTTCTTAGAGTCTTTGAATATTGGTGGATTGTCGGAACTTCACATGACCGTCCGCCTTGCATGTATAGCCTGGACGTGGCAGGAATTCATTCTTGAGCGGCCCTGTCACATTTTTCACGCACTCAAGCGTGTATTAGTGGCAAAAAAATGCCATGGTAGGTTTTAGGTGGCACTATGTTACAATTCTAGCTAACGAAAGAACCAAAAAACTCACAACGATTCCCTGACATGCTGACTGACAAGCAAAGGTTTAATCATGCTCTTTTCTTTCACCGTTTTTATTTAAGATGGTTTTTATCTTCATAATTTTACGAAATCATTTAAAACGGTGCGACGAAGACGCGACGCGACGAGGGAGTGCTTTTCTGCGCTTCGGCGCCAGTCGGTGCCACGATAAGAACACTCGGATTGTACACGTCATTGCTACTAGGGAATCGTCACTTAGGATGAGATTTGTGGAATGTATCGCACCGAACACGTAGCACTAGTGTCGATGTCGCAGAGCAGTTTATTTTCCTTTTTTTTCTCCTTAGCTTTTGTACACTGTTTGACGTCGAATTAAAATGATTTCCACGCGACGTATGCCGTTCAAATTTGGCCAAGAAGACCTATGCATACCAAGCGATTGAATGATGGGCACATCTCAATCTGGAAATTTAATGTCAGTGCTCCTTTAAGAGGACCAACGTCAATACTCCCATATAAGCATTTTGATAGGTTCACACCACTACTAGAGGGTAGTGACCAGATGCGTTGAGCGTTTCACCGTCACTCTATGTGCATTTGAGACCATATTTGGCTGGGTTATTCAAGGAGCGTGTGCTAACGTCAGCCAATATTTTTCTCCACCTACCTAACATAAGTGCCACTTCCTTGTTCCTGGCTTGTTCCTGCGACTGGTGCATTGAAGTCACCCCTGGAGGCCCATCAAAGATGTGGTGCTTGGAAGCCATCGGAATAACTGACGTACAAGACGACAATGTCAGCAAGCACTCAGCACTCATACACTTTCGTAGCACAGTATACAAGAGCGCAGGGCACCACGTAGTACCGCTAATGATTAAGACGCCAGGTCTCATGTCTTGTACGAACCAAAGTGTGGCTGAAACCATACTTAAGCGTCAATTTCAGCAGTTCGAGCACCACCCACATGTCCTGAAGGAGTACCATCCTATCATCAGCAAGTACTCTAAGGAAAGTTATATGGAGATAATAGAGCAGTCAGCACCTGTTGGGACGACCGTCTTCTACCAGCCTCATCATGCGATAGTTTGACGTGAAGCCATGGCTACAAAGGTCCGTGTCGTGTCCGATGCCTCGTCGTGAACCATCTTTGAACGGCATGCTCGATAAAGGTATCCAGCTGGACCCTGAGCTCTTGCAGCTTCTCTTGCAGTTTAGGAGCAGCAAGTTTGTCCTCATGGCAGACATATGAAAGGCCTTCCTCCAAATATGCATCCAACTGGAATACATAGATACACTTCGTTTCCTGTGAATCGGCCAACTCCCATCATTGGACCATCCCGTTCTGGCAATCGCCGAGTGAAGCATGACTCGGGTTCCGTTCGGAGCTTCTTCTAGCCCAGTTTTGCTGTCAGCAATCCTGCAGCACCACCTTGAAACATGGAAGATGAAATACTCAGACACTGCCACCTGTGTACAGTGGTCATTCTGCCTTGACGGCTTAGTCATAGGTGCATCTTCCGAAGAGGAGGCGTTGAAAATTTGCAGGGAAGCGAATGTTGTCATTGCCAAAGCCAAAATGGAACTGTGAAAATGGTGCTCCGATTCCTGCCTTCCATGCGCACAGCTCTTGAACAAGGACCTTTCATTTTGAGAATGTTATTGAGCAGAGCTCCAAGTCTAAGGTCCTTGGTCTGCTTTGGGACCGCTCGTCAGATGACATCATCATCACTACGCAAGCCGTACATGCATTCATTTTGACTCCAACCATTGACGAAGCGAACTGTTTTGCGAGCCTTTGCGAGACTAAGCGACCTGCTAGGCTTTGTCACTTCATTTCGCGTGACAGTGCTACTCTTGTTCCAGCAGCTGTGGCAACAGGATATCGACTGAGACAGGTCTCTTCCATATAAAATTGAAGAATTATGGAAGAAGTCTGTGTCGGGAACTGATAGTTCTGTTCTACCTTCACATTCCACATTGCCTCACAAATGGCATCTCAAGCTCATGGACACGCTACAGTACACATGTTTCTTGACACCGGCCCTCATGCATATGGAGTCACCATGTTTGTACATCGATTTCTAGAAGACTGCTGTTTTACAGTGTGACTCTTCGTGAGCGAATCTCGCCTTGCACCACTGATGAGAATTTATTTACCGCATTTAGAGCTTCTTGCTTGTATTCCATTGGCAAGGCTAAGGAATTACGTCCAGAAAATGGCAGAGTTCTCTTCTTCTGTTACCTTCTTCTGGCCTGATTCAATAATTGGGCTACATTGATCGTATCGGTGCGTATCACTGGCGATATGCACTGATCGGAGACATTTGTAAGGAATAGTGTGCAAGAGATCCAGACTCTAACTCGAGGCTACACTTGGTGGCACTGTGAGAGCGCGGACAACCCAGCAGACTTTCTTACGCATGAAGCATCAGCAGTAGTTCTAACACGAGAGACAAAGTGGTGGTCTGGACGTCCTTGGTTGGCCAAACCAGAAGTCATCTGGCTTGTGAATCCTTGCCCTGTGCTGAGGGTGCAGGACTTGAACAGTGAATCAGCGTCGGTGGGCCTTACTACAGTCTCATCATAAGCTTTACATCCACCGACCCCACTACTCGACCTAGAAAAGTACAGCTCCTTTTCCAGGCTTCTCAGAGTAACCGCCTGTATTTCGAGGTTTGCTTGCAACACCTTCCAAAACAGCCATCCATGTCAGGGCCGCTGACGTCCCGTGAATTAGACAATGCGGAGCGATACTGGCTCAATTTTGTCCATAAAACCGCCTTTCCAGCAAAGGTGACTTCACGACAGCGTCACGGGAGCCTGCCTTTGCCATTGGGTTCCAGTGTTCTGACCGTATGACTGGATATTGACTTGGACGGGTTGATCAGACTTTGAGGCCGCTTGCAGGAATTTGATGGAACAAAGAAGCTTAAAGCACCCGATCCTATTACCAAACGAGGGTGTGTATGAGGCTCTTGATATCCCCGACATATGTCTGCTTTCTTCATTCCAGAATACAAGTTACCCTTCTGGACCTCCGATCAAGTTTTTGGATTTTGAAGGGCAGACAAACCGTTAAAAGAGTGCTTCAGTTGTGCCTGTTGTGTCGTCGCCGACATTTGCTTTCAGCTATGGGCCCAGTTGCAACCTTGCAAAAGACTGCATAAATGAGGCATCAGCATTCAACGTTGTGAGAGCAGATTTTTTTGGCCCACTATACTAGTGTTCTACTCAATTATCGGCGAAACTTTATACAGCCATTCTCTCCTGTGTGGTGAGACTGGCAGTGCACCTAAAATTCACTTTGTATATGACAGCAATCGCATTCATTCTTGCCTTTCGCTGATTTACATCTAGGCAGGGCAAGACCATCGACCATTTATTTAGATAACCCCAAGACTATACGAAACCATGCAAGTGACCACAGAATCAAATGGAGGTTTATCGCCAAACAAGCTTCGTGGTGGGGAGGTTTTTGGGAGCTAGTCATCCGTACAGTTAAAGGGACCCTGAAATAGTTTGGACAATTTTTTACAAACACATTGGGCAGGTAGACCAAGTCCCAAGGGTAAATTAGAGACCGATTTGAGCTTTCTGCGAAAACTGTGTAAATTATTACAATACTTTAAAGCTGTGAATCACTCCAGATTGCTGTGACTCGGCCAAACGCGTTTTCAACCGCCCATACACCAAGTGACATGCTCTGCCCCACTGATATCATCGTTTCCAGCTGATCTGATTGGCTGTTGAACGTGCAGCACAGACAGCTGGTATCGGATTGGCGGCAGGATTTACGCGTATGCAGTCTCACGCCACATCGTGATGCATGCGCCATGAATGCGGAACTTAGCCTCGAGCGCTCGAATGAAGAGTTGAGGGCAGCTGAAGGTGAAAGGCGTAGCGGAAGAGAAGGGTACTTTTTTAGTTCTCGTAGCTCCGTTAATAATGGGTGTTCGATTGAACTCTGGTGCCAATGATTTACTCCAGTAGTGGTCTAATCAAAAACGGAATGTGAAAAAAACCATTTGAGAGACCCTTGAAAGATTCACTAAAGCACTGCCTAGGACGAAGCGGCCTCTGTTACGAAGAGCTGCTCACTGTGCTGGCCGTGGTGGAAGCAATTGTCGCCCTTTGACCCAACTCTGCAAGGACGTAGAGGATGCAGAAGCACTGACACCATCACATTTTCTAATCGTCAAGCGTGTCGTAGGACTACCAGCAAGAACAAGTGGTAGTTTACCTAGTTCCACTGCTCATGACTTGAGAAGGAGGGGGAAAATAGAGAGACAAGCTTCTGTACTGATTGTGGACATAGTGGCAGAAGAAATATTTAGTTCTCTTGCGCTCAGCTCATCACTGCCAGCCGTCCTCTTCGTCACAGTTGCGCGTAGGTGACTTGGTGGTTGTTAAGAACGACAACGTGCCCCGCCGCGGTGATCTAGTGACTAAGGTACTCGGCTGCTGACCCGCAGGTCGCAGGTTAAAATCCCGGCTACGGCGGCTGCATTTCCGATAGAAGCAGAAATGTTGTAGGCCCGTGTGCTCAGATTTGGGTGCACGTTAAAGAACCCCAGGTGGTCGAAATTTCCGGAGCCCTCCACTACGGCGTCTCTCATAATCATATGGTGGTTTTGGGACGTTAAACCCCACATATCAATCAATCTAGAACGACAACGTGCCAGTGCTGTGGTGCAAACTTGGTAAAGTGGTTGAAGTGTTTCCAGGGAGGGACGGATTCTAGAGGTACTTCAGAATCACGTTCAGAAACAGCCAGCAAGTTTGTTGGGCTGCTCAAAGGTTGTACCTGCTAGAGGCAAGCGACCACGCTGTGGCCCCGAGAGGATGTTGAACATAGCGCGGGAAAAAGGTAGCACAAAATGCCATGGTACGCACAAGACACGTGAAGAAGCGAGCGCAAGGCGAAGCTGTGCGTGAGCACAGTAAGAGAGAATGAAGTGTTCAACCAGGGCAACATTGGTGTCGGTGCCTCTTTTGTCTCAACAGGAAGAGCTTGGGCAGTACAGATTTATTCAAGGACAACATGTTGTTGGTCTAGCAGGCAGCAAACAGCACCTGAAAATATGAGGGACAATCAAGGAGGCTGAAACAGTGAGTTTATTTTGATGATGCACTGATTGGAAGCTACAGGAATGGCCAGCACTTGCAGACTGATCTACAACAACAAATATGGCACATAACAGGCCTACTCGATCGAGTTATCTGAAGCATAGAAGCTCCATGATGCAAGCATTGTAGCTAGTTCATTTGGTTCCACTGTGAGACCTGTTGTGCTCTTTTTTTTTTTCCAGCAACAAAAACTTCAGTCAAGCCGGCTTCGCAACGAATTCCAGGAAGTTGTCAAGCGTTACAGCAGTCTGCAGAAGGTACGTGCTCTCTAACATCTAGTTCAGCATAGCGTGTACCTAGATTACGTTTCTAACTGCCAAAACCCTAGCAAGTTTTAATAGCTTTTAATTTTTGCATATATCATGTCTGATACCTCAAGAAATACTAATATAATTGCAGTGAAGTCGATGCAAGGCCATTAGAAAAATTTAGAAGTTTGGGGCAATTAGACCCCTCTCATTGCATCTCATGAACTTATCAGTTTTGAGTGTGACAAAATATTCTGTTGTGCTTCAGTGAAGTGTTGCACTTCATTTGTCCTTTAATGAAGCTGTTTGGAAATACTTCTGGTGAATGGTCAGGCTTTTTTTATTTGGTCATTGTCAATGCCAGAATTTAATTGCATAGGTGAGTATCAGCTCTTATAACGTGACGGCTAAGCAAACAAAAAAAATTTAGTTTCATTTACAACTCAGATGTTGCAGGATGTCGCTTAATAAAACAAATTCAAAATTTGATGATTCTGTTTTGGATTAAAGTCATTTAGATGGCACCACATGCCACCTTGATAAAGCATGTAAGTACTATGCTACATAAATATTGTACTAGTTTGCACAACTCATAGTGTGTGCAAGTGTTCTGCAAGAAACTCGATCACCTTTCATGTGCGTCACTTTGTTACAGACTACCATGACTGTTTCACTTCATGAATTTCAGAGAGTGTTATAATTGCACTAGTGTTTATTGCAAGTCATTGCCAGTTACCTTGATGTGTTTTTGCAACTGCTTTCATTCTGATGGTAACTTTCAACGACAGCATCAGTGGCTTCAAATATCAATATAAACTAATTTTTCTTGTGTTTCGAATTTTTTCAATGGTGTCTACAAAGAGTTTCGTGTAGGAAAAACCCCGTTCAGTAATTTGCTAATGGTGTATTTCTGTGATCAAGCAATCAATAAACTCTGCTTTGTCTGTTGTATCTAGTGTGTTAGTTCCCAAGGCAAACAGGAGTATTTGTGGCATCTTTCTTCTACAAAACTGTTATAGTGTCGCTTCCTTGCTTTTCATTTCTGAAAAAAACTTTACTCCCTACTTATCTATTAAAAGTGCTATGTCATGCTGATAGCAACGTGTTGTTAGTGACCGGCAAGTAGGAGAGACACAAGAAAAGCACCCAAGATACAGATGACGATTATCATTGCTGGCAGAAAGTCGTCCCAAATTCACCTCATCTTTATAAGGGTGTTTAGGGGAGCTGATTGGTATAGATAAATTATGATACACAATGTTTAAGGGGAGATGCGATTTGAAGAAAAAAAAAAGTTGTGTTAATCTGTAGCCCAGGGCAAGGAAATTTCGCTATACATGTTGGTGTTTATGCTATTTTCAAATATGTAATTAGTTTTATAGTAGGTTACTTAGTAGTTTTATGTGATGACAATGTGTAACGTATAGTTTAGAACAAACTTTTTATGCCACTAAAGATTTCTGGTTCTCGGTGGTTAATGGCTTATATTGCTCTACATCAACTGTAAAAAGAAAATAACTATCAAGGAAGTGCATATAAGACATCTTAATGGACAAGAAAAATGTGTTGTAAAAATGCTTAGAATTCTCATCCAATACTAACTATATTCGTTTTAGGCTCACAATGATTATACAGGTGATATCGAGTTTTCGTGAAAATACTTGCACTTTTCTCAAGTTAAAGGGACACTGAAGGCAACTATCAAATCAATTGTTGGTATTTGTTAAAATAGCAGTCCAGAAACTTCATAGTGTTGCTTTTGTGCCAAAGAAAAGCTTATTTTGAAATAAAATCACATTTGAGGAATCCGCATCGGGTTATCGCTCTTCAAATCACCCACCTTAAAAAGCCAGCCATCTCACGTCACTGTTGTGCACAGCGTTGCCTGGCTTTCCTGCATAGCCGCTGACCCTAGTAGCAGCAGAACGGAAGCAGCGGAAGCTACAGCAGCAACAATGGCCATTGATCAATTTTCTGCCATTGGCTTTTAGATAGCAGACATGTTTTGGTTCAACTGCGCCCCGATAGATGGCACGACCTGTCCAGTTTAACCATGCGAAAATTGAATTTTTGAACCACTCGTGCCATTCGCCATAGTGACGCCTGGCAGTTCTTTTTTCAAACAGAAACGAACAAGCAGCATTTCATTGTGTCTCTTGATGCACGGAAGGTTCTTTATTTAGTCAAGCAAGATTGATTACTAGTGACTAATTGTATGTGGTTCATCTGACATCATCTGGATCATTTTGTGAATGTCCTACTGTGGCACATGCATTCTTGTGTATTTAACCTAATTTTTCGGTAATTAGGGCACTGCTGTTGATAATATTGTCATTTTAGATGTCATACATTGAGCTTTCACTCTGACGTAAATTGTTACAGTCGATCCCGACTATATCGAACCGGTTTATATCAAATTATCCCGTATATCGAACAATTCCTAAAACGGTAAGTTTACATTGAGAATATATATCAAAAGTTACTGTTTTATCCAACGAAAATAGCAACGACAACTGGTATATCAAACTCCATGTGTCTCAAAAGTGCCCCAGCAAGTTGGCTTTCCCTCGCAATGGCAAGGAAAACTGCCGGCGCCACCCTAAAAAAAGTTGGTTAGACCCGGTTGTGCGCGGGCGAACACCCCACTCCAAGAAATGATCCTGGCTCGCTCGCAGCGCTTACAGCCAATAAGAGGCCGTCGTGCTTTCTCCGAGGCGCGGAGGCGGTAGAAGTGAGCGCCATTTTTTCTTTCTTTATGCTTGTGTGCCTGCTGCTGCCGATTCAGCGTGGTCTGTGGTGTTGCTTGTTGGTGCTCTGTGAACTGTATTGGCGCGCTGTCATCATGGCTTGCGCAAAGAGGCAAAATTTGCCGTTCGCCGCAAAACTCGAAATCATCAATCGGGTTGAGCGCGGTGAAAAGAAGTCCGACGTCGCCGCTGCGTACAAAATTCCAAGGAGCACCTTGAGTACTATCCTAAAGAACAAGGCAGACATCAGGACCAAGTCGGACAAAAGGCCAGGTGCCCGTGGCGCCTGACGTGTGTGCGCCGCTGTGTACGAAAATGTTGAAGTGTCCGTTTACAAGTGGTATGTGGACGTTCGGTCGCGAAACATCCCGCTGTTTGGCTCTATGATCGAGCAGAAAACCCTATGATCGAGCTTTTCTGCTTGGCAGGAATGATTTCCAAGGCGGTTCAGGCTGGCTTCAGCGGTTCAAAAAATGGCACGACATCTTTGGCAAAGCTCTTACAGGTGAAAGCAGAGCGGCGGACCTGGGCAGCGTAGAAAAATGACTCGAGGAAAACTGGCGAGATTTCGCTGCAAGATATAGAGCCCAAGATATCTTCAATGCGGATGAAACCGCTCTATTTTGGCAAATGTTGCCAAACAAGACACTTGCGTGTCGTGGCGACAAGACAAGCGGCGGCAAGGCAAACAAAGCTCGTGTGTCCGTGCTGTTGGCAGCTAATTTAGACGGATTGAAAAAGCTTCGACCTCTGGTTATCGGGAAAAGCACGGCACTGCGGTGTTTTCGAAATGCGCTGTCGCTTCCAGTTACCTACCGAGCAAACTCAAAAGCGTGGATGACCGGGGAGCTTTTCAGCAGATGGCTATCGTCTTGAAATGATGATTTGGTAGGCGAAAATCGCAAGGTGTGCCTGCTCGTAGACAATTGTTCATCGCACCACTGCAGTACAACCTTCAGAAACATCGAGCTGCGTTTTTTGCCCCCGAACACTACGTCTATACTGCAACCACTGGATCAAGGCGTTATACGCGCAATGAAAGCCGGCTATCGGAAGCGCCTGGTGGAGAGGCTGCTGCAGAACCTTTGTGTCGGCAGGGAGCTTTAGATCGACTTGCCTGGAGCTATTTCTATGTTGAGTAGATCGTGGGCAGATGTCAAGAAGGAGACAATCCAGAACTGCTTTAAGCATGCCGGCTTCCGCATGCCTGGTGATTACACCCCAAATTCTGACAGCAATGAAGACACCGCAGGTGTTTCGTCGAAGTTTGGAACGAGCTGGCAGAGTTCCCGGGTGCTATCGACGGATCGACATTCGACGAGTTCGTCAGTGCGGACGATGATGTCCCCATCATGGGCCAATTACAGGATCAGGATTACATTGCAGAGGTCGTGCCGACCACGAGCCAAGGCGACAGCAATATGGAAATTGATGACGGCCCATTGCCTACATCCTCCGAAGTGATTAGTGCACTTGCGTTGGTGTGGCGCTATTGCTTGAATGGGGAAGGTTGCAGCCTCAGCTGCTCTGACTCGTTGGACAACGTGGAGGCATGCGTGCTGTTGCAGGCAGCGAAGTCGTTGACACAAAAAAAAACATCCGGGACCATTTTGTTCCACAGTAGGGCACACAAATAAGCCACCATAATAATAAAGTACTTTTCTTCTAGTCTGTTATGTGCCTTTGTGTCAAAACCTATACCGGGCCTATATTGAATTATGCCATATATCGAACTAATAAACCTTTTTTGGCGAGTTCAATATACCAGAATTCGACGGTATTTAATTTTAGTGTCCCTTAATGTAATATGCGGGCTAAATTTCATCCTGGTTGGACTATCAGTATTTATCGAAAACAGGATTTCTAAACTCAATAAGTTGCCCGAAAATGAATCGTAAAAAAAAAAGGATTTTAAAGGTATAAGTAAAAGCTCACCTATGCGTTAAAGATGTGTTTTTGAAGTTGATTTCTCCCCGCAGGGGCGCCTGCGCAAGTAGGCGTTTGGTGTGTAGCGACACCACGGACCCGAGCTAACGGGGGAGTTTTGACCCCCTCCCACGCCTAGCCGTGCGTGGCTTTGCCGTGTCCGGGGAAAAGGGGATCCTGGGGGTTGAGCCGACGCTGGGTGATTGGGCCTTTAAGGCCCCCCGGCAGAGGCAACACACCCCTTTGGCCCTGGCTTCACGTAGACGGCACCCCTGGGCTGACCCACCCAGGGGAAATCGGCAGTCGCCTTTTCCTGTCTCCCCCTCACATCTTCGTCTTTTCTCTTACTTTAAATCTTTCCTGTCCTCTACTCTCTTCCGTTGACTTCCGTGTTTCCTGGCGGCAAGGGTTAACCCTGTGTGGCTATCCTACCTTGGATACACCATATTCGGTTATAGTGGTGGTGTACAGCTGGCGTCTGCAGGGCCTGTGCTTCCAGACTCTGCAGCGTCCCCTTGTAGGACTCCATGGTGGGTGGCTGGCACCGCTGCCGAAAAGAAACCTTTTCTTATGGCTAGTTCCTTCCCCCACTCCCTGATCGCCCTCAGAAAAGAGGGCGCACCGATGAAGTCTTCCAGTTTTATGGTCACCAGAGAGTATCCTTTCCTCGATTTCACGTTGTCCACGCTGACACACCCGGCAAACCAGTGAGAACAATTTCACCTTTTCTTGTTTCGAAGTCTTTGACAGAAATCTTTGGCCCAGGTTATAAAGCATCGAGAATGGCAAGTGGTGACCTCCTGTTGGAGCTCCGCGACCAGAAACAATATGAAAAATTGTCTAATCTAGTGAAATTTGGAGATACCAAATTAATAGTAACCCCACATCGAACCATGAACACCGCCCGTGGCGTTGTCTCAGATGATGACCTGTTAGGGCTGACGGAGGCTGAACTCCTGGAGGGTTTTAGCAAACAGAATGTCATCAACGTGAAACGAATTAGGATGAGGCGTGATGGCAAAGAAATCCAGACTAAGCACCTGATACTTACTTTTAATTCAAGTGTACTGCCCGACTCCGTTGAGGCTGGGTACATCAAGCTCCGAGTGAGGCCATATATACCGAATCCTCTCCGATGTTTTAAATGCCAGCGATTCGGCCACAGTTCTCAGAACTGCCGAGGCCGCCTAACTTGTGCGAAATGCAGTGCTGACGAACACACCTCTGATGCCTGTGAAAACTCTCCTCACTGTGCGAATTGTAACGGGGAACATGCCGCATACTCACGGTCATGCCCAAGCTGGAAGAAAGAAAAGGAAATTGTCACGATTAAGGTAACACAAAACATTTCATTTAGGGAGGCACGAAGGCAGGTGTCCTACTTGCCAGAAACCAGCTTTGCCGAAGTGGCGCGTCAGGGGGCAGCGCCACGACGGCCCCCGGCGCCTGTCTGGCACACGCGTAGTGCGCCGGCGGTGACGCCTTCTGCCCCCTCGGCGGTTGCAGCCAGTGCTGCTCCGCCATTGAAGAAGGACCCACCAGCCTCCGGGCTGGGGGCCGCGAAGGCCTTTTCTTTAGAGGCGAGGCCCTCAAAACAAATGCAGCGCTCGCAAGAGCGCGTGTCCAGCGCCTCGCAAGAGGCAATGGACACAACACCGAGTGTGAGGGCGCAGCCAGCGCCTAGGGATCGGTGCGACTCTGTCGACCGATCCAAAAAAGAAAAATCTCGTGTAAGATCACGGACCCTTTCCAGGGGCCGTGAGCTTACTTTCCATCCTTGAGCACAGAACACAAAATACACCTAAAATGGACACACAAATACTACAGTGGAATGCCAGAGGCCTATTTAAAAACCTAGATGATATCAAAGACTTGCTTAATGACTATCAGCCAAAAGTGTTCTGTGTTCAAGAAACTCATTTAAAGTCGACTCATGTGAATTTCTTGAATCAATATGTGATTTTTCGTAAAGATCGAAATGGTGGCAATTTCTCTTCTGGAGGTGTGGCCATCATTGCACAAAGAAGCGTAGCATGCCAGCACATTGTGCTACAAAGCTCTCTTGAGGTTGTGGCTGTTCGCGCTATTCTATTCAACCGTCTTATATCTATCTGCTCGATCTACATAGCCCCTGACGAACCATTCAATAAAACAGAGTTCGAAAAGCTTATTGATCAGCTTCCAGAACCATATGTGTTAATTGGAGATTTTAATGCTCACAGTTTGCTATGGGGTGATACCAAATGTGATGCGAGAGGTCGTGCAATAGAAAACTTTCTTCTCGCATCTGGAGCCTGCCTGCTCAATAAGGCAGAGCCAACATACTTCAGTACCACACACAATACATATTCATGCATAGATTTAGCCATTGGGTCACCGTCACTCCTACCTTACTTAGATTGGAAAGTTATTAATAATCCATATGGAAGTGACCATTTTCCAACTCTTTTAGCAACAAAACAACGGGATGACCGGCCGTCTTATCCCAAAAAGTGGAACTTTCATGTTGCAAACTGGGTGAAATTCAGAGAGCTATGTACACTACACCTTGAAGAGGTAGACCATTTGGAAGTAGAAGAGATGGCCAACTATATTTCGGAATATGTTCTTACTTGTGCAAAAAAGTGCATACCGCAGTCCAGGAATGATAAGGTTAACGCAAAGCCATGGTGGAATCGGGAGTGTGAAATTGCTAAAAACGGCAAAACAAAGCATGGAGGGTTTTTTCTCGCTACCCAACAGCAGAAAACTTGATAACCTTTAAACGTTGCAAAGCGAATGGCAGGCGTGTTCGCCGTATAGCCAAACGGGAAAGCTGGACACGCTATATATCCTCAATAAACTCCTACACAGACGCCAGCAAGGTTTATAATAGGGTGCATAAACTCAAAGGACAAGGCCCAAATCCCTTCCCTTTGGTGAATGACTGCGGTGATACAATAGAAGAACAGGCAAACGCTCTTGGCGTACACTTCGAGAAAATGTCAAGCTCAGAAAACTATACCACTAAGTTCTTACGCCACAAAAGCATAGCTGAAAGTGTACCTCTGTGCCGGAACAAGCCTCGATCAGACGGATACAATAAACCACTAACAGTATATGAACTGAAGCTCGCCCTTGGTTCCTGTGGGAGTTCTGCTCCTGGTTCTGATACAATTACTTATGAAATGATCAGAAATCACCCTGATGAAACCCTAAACTGCCTTTTAGCTCTTTACAACAAGATTTTCAGTACCGGCAAAATACCCTCTGCTTGGAAAGAGGCAATAGTACTACCAATCCTTAAAAAGGGCAAAGATCCCTCTTTGGTAAGTAGTTACAGGCCTATCGCCCTCACAAGCTGCCTACTCAAAGTGTTTGAAAAAATGATTAACCGCCGCTTGGTCTATTACTTGGAGTACAATGGCATATTGGACCCGTGCCAGTCTGGTTTCCGTACAGCTAGATCCACAACCGACAATCTTGTCCTCCTCGAGTCGTATATACGTGACGCGTTTGTACACAATCAATACTGTCTGTCTGTTTTTTTTTTCGATCTTGAGAAGGCATATGATACTGCCTGGCGATATGGAATCTTGCAAGATCTACTGTCTTTCGGAATATGTGGCAGGTTGTTTACCATCTTAAAAGATTACCTGTCTGAAAGGAAGTTCCGTGTAAGAATAGGTACTATGATATCGCGCACATTTCTTCAAGAAAATGGAGTGCCGCAGGGAGGAGTATTAAGCTGCACACTATTTATAGTTAAAATGAACTCTCTTCGCTCTGTTATTCCACCTGCGATATCGTACTCTCTATACGTGGACGACATTCAAATTAGTTTCAAATCGTGTAACTTGACTGTATGCGAACGCCAGATACAGTTAGGTGTTAACCGACTTGCAAAATGGGCTGACGAGAACGGTTTTAAGTTTAACACTGACAAGACTACTAGTGTGCTGTTCTCGAGACGACGAGGTGTGCATCCTGACCCCTGCATACTAATGAATGGACAAAACATAGTCATTACGAAAGAACAAAAATTCCTCGGTGCATTTTTCGATTCCAAACTCACCTTCATCCAGCACATAAAACAGCTGAAGTTAAAATGTCTCAAGACCATGAACCTTTTAAAGATTTTATCGCATCAGTCGTGGGGGACAGACAGGCACTGTCTCATATCTCTGTTTCGAAGCCTGGTTCTGTCACGCATAGACTATGGATGCATAGTATATCAGTCAGGTTCAAGGACAGCACTGAAAATGTTGGACCCTGTATACCACCTAGGTATCCGTCTGGCACTTGGTGCCTTCCGTACCAGCCCTATTCAAAGCCTTTATGCAGAGTCAGATCAGTGGCCACTAGACTATCAGCGCACGTATCTAGGAGTCAACTATGCAGTTAAGATCATGTCTCTGAAGCAGCACCCATGTAAAACACTTATGAACGATGTGTCTACTACCCAGTTATACCCAAACCGTCCTTCTATCGCCCCACCGTTTCCATTGGCAATAAGACCTGCAGTAGAAAAACTTGCAATTTTCTTCAATGACTTGGCGTAAAGTGACCATGTCGAACACATCCCTCCCTGGCAGCAATGTCCAGTCACTTGTGACTGGTCTTTCAAAGACATCATAAAGGAAAATTGTCCAAGTGCACTTATTCAGCAACATTTCTTGGCCCTTGAACACAAATATCGTTCAACCGTGTTCTTCTCTGATGGCTCAAAATCTCAAACATCTGTATCTTGTGCAGCCTATGGACAAAAGTTCTCGGACACCAGAACCATGCATACACATACCAGCATTTTCACAGCGGAAGCCTATGGTATCCTGCTTATTATACAACACATTAAACAACACAAGATACAAAAGTCTATAGTGTACACAGATTCTTTAAGTGTTGTCAGGGCCCTGTCTTGTGGCAAGTACAGCAAGAACCCTACTTTCAACAAGCTCCTTAACGAAATTTATGCAGCCTACAACTTAAAACTTTCTATTGTTATTTGCTGGGTTCCAGGTCATTCTGGAATTGCGGGCAATGAAATAGTGGACAAGAATGCACGAGAAGCCGCTGGTCGGCAAACCATAGATATAACCTCTGTTCCGGGTGTAGATCTAAAACCTGTTGTACGTAGAGGTCTACGCAACCACTGGCAAGCTGAATGGGACAGAGAAGTCGACAACAAACTCCACCTTGTAAAGCCCCAGCTGAGGAAAGTTATCCCCCAAAAACTCAACAGGTTCGCTGAAGTCACTCTAACACGGCTCAGAATAGGCCACACTTATGCCACACATAAACACCTTTTGACAGGCACTGATCCACCTACATGTATACACTGTGGAGAGAGTCTAACCGTTGTGCATGTTCTCATACAATGTCCTGTGCTTCACCAAGCACGACTGACCCATTTCAGGGAGCTCTATCGACATCATATCCCACTTCATCCAGCGCTGTTTTTATCACTTGATGCAGTGGTCGACCTTAAGAGACTTCTTGATTATCTTGCAAAAGTGAAATTTTTAACAATGATATCATTCCATCCTAGGCACCAGCTGCACCTCAAGTGTGAGGTACTGCCTGGTGCATAAAAAGTATGTCTTAGCCTTCGCAGTTCTTGCTTAGGCAAGGACTTCAGCTGCGAGGGTCTTGGGCCTTGCAGACTACTTTATCAGCACAGATTTCAGCCAACAAAATGAAGGTTTTAGCAAAGTGACATTCCTTTTTGAACAAAGTGACATTCTTTTAAATATACTGCATTTTAAATGGTTCGTAGATATTTGTTTTAATATTTAATCATGTTTTAATCATTTGTTTTAATTTTTAAACTAATAACCGAATTGAAACAACACTTGTACTGGCGCTCTTTGGCCTTAGATGCCCTTGCGCCAATAAAACTTAACGTAATAATAATAATAAATGAAGTTGATTTCTTCCATCATGATAGCTTAGCAACCATCCTTTGAGCATGTGGTTTTAGTGAACTCTGCATGCGAAATGCAATGGCATGTAGCCAGGTGAAAATATCCAGGGGACTTCAGAAAATGAGATCTTTGATTTTAGTAGCTACTTATTTATGACACGCACTACGGAATGATGCGTGTTCAAAAAAAATTTTTTTTTCATAATATGGTTACACAAGGCGTTGTGACAGGATATACATTGTCTTTGAGGGCGTGTAAGCATGGTTAATAAAGGGTTTCTAATAAAGTGACGTCAGAAAATTAGCTCTTAGTTCTTAGTAGCCACTTTGCTCTCTTTAAAAGCGATTTTAACCTATTTCAAGTTTAGTTGCAATCTGCAGTTTTTTTTGTTTTGGTCGTGAAAGTAGGAAAATTACACCTGTCAAAATAAATTAAAATGAAAAACATGCAATTGGGGAAAAAGTGGCGTTTTTCGACTTGCATTTCCTCTTAAATGAGCACCTTTTGTTCACTTCAGAGTAAATATCCACTGGGAAGCCCACCAGGATGGTAGCACTGTATGTCACTGAAACACCTTGCTATGGTCCACTTATATAATAGCAGTTTGTCTATTTCTAAATTTAGGGGAAAATATATTTAAAGCTGTCTAACTATATTACGTCAGTGAAATCATTTTCGCTCGTGTTTCTCTTGCATGCCTTTGCTCTACTAGACCGTGGCTACCCGGCAGAAGTACACGATGTACGCACGACCAAGTGCCGCAGCTAAGCCCTCTGGTCGTGGAGGCACACAAACTGGTGGCTGGTTGGACAGCCAGCCAGCAACTTCAGACTGAAACGGCAGCCTTATTGGATGATCCGGGTAGTCCCCAGTCACCGACACAGCAGCAGCAGCAACAACACTTGAGACAAGACATGGACTACGAACAGGTGTGTACGGCTTTTCATTAGGGCTACCTGAGATAACTTTTTATAATGCTTTGATGACTATGTTGGCATATAATAGGGTACAGGTTTTTAACCCTTTCAGGGTTGTCACCTTACAGGTACGGGACTGCCTCTATGATTAAAATGCACGCCTTTTTTTACCATTTCTCTTGCTTGGCATGTGCTGCCATGCTTCAGGAAAGTGTGAAATTTTTGGTCATGTGCTGCCGTCTCTCCATTGTTGCTTTCTTTATGCTTCACAAGGTGGTGCACAGGAAGTCTCATGCACATTCAAGCGCACCCAAAGTGTGCCTGGTTTAAAATGCACACATGATGAATCATTTCTCTAGCTGCCGCACTTCGGAAAGATGTGCAACTTTTTTCAAGTGCTGATATATCTCCATTCTTCTTTACAAATATTTTTTTACCTTTCCAAAGCAGCACAGCAGTTCTCACTTGTGCATTTAAATGGGCGTACGCGGTGGGGCTGGTTTGGTTTCATCCTTCAAGTGGTTATCGCTTCTTGCAACTGCAAAGCTGATCGCTGTGTCGTTTCCAATCTATCAAAGGATGACCGCTTGTGATTCCTCGTTTATTGCTCCCCGGGGTATGGTTACATGTGTTTTGTTAGGCACTAAATTACACAAACGACACGCCATGGTTGCGTTTTCTGTTTTGGAAACGCAACCAAAACAGGAAGCGCACTGACCACTAAATGGCTCTTCCCTGACCCCTAGCGATGAAGGCATTGCCATCAAGCAGTTTATCTGTCCGAGATGGCTTTGCCATCGTCCACGAGAGCTGGTTTCATTCAGTCTGTAGAAATCGCCTTTTCGTGTCTGTTAACCAGGAGATGGAAGTACTCAGGACCATGCTTGAGGATTTTAAAAGGACTGCTGTAAGGAGCTTGTTATTAAACACGAGTAGCATCATGACGGATGAAGACGTGGCTGGTATGAAGTAATGATGAGCTCGTATAAACAGTTTTGCAATCATAAGGAATTGACGGTGGTACAACTGTAGCCACAGTAATTTGCAAGCGGTCGGCGTAAGAGTGTGACTCAACTGCTCCGACGCAAAGAACTCGCCACGTACGTGAAGTTTCCTGCCCAAAACCAGCTCTGTGGATGAGCACTGTTGCAAATAAAGGAGGAAGAAGAGGCATGGGCACGAGCTAGAGCCACGGGCGCTGGCTCACACAGTTGTTCCGTTGACCTTGGATGTAGCCAGACGCTTGGGTTCGGGTTGCTTCTTTGATGTGGGAACTTGCGCTGCTAAAGATAGCCCACAGATTACACATATCAGCTTTACAGGGTTTCTTGTAGCCACGTAGGATAGTTAAGGGGGAGGCTACCATCAGATACTAATTTTTTTGTTTGAAATTTTTCAGGATAGACTAATAGCAAAAGCATTAGAACTACTACAAAACTTCATGAAGTTATGCTCACTGGTTCTCCAGTTACGGCAGTATGTCAGAATAGTTCACATGGTTCCCTTATTCCAGGCCTTTCAGAAGATGCTGAAACTGTGAAATTAACAATAATGATTCTCAGATTGACATTTGAGGGGGTAACAGAGGTCTTTTTTTTGTAATTTTCTTAATGAAAAGTTCTAGCAGAGCACCGAATTCAGTGTTAGCGATTGGGATATTGTAAATAAGGTTTTGATTAGGTATCATAAATAGCAGACACAATATATTGAAAAAATGGGCTTGTTTCCCCCTCAGAAATCTGTTCTAGTAGATAATTAAACAAGACTTATGAAAGTAGGATGAGTGCTTCCCCAGATATGAACGAAACATGCAGCCTCACTTGCCAAAAAAGTGATTTTGAGAAAACAACATTTGAAAGTTTTGGGCACGTATGCAAATGTAAAACAACCCTGCAGCATAACTGGTGGTGTTTTTTGGCACTCTCTTTATTCGCCGCCTTTCCGCCTTCTTGAAATATCTTTTCTTAGCCTTTTTCAAGTGCAGTGAATCTTTCCCGGTTGCTCGTTGAATGGCCAGGTCGCGCTCTGTTGCCTGAAGGTTCCGCTTCGTCACTGACATAGCGACGTGTTCTCTTTGAACAGCAGCATGTTGTTGATCCGCCGCCTCTTTCTCTTCGCACGTCAGAAAACGTCTTCGCTAGAGCACAGCTGACAACGTGATCGCACTCTCGGAGATTCATGAAAGAGAGGATGTGGAAGCCCCTGTCGATGAGCACGAGACACCAGGTGCACTTGCACCGCCAAATTTTTGCACCCGTGGAGCAGGAGTCCCGCGTCTAGGCGCGTTGATGCAACCACAACCTTGCGTAGTTAAAGATGCTGCTCCACATGCACTGTCAGCGCGATCAGCGGTGGCGCAAGTGCGAGTGGAGAGGCTCGCCATGCGGAAAACCTTCATAGATTGCTTCCTTGCACCGAACACTTATTGCGTCTTTCTTTTCATTGGACGCATCGTGAGCGAATGCAACAACGATCTCGTAAAGACAGTTGAAAATCGCCTCATAAAGAAGTTTGAAAGTCATTTCGTAAAAATGGTTGAAGCGTGGAGAGTACGTGATTGGCTGCAACGATAGACAATAGTGAGCAGAACACTAAGAAAGCTCCGGGGACAGAGGACCAGCAGACCACAGAGAGCCGCATTATGTGCACGAGTATTACGTCATCGCGCGCAGCAGCCAATCGCAGTCGCAGGGTTCCTCTCGTCCTTGATGCGCGCGCATATCGCCCTATCCCAGTGGCGCGTCTCTGCCGCGGGAAACTCCAAAGCTCTCGCGAGCCCTCCAATCATGAGCAGCTTGCTCCTCTCCTGCATTGCCGCTGTCACCGTGGGTGGCAGGAAAAGAAAGTGCAAGAACTCACAAACAACACAACACTAAAATGGCGGAGCTTCGTCTAGCAATCAAGAAACTGCGATCGCGCCAAGCCATTTCAAGCGCTCCGGTGTCGCTCGAGCGCTGCGGCGGCTTGTTGTAAACTTTATTTGAAACAGTTTCGCGATGAGTTAGACGTTGATATTTACAGAAAAGGTAGTTTATGACACATACAGCCTGAATACGTGGCTTTCCAAAAATCAACTTTTTGACTATTTTTTCGTTTTCCTTTAAACGGTGACTTTCAGATTCTGTTAGAAAGAAAAACCACATGAAACATTGACCAAATATTTCCGATTGTAAAATATGAACTTGCGATCACCTAGGTTGATGACAAGAAAAATAGAAAGTGAGACAAGATCTCTTCTTAGAATGGAAAATTTGATCTCCTGTAAGTTCATGCGCTTCTACATACGCCTCGATCACCTGCATACGTATCTGGGGTCGTTACCTATTCAAGCTCTATCCACGCAGAGTAGCTTCAGCCAGCCGAAAAGCTGATATTTCACACTATCAGTTCGTGGAAACTTCTTCTGGTCAACATGCAGCTGATGTTCTGTTTTTGTCGCACTTGTAGTTACTAGCTTGTGCATGCACTAGGGCACGATGCAGCTGTTTTTTCTGTGCAAAGTTACTTTCACTGGCCGTCAACCTTTATAACAAAAGTGGGACATTCTTAGTTACACTTCACACGACCCAACAAATTATAATGTGCACAGCTTAGTCACGAATGAAGGCATTCTATGCGAAGTCGTGCTCTGTTTCTGTAATGTGATAGCGCTGACAGTGTGTCTGACTCTTCTGCAGAAGGCTATTGCCAATATAGTTTGGGTTTCATTTTCACGTGCAGGTAATCTTTATTTATTGGTAGAAAGATAGGCATTGGATTGAATTTTTTAATAAGTTGAGAACTAAGATTTGCTCACACCTGTTCCAACTATGTAATGCTGCAATTAGCTGCCATTGGCAAGATTAATTAAATCTACCTTCCTTGTAGAAGCACAAGATTGTGCCCTGGGGTTATTCAGGCAGTCTGTACCAGTTTCTTGGGCAAGGCTTAGTGTCGGTGCCTATAATCTCATTCGTTTCGATTATAGGATATTAGGATTATAGAACGGTTTCGCAGGTCTCCTGAAAGTTCTATAATCGGGGTTCTATTGTACTTTTTTTTTTTATGATAAGACACAGTTAAACAAGTGAGTGACTAGAGAAAACATTCATAGTTTTTGGAAACATGATGCTGTGTAGCATCCATGGCATACAGTCAACATTGCACCAAGACTAGTTTTAGAATTTCAAGCTTGCTAGGCTGAGGCACCGCCTTGATGTGATGCTGCAAGATATTGTCTCAGTGCAAAAGTTTTCACTTTGGTGTATAAAAAAAGCAGACATACTTGTATTAAAAAGTTGTGTGCTAGTGTATATTACATAAGCCAGCTGTAATAATTAGTGCAATGTTAATTGGGTGCTGCTTTGGAACGCTTTAATATTATTAACATTGTAATAATACATTCGACCATCCATACCAGTACGGCTCATAATACCCTACACGAAAATTCGGCCCATTTGACCGAGATTACGTCCCGATGCAACGATACTGAGAACAAACAGAGGCGATTTAACTAGCTCTTTTTTGGACTAGAAGATGACCCTAACGAGGGATGGGCAGAATCTGAAAAAATAATTATCGAGTTCTGCACTGAAAAACTGAACATTCCTTTGACTGGCGTACAATTCGAACGCATGCACAAGCTGGGGAAATTCAGAGACAGCAAACAGAGGCGCATAATAGCGGAACTGACTTCCTTCAAAGATAAGCAGCAAATTTTTGCATCTGCATCAAAACTAAAAGGGTCTAAATACTCTATCGGAGGAGATTTTTCTCTAGCTACACGACAGACCAGAAAAAGCCTAATTGAATTTGCTAAAACGCAAAAAAAGCCATTTAAGCTCTCAGTTGACAGGCTACGCATGTATGGCAAAACCTACATACCATGTAATGCGGAATATAGGTCGAGGCGGAATATAGGTCGACCCCCTTACCTTGACCAGCACAAAAAAAAAAAAAAAACTCGGCATTGTTAACGGATTCACTTTATTCAGCCCTTCGAGCAGTGGAGCTCTCCTCCCACGACGACTGCTTAACACTAGCCGCCTCCCATAGCATGTCGTCCTCAGTGCCGTCGAGAGTGTTGCTTATGCAGTACTTCTTGAATGCGCCCAGCCACATCTCTTCAGGCAGAAACCTCCATGCCTCGGAGACCCAACCAGAAACTGTCGCAAGAGGTGGCCTGCGCAGCCGGCCTGTCGGGGTCTAAGGGTTGTCGCCAGCCATCCATACGGTGTACAGCGCATGCACACGGTCTTGTGTTGATGTCATTCCTCCCAGAATGATGACAAGATCCTTCTTTCCATCGCGAAGGCTCTCCTTCACTGATGCCGTCAAGTGCCCGCGAAACGCATCTAACACGAGCATGTTCTGGTGCTGCAGGAGTGCTCCGGGATGCCAGTTCCACACTGCGCGGATCCACTCCCGCATTAGAGCCTCGTCCATATACACCTTTCTCGTTGATGCGGACGACGACATCTTGCGGGAAGGCCTCCTTCGGCATCCTCTTCCGCTTGAAGAGGATGAAGGGGGGCAACTTTCTGCCGTTGGTCGTGTAGGATAGCATAATGGTGAAGCGCGAATGCTCGCTTCTGGTCGACAAAAGCTTCACCTCTTTTGCCCCACGTTCACAAACAGTCGTGGACGACGGCATGTCGAACCACAGCGGCGTTTCATCGGTGTTGCCGATCTGGCCTAGCATGTAGCCGTGCTGCCGCCGGAGACTGTTCACGTAGAGTTGAAACTCTATAAATTTGTCCTCATACATCTCCAGCAGCTTCTGGCATATGGACGTGCACCGTCAAAGGGCAAATGCCTTGCGTCGCATTGACGGACCCAATAAATGGATCTCTTGGAAGTCTTTCTTTGACAGATCGGCTTCACGGGCGAGCTCGATGGCTTTTGACCGAATGAGCTCCGCATTCACTGGCAAGGATCTGGCACGGTACTCACTGACGAAATCGGCCACTTTGTCTTCGAGTTTCGGGTGCACAGCTCGGCGACCGCAAACGACGTCTTCCTCGCGTTACACACCGACAGTTTGGATTTTTGATGGCGCCAGTACCCGACGCTTTTCTCGGACACTCCAAACTGCCGCTGTGCCGCCATGTTGCCATTCATTTCCACGAATTCAATAACTTTTCTTTTAAACGCGGCGGTGAACCGGCGCCGCGTCCCGATATTCATGGCTAGTCGTAGAGTAACGTCAACACTCGCTACGAACACTAAATGAACAAGAAATGAGAAATGGCGTCGGCAGAAAACATGTCGGCCCAAAGAGGCGATGTCGATGCTGATACCCAAAAAGCATGCGACACTCCCTGTTGCCAGACGATCACTTGGTTTATGCCAAGGGCCGGTATATTGGTCGAGGGGTGAGTTTTTATTGACATTTTTTGGAAAAATCTCTACCTATATTTCGCACAACATGGTACTCGATCGTGTCAGCAAAACCATTATTTTATCAGAAGGATAGCTCACGATAAAAACATGCGCATGAAAGCACCACCAACAACCTACAGCACATTTGGCTACTCCTTCTTTTCTGATATCATTTACCAACATTAGAAACATATTACCCAAACGCGATGCAATCTGCTCATTTTTAGAAGACAGTAATTCAGATATACTCAGGCTCACAGAAACTTGGCTCTACCCTGCAATCACAAATAAAGAGGTTCTTGCTGGCAGTTAACGCTATAACATTTACCGCAAAGATCGCATCGATAGAAAAGGTGGTGGTGCACTTTTTGGTGTAAAAAGTACGCTCACTTTTTACGCGCTCAATCTGGATTCAACCATCGAAATAGTTTGGACAGTCTGTGTAACTAAACAGGCTAAAATTCTGGTTGGCAATTGCTACTGTCCGCCTGATTTTAGTAATAAATTTGTACGTGATCTTCGTCATAGCATCGAAACTGCCAAAGGTCTTTGCAGCACAGATATAGTTTAATTCTTTGGTGACTTCAACCTTCGCTAATTGATTGGACAAACTTATCATCACCATGCTGCCTTTCAACAGAGTTCATTAACTTAGCATTGGACTTTAACCTCTCACAAGTCATCAATCAACTAACCCGTGGTTCAAACACGTTGGACCTGTTACTAACAAGCACTCCTGATTTTGTGAGGACAGTCTCTTGCTTAAAAGGCTGCAGTGACCTTAATTTAATTGAGGTAACATTGGACTTGACTTATCCGTTCCTAGGAATATTAAAAAAAAAAAATTTGAGACTACAGCAAAGCTGAGTTTGGCAAAATAAACGCAGAAGTCAAAAAATTTTTCAGTGAAGACTTGTTTCCATTGTTCAACAACAAGTCTGTAAATGAAAACTGGGTTCTTTTCAGAGACAAGATGTCTTCGCTTAAAACCAATATATCCCAACTATCACCATTTCTAACGATAAATCTAATCCCTGGTTCACCAAATTCCTTCGTAAGCAGAGAATTAGGAAAAAACGCCTCTACTGTAACGCGAAACGCATTGCTATGACCTCCGCTTGGGACATATACTAGCAGTGTTTGACAGACTGCTGCAAAGCAATATCCAATGCCAAAGATAAATATTTTACCAATAAACCTTCACTTTTACAAAATAACCCGAAGAAATTCTGGCACCTCATATCCCCAGACCACGGTTTTAACCAGTTGTCATTACTTAATGAAAACAATATCCCACTTTCAGATTAAGAGTGTTCTACTGCGTTTAATGCATTTTTCTCACCTGTATTCAGCCGGGAAGATCAATCCAATGTCCCACATATCCCTGACTACCTCTTCCAGTACATGCAGCCTATTGAAATCACGGTGGATGGTATCGCATGTCAAATTAAACAGATTAAGGCATCTTTATCAGCCAGTATTGATGATATCAACTCTAAGGTACTAAAAAACACTGCTTACACATCTAGCATTGCATTATACTACATCTTTCGACAGTCACTGTCGTCTGGAAAACTGTCAGACAACTGGAAAATTGCCCGAAGTAGTGCCTATCTTTAAATCTGGAGGTGAGAATTCACCTAAAAATTATCGCCCAGTATGACCAACTTGCATCGCTCGCAAACTACTCGAACACATAATCGCCTCTCACGTCTATCGTCACCTCGAGACTAACAAATTCTTCTTCCCAAACCAGCACAGATTCAGAAAAGGCACGTCATGCAAAACACAGTTATTAGAATTTACCACAAGCATTCATCACAACATAAGCAGTAGCCTACAGACAGACTGAATATTTCTTGATTTTGCCAAAGCATTTGATCGTATCGCCCATTGCCGCCTTATTTCAAAATTATCTACCCTCGGATTAGGCTCCTTCACTTTATCTTGGCTACCAAAATTTCTTTCCATCTGCAAGCAGTTCAAAACCGTTAATAATTCTATCTCTTCCTCTTTCTATGTTTCTTTTGGCACCCCACAAGGAAGTGTCCTAGGCCCATTACTTACTTTTGCCCCGCCGCGGTGGTCTAGTGGCTAAGGTACTCGGCTGCTGACTCGCAGGTCGCGGGATCGAATCTCGGCTGCGGCGGCTGCATTTCCAATGGAGGCGGAAATGTTGTAGGCCCGTGTACTCCGATTTGGGTGCACGTTAAAGAACCCCAGGTGGTCGAATTTTTCGGAGCCCTCCACTACGGCGTCTCTCATAATCTTATGGTGGTTTTGGGATGTTAAACCCCACATATCAATCAATTAGGCCCATTACTTTTTCTTATCTACATCAATGATCTCCCATCTAATATATCATCAAATATCAGAATCTTCACGGATGACTGCATGCTCTACAGACCCATAAACTGTCCAAATGATCATCACATCTTTCAAAATGATCGGAACACTATCACTAGCTGATGTAACACTTGGCTTATGACACTAAATACTAATAAATGCAAAGTTGTTTGTTTTGGACGAAAACATACCATCTCCGACTTTTCATACCACTCACAAGATGACATACTTTCCTGGACATCATCCTACAATTATCTGGGCTTCCACCTTACACCAGGATTTTCTGGCTATAACACATCACTTCTGTTTGTGCTAATGCCTCCAAAACATTTAAGGTGTTTATGCCCAAACCTCCGTTATTGTCTATCTAAGGTTCACAAACTGTCTTACTTTACTTTCGTCGGACCGTAGCTTGAATATACCTTATCTGTTCGGTCCCCCTTCTCTCAGTATCAAATTAACATGCTGGAAGAAATTCAGAACAGAGCCGCCCGTTACATTTCTAAGAACTACGAAATTCATTCTAGTGTTACTCAACTTAAACTTGATCATTCTCTTTAAGCATTGCATGTTTGCCGTCCCGTGTCCTTGTTGTGCCTATTTCATAAGTATGTGTACAGTAACAAAACATCGTCATTGCACCTTCAACGTCCCCTCTACTCGTCATGCAGGTTACAAGCTTCACGCGCATGCTTGGAACACAAACACATTTAGCATGTCAGCACTACCGCAAGCCAGCCGCATCTGGAATGATCTTTTCGACAATATCGCCTCTGGTAGTCATTCGGACACGTTTTGGCAAAAACTTGAGATGCATTCCTTTAATATAGCATCGTGAGATTTTACGTGTTTAACTTTCAAGCTATATTGTGTTGTGAAATTTTGGCCTTTATTTTCATCAGCAAGTTGTAATCTCTTGCTTTAAGTGGTGCTGACTTATTGAATTGTTAGTTTTTGTTACACCACATTATGCTGTTATTATTAACTTGTATTGTATAGTTGTTCCTTACAAGTTTACTTCCGCATTCACTGTAATCCCCCCCCCTCTTACTGAATGCCTTCGGGCTTGTAAGGTATTTTTCAATAAATAAAAAAAATAAATACTATTGTGGTCTTCCCCCCTGCCTAAACAAGTTAAGGTAGGTCACCACCTTCAGAAACTGATTTTTTGAAAAAAAGAAAATTTTTTAGGGGGATTTCACATTTTCAAGTTTCTTATCTATGCAAAAATACTTAGAGAAAGAATTATGTAGGTATTTTGAGTAGCTCAAGAGTTATCATCATTTTTTCAACCCTTGTAATAGACACATGTGAAACCGAAGTTGAATGTTTCAGTTTCCACAACACCTACCACGCCATCATAAATATTTTTCATCTACATATTACATAATGCTAAGTTGCCTAAATATGTTTCAAAGCCTGCGGAACATCATATTCTCACTTTACTTTAAAATTTTCCCTGCTTGGTCGGAGCACTCCACTAGTCAAATTGCGCATGTTTTCGTTCTGCAGTCAGTGTTACTCTCTGTCTTTTCGAGTTCTTGGACTTAGTTCTGGCTTTTTAAGGAGAAAGTTATGACATTCCATGAAACATGGTGAAGTATAGGACAAATAAGAAGCGTAAGCACTCGGTAATCATTCAATATACCAAACGTAGACTCGCTGTGGATCACGGGGATGAGAGTCACCTAGTAACCCGAACGAGCTAGGAAAAAAATATTTCTTTTGTCTCGCTCAAAAAATTCTTGTACCACTTCAAAGGAGTTCCCAAGCTAAAATAAAAGTCTTGTGAATTTCAGGCGTACTGATTGTTCCTTTGTTACATGGACATTTTGTTCAAATCTTTAAAGCCATTTTTCTCAAAACGTGATTTTTCGCATCCTAGTGTTACGCGAACAATGATGGCTTTGCTTTTAATCAATATTTTTACATAAACAGTCAAGTAGAATTAATTATCACAAATGGTAAATTTTTGTAATTGGGCCAACTGCATGCAAAACAAACTTTCCAAATATTATTTTTTTCTCTTTGTGTGATAATGGTCGGGAAGGTTAGATTGTCCTCAATACATAGCTGCCATGTCATGTTTGAATCGCACCAGAAGTTTTTTTTGTTATCACTGTTGTCAGAACTTGCATATTTTGACACTTTTTTGTTTTTATAAATTTAATTTTTAACAATTTTAACTATTTCGTTATCTTAATCATAAAACTTTTCAAAGCCATAATTGTAACTTTTGCGCTAAAACTGTAAAATTTTTTATCGAAGGTGTTGGCCTACCTTAGAAAAGTTCAATCGTGCAATGCTTTTCTGGATTGCAGGCACTGCTGGTGGAGCGGGAGCAACGCATTCGGCGGATCGAATCGGACATGCTGGACTGCAACCAGATCTTCAAGGACTTAGCCAACATAGTGCATGAACAAGGGGATGTCATAGGTGAGGGTGCATTTCGAGCTGTTTCCTTCTTGTACTTGTATGGACGCAGTTTTGAAGAGGAGATGCTACTAAAAAAAAAAGTTCCTTTAACCTGTATGGTAATAAAATTTTTGCTGTATACATAGGCTTTCATGCTTATTTTAAACATGCTATCATTTATAGTAAATTGCATAGTTTTCCTGTTGTACTGTGACAATGAGTAAAATACCAGTACCTTGGTCTTTAGATTTTGCATGACCTAAACTACACAAAATATATGAAAACTGTAATGAGCAAGTGCAATTGAAAACTTTTCTATCTTAATCGAGCTCAAGCTCTCCACTTCCGCGGTTCGCTTTACTGCATTCAAGGTAATTGTTCAACCTACTCTATGCATCAATACTTTGGTACCCTCACACTAAAACCAATATCAGCAAAATAAAAAAAGTTCACAAGATTTCTTTTTATAAAAGTTTTGGTCGTACTTCAATAACATGTTTATTAGCAAGAGCCAACCTCCCAACTCCAACACAAAGAAGCACTGTATTGAGATTGAAATTTTTGTTAACGTTGTTATTATTGTAGCAAGTAACCAACATTGCAGCAAGCTACCCCCCAAGCATCGAAACGAACCGCCGATAACAAGATTAACAACAAAATGCCGCCACCGCCTCGCTTCTACATGAGAAGTTCCTATACTGACGGATAACAAGCAAAGCGAGAATTGAGGGTGCTACCGAGGCAACTCCATCTCCCCCTTTAGGGCACGTTAGATCAAGCAGCTGTGGTACTATTATGTTGCCGAAATTGTCACGATCCTTTCTGAACGACAAGCAATTTTTTTCTGGTTTTCCAGAAACCTGTGACGCGATAGCGACAAATGGCCCTTCACGATGGCAAATGCTGTCATATATTCACAGGAAGCGACAGTGGGTTGGCGCGGGTGGCTTCGTGAACTTCGCTCGCTTTGTGCTTATCAGCTGCTATGTTTCTACACTCGCACCGTTCGTGAACCTCGCTGTGGCGCACAGATAAGACCGGGGACGTGCAGCGCACAGATAGAAAGAAAATTAATATGGCAAGGAAGAAGGAGGAGAAGGGTGAGCTTGCCGAGGGGGGTCGGTAAAATAATAAAAAACTGAAGAGATCCAAGAGGTGAGGAAGCGCCAGGTGTAGGTTAGCGGGACTGCAGCAAATGAATGTAGGAGGTGCGATTATTACCCGGGGAAAAAAAAAATCTAAATTTTGATGACTAAAGTTGGGGGTGCACTTATTATGCGAGTGCGTTCATTATGCGCATAAATACGGTTATTCACTGAGATACCTGCCCCCCTTGTGGAAATCTTCCAGATTCACAATCCTTGAACTTGGCAGGTATGGATATGCGAAGCATGAATGAGAAAGGTTGATATGTGACTTCAAAATCAGCACCACATTACAAGGCGTATGTAATTTATGCCGTACATGACTTCCATGTCATGATTATCATGTTTGCGTGTGGAATTCGTGCTCATTGTTTATTCACGTCCCGTTATACCCAATTTTGTATATGTGAAGCTAACCAAACGGCTGTGAGCATATTATGAGCGTAGCATCTAGTCGTGATTTACGTGACATGCATATCATGACTATCATGTTTGGATGTGTCATTTACCTTCATCGCCCATTCACGTTACACGATACCAAATTTGTTATAATGTAGAGGTAGCGAAACGGCCACGAGCACGCTATGAGCGTAGCATGCAGTCATGTTTTACATGACATGCATATCATGATTGTGTTTGGACGTGTCATTGACCTTGGTCGTCTATTCACGTCACGTGACACAAAATTTGGCATATGTGGAGCTCATCATGAGCGTGGCATCATGAGCTCCACATATGCCGTGACGGCATCATGAGCGTGGCATGTAGTCATGTTCTTACATGACACGCATGTGATGATTTCTCCATTAGGGTCTGTCTCTTACGTTCGCCGTGAAGTCGCCTCAAACATACTAGTTTTGCAATAGTTCATGTCAATGGAACCTTCGCAAGAGCAGCAAGACTGTGAAATGTAAATCATGATATACATGTCATGATTTTCAGGTTATGACTAGTCACTTATGCACATTATACAGTCATGTTATGCCATACTACTTTTGGTACATATACCATTATCCAAACGGCCAGGAGAGCGAAAAGTCTGAGGCGGCTAGATAGATTAGGCAGGCGGTCGGGCAAGCGGGCGGGGCGGAACGGGGCGGGGCGGGGCGGGGCGGGGCGAGGCGGGCAGGTTGGTTGGCTGGCTGGCATGGGCAAAGTTGCTGAAGTTGGCTAAAAAATGCTTCGCATTTAAAAAAGAGAAAAAAAATCTTTTGTTTTGGGGCATCGAACCAGTAATCTTCCAACCCCCAGCGCTAACCACTAGACAACGGAGCGTACGTTTTCAAGCATGCTAACGGTAAGCCATTTATATACACTATGTATCGTTGGCAGTCCCCAGACCTCGGCAACTTGAGCACGTTTTCGTCATCAACAGTGAGATGGCGCGAGAAGTCCACGTTGGGCGCACTCAGTCATAAAGTCATAGCCCCACACGTTGGTATGTGTGTGCGCTTCCATATGACGTGGTCAAGGTGTGTATAGATGATATCTGACGTGGTCACTCACTAGCACGCATGCTTATTTTGGGATTCGGGCGCTTTGTACTCACATGCTTCCAGCCCAAGTTTGCTTTTAAGTTACAGTGATTAAGGGGGGACGCGGCACTTCGGGACCGAAAATCAGCCAAAAAATCGAGTTTTCGCGGACCTTCTTTTCGCGTTCCCGACATCATTGCGCACCTATTTACAAAATTTCATAGTCGAATACCATCAACTTTTATGTTATTCAACTTTAAAAAACCGAAAACGGGCGTCCTGCCCTTTAAATTGAGGGCGAATAGCGCAGGTTTCGGCTCTACGATACGCGGGAACTACGCGCTCGATCGGCGCCATTTTGGTCTTGTTTGAAAGAACGCGTTTTCAGCTGTTTTTTTTTTTATTCAGTAAGCAACATTGAGCGTTTCCCCGGCTCGAAAAACGGGGCCTCAAAGACGAAGAGCCGCGCTCACTGCCATTGGCTAAACGGCGCACGTGACTAAAATGGCGCTTTCCGGTTGGCTGGAAGCTCGCGGCTTGCGCCTGCATACGCGACCCGACGCCATTTTGAAAGGGTTACTGCTGTGACGCCTCGAAATCGGCAGAGCACTCTGAAGCTTCTGATCGTATCGCCATGCCTGGAAACGCAAAAAAGTATCGGACCGTGCACGCATTTGGTCGCAGGAAACGCAAAGGTCGTGGGAGAAAGTCTACGAAGTCATCAGAGCCCTTGGTTGACTCCGACGAACGATGTGTCGACGCTATGCGGCCGTTCAGCGATGGTGCGACCGAGCGCGTTGCCTCCGACGACGATGACGGTGAAGCGAACTCCGGACGACTACGAATCGACGCCAAGGTGGTGACAAACGTCGAAGTTGAAGAAAATCATGCCCGGGAGAAAGCGACGCTCGACCGGCTTTCATCGGCGCCAGCAACTGCACGGAAAATTGACTTTTTCACCGCGAGTTGTAGCGAGGCAACCGCACAGGACTCGGACCACGCTGCTCCTTATCTGCTTATGCATCTAGATATCCTAAACGCGATAATGGGTGCCTTGTGTTGCAAAGCCTGCCACGGACCGGCTACGATCGTCAGAGGGGATCGGGACTACGGACTTGCTGTGAAAGTGCTAGTGCAGTGTGAAAGGTGTGGCGAGATCGCGAATGAATGGACTTCGCCCCGCGCGAACGGCACGAAAATGTGCAATCCGTTTGAAGTAAATCTTCTCGCTTCGAGGGCGATGGTGGCTACCGGCAATGGCCAAACAAAAATTAACGATATTTTCGCAACAATGGGCATCTCACACCGCGGTATGCACCACAAGACGTTTCAGCGGCATTTGAAGAACACGCTGGCACCCGCTGCAACGCGAGCGGCTGAGTCCGCTATGAGCGAATGTGCGGAAAAGGTTAGAACAATTTATGATGACTTGTGCTTCGGCCACCGGGGCAATATTGCCGTTAGCTACGACGGCACGTGGAAGACGCGAGGCCATTCTTCCCACATCGGCGTGGGCACAGTTATCGAATTATTTAGTGGCTACGTGTTGGACTACGTCGTTCTTTCCAACTTTTGCCTAGGCTGCGAGGTGGGCCCAAAGCCTAGTAGTGAGGGCTATCAAGAATGGAAGGCTAACCACAAATGCCAAAAAAATACGAACAGCAAAGCGGGGCAAATGGAAGTGGAGGCGGCTCTAATTCTATTTCAGAGGTCGCTTGAACGCCATGGCCTGCGCTACACAACTATGCTGTCTGATGGAGACTCTAGGACATTTTGCGCCATACAAGACGCCAAGGTGTATGGTTACATTGACGTGCAGAAGGAAGACTGTATTAATCATGTACAGAAACGGATGGGCACCGCATTGAGAAACCTGGTGCAGAAACAAAAGTGCGATGGGAAAAGAGGCCTTGGTGGGAAAGGCAGGCTCACAGGTGAGCTGATCACCAGGCTGAGCACATATTATGGCCGGGCTCTGAAATCGCATGAAGGTGACGTGGGCGAGATGCAAAAGGCTGTGATGGGCACATACCGCCACGTCACCTCCACTGATGAATGCTCGGACCACAGTCTGTGCCCAGCTGGTGAAACTTCATGGTGTCGGCACAATGCCGCAAAAGCAAAGGGTGAGCCCGACCCCAGGCATGCCTACAATCTACCGAAAGACGTGGCAGAGGCATTACTACCGGTTTATACCCGGCTTTCGGAAAGAGCCCTGCTTCAGAGGTGCGCACGCGGCAAAACGCAGAACTCCAACGAGAGCCTACATTCGGTAATCTGGAGTTTGGCCCCCAAGGAGCACCATGCGTCCCTGTTCGCTGTTGAAGCAGCTGTTGCAGAAGCAGTGCTGCGCTTCAACACGGGCAATTTGAATTCTGCAACGGCAATCTTAGGTGAAATGGACATGAATGCGACAAGTACTGGTGCCAGGAGAGCGAGAGAAAAAGACCACCGTCGCAGCATTGTCTCCAACAAGAAAAGAACAGCCTCATTGGAACTCCGGAAGCTAGTGAAGAGGAGGCATGAGCACAGAATGCATTCAGACTATGCTTCTGGTGCGTTTTGAGGTTGTCTTCTTGCATCTTCTGCAATAAAAATGTGTGCCCACGTTTTTTCTCGATTTCTCAAAACGACAATTTTCATGTGCTTCCCATTATGCCGGAGCAATATCTCTTGTTCTATCTGGGTTATCATTACGATTTCTTTTTTGTTTCGAAGATAAATGCAGGGGATGTGTCGTAAAGTAAGTTTTATTGTAATAATTTTTGGAGAAAATTCTCTAAATGGATCTTTTGTTTCAAGTGTAGATGGGGAAATTTTTCATGTCATATTCAACATCCCACAACTTTGCTTCGAAATAGCCCAGAACAATGATTTATACTTTATTGCACACTGTGAACATACCGAATTGGTTCTATAGGTTGCACATCAATATCCAAGTTACAGTTAATTAGCTAATTAGGCCTTAATTGAAAAAGTCGCAGTTCATTATATCTTTAAAACTAATTGTCACAGCAAAAAAAGAATTAGATTTTTGAAATCAGCAGTAAAATCTACATAGGCTCTCCAAATTTGACTGAGGTACTCGCAAAAATAAAAGAGTTTTTGGAAGGTGTAGCATCCCCCCTTAAAGAAAAAAGCACGAAGGTCACTTCGCTTGCTGCTGCGGCCATGTTTACGAAAGGAGCACGCTGCTCACACACGAAGAAGTAATGATTGTGACTGTTAGCACTCGTCTTGTGTATAATTGTGTGTTCATTTCGTGTGTCTTTCTTTCTGCTTCGTGGAGTCTCAGAAGGAATGGACGCCACTAGGTGCGGTCGAACCAAACCAAACACCACATTTTTTTAATTACTTTTGCATCGACAATAACATCAGCAGAATAAAAGACGTCACTAATTATTAACACACTAGCACACAACCTTATGCAATATTTCAATACACTCAATCACCATAACAAATAAAGTAACGCAAAGGTGGCATCGCCAATGCTCTATTCACTACGAGGACCCATGGGCGATGACCTGCGGTGCCGTCTTCGTGGACCTACCATGAGAGACAACCGCTCGCGCAAGCCGCCGCTCACCAAAGAAAACCGCTCATATCTCATGTGCTGTCAGCCAGCCTTGCCGCCAGGCGTGGCTGCTGGCGCTGCCGCGCTAACCGTGATATTGATGATAGTTTCAAGCACTCACGACCACAACGCCACCAATCGCTCGATGATTGTGAACTTTAAATGCGGCCTTTGCGCGAAACACGTTTGCTCCACAAGGCGCAACTGACTTTACAGGGGCTGTCAGCACCCCCACATTCTCCCAACCTTAATTCAAACCAAATCCTTAAGAAAAAAAACATTAAAGAAATCAGCTACACAAGCTCTAACAAAACCTGACAAATGTCCCTAAAACAGTGGAACCCCGCTTTTAACGTTTCTCACTGCTGCATTTTTTTGTCTCTTATGATGCTTTCATGTGTCCCCGCGCAACTCCTATAGAATCCGATGTATTTCAAACCCTGCTGTTACGTTGCGACTGTGAGAACATTCCCACATGTTGTGTCGCAACCTAGTCCGTCGAACCCGTCCGGGCACTTCCATTTTGGTTTGTTTGACAGTCTTGGCCTGGCTTGGCTACGGAACAGGCTGCAAGAAGCTGCAGACGAGCTGGAGAGGCTGTCCCTAGATGACCATTTGTGAAAAGTGCTATCAGCATTACTGTGCTTACAACGGAATTTTCACTGCAGAGTGTCGGAAGTAGTTGATAGTCCCACCGCGGCACGCTGCACATTGTGACTCGCCTTCAGTCGCTGTTCTGTGCGCTAAACCTGTTACCAATGGACTTGTCAATGCAATCTTTGTCAAGCCTTCATGATGTGTCATAAATGAAAAGCTCTTTCCCTTGAGGAAGCTGAGCGTACTTAAAGCAATCGACAAGCAACCAGCGCGTCGTGGCCCTGGACTACCGTCGTGGCCGTCGTGGCCCTGGACTACCCTCGCAGGTACGTCGCATTCCGAAGCGACGCTGAAAGTAATGTGGCCTTCCAGATTAGTGTTGAGAAATGCGTGGTGCTTAATAGCAAGCGAATGAAGTAGCAGTCAGCTATAAATAAATATTTAAACAATAAATTGTTTGTAGTCAAAGCGTCTGTGCTCTCATTCATTTTCGGAGCCCTTCTCACTCTTGCGTTTTCTCGGCTGTTACATTTTTCCTAACCAGTCTGCTGAAAATGAATGAATGGGGTTTCACTATAATTCTCATGCACCATGACACTGCCGCCGGTAGACACTGCTGCACTGTTCCGCTCGACGACGTCACCTCAATCCCAGTCCAACAACAGTAACGCGCCAACGGCATTGTTTCCGTTGGCACGAGAAAGCGTCACTCGCGCTGATGCATTTTCCGGTTGCGACCAGCACTCACAAGGGCACCAGACTGCAGGCAGTTGTAGAGGTCCCAGGCATGTCCATCACCTGATCTTACAATCGCATTCCTGGCCAGTGGCGCCAACGATGTGCAGCCAGCCGTGGGTTATATCTCCCCCGCTGCATACACTCGAGACACTCAACATAGTGATGCATGAGGCCAAACGGGAAGGGGCTTCAGGCGCAATGCCCATGTGGCACGATGGTCAGTACTGCTAGAAAATACATCGGAAATCCCAACCCAGACACCCAACTCAAACAAAACAAAGGTCACTTTCCTTAACTCGTACATCGCAAGATAAAAAGGAGTAGCAAAGGACAACGCCTCAGCGCCATGATCCACCTAGTTGTGTCACGTGCGACAGGCAGCTGCTCAGAGCTTTCAGGCCTAATAAGTTGCTCTATAGCAGCCGGCGTCCACCCAGCACCTAGTATAGGCGGAGAAGAAGCAGTTGCAACGAGACCTCAGCTCTGTAATGTGGCCCTACTCGCTTACCGAGCGATCGGCGCCCATCATCCTGCATGTTGTCACGACCCCTTGGTGTCGAGCTGCAAGACAAGACGGCAACAACGCCGGACTCCCTGGAATAAAGAGATAGAAGAAGATGCTATTTACAGAAATTCGGACCACCTATGAGGCTTCCGTACTTACTCGCTCAGGCTTTGCCTACAATCCACGTGCTCTAAGCCTTGCTCACCCCACGAATACAAACCACGTGGCTCTGGTACAAACAACTCAACATCGTTAAAAAAAAAGCACTTGCGAGCAGCAAAATAACCTTACCATGCTGACAAGTTCAGACATGCCACCGCAACTGATCTCCTTGCTCTCAACAAAGCACACCGCTGACACTAGCAATGGAGGTCCCCCCTAGGCCTACTCAACACGGCTAATAAAAGGCCGTTCTGAACCGTGAATACTCATCCAATGCTCTAAGAGCTCCACGATAAGCAGCTGGTGTGTGCTCTCGGAATGTGAACGCCGCTATCGGAGAGAGCGGACACCAGTAGATGCGTTCAGAACAAACCAAACACCAGATTTATTGAATTACATTTATATAGAAGATGTCAGCCGAATTGAATATATCACTTATACATTAAAACACAACATTTACAATATTCCAACACACTCAATCAACATAACAAACAAGGTAAAGCGAAGGCGGCATCGCCAACGCTCGACTGACTTCAGGGACCTACGGACGACGATTTACAATGCCGTCCCCATGGATTCACCACAGAAGACAACCGCTCACGCCATTCGCCACAGGCCAAAAAGGACCTCTCATATCTCATGCGCCACCAGCCAGCCTCACCGCCAGGCGTCACTGCTGGTGCTACCGCGCTAACCATGATGATGATGATAATGGTGACAAATGCTCGCGAGCACAACGCCACCTACCGCTCTATGGTCACAAACCCTAAATGCGGCCTATGTGTGAAGCACACGAAACATGCGAAAAGTGCAAATGACTTTACAGGGGGTGTTAGCACCCCCACAATTTGAGCAGCGTGCTTCAAGTGTCGAGCTATGACATTTGGTTTTCCGTGCTTGTCCTGTGTATGTTTATTTCGTGTGTGCTTTCTGCTTGAGGTGTGCATTACAAGTTTTGAGCAGCTTGCTCTTCTTCATTGCTTCAGCTTTCATTCCTTCGCCCTTGTGGCGGAACAATGCACAATAAATGCTCAACTATTTCTGTGAAGACATATTTCACTTTCGTGTTATACAAATTCCTAAAAGAAGCGATCAGCCATGTCTTTTTGCATGATTTCTTTCAATATGAGAGCATAGGAATCCTTGTAGCTTTGGTGAACTGCTCATGTAAATGCACGGTCAAGCAGCCAGGTAACAATTTCTAGGGGACTGTAGATAATCACCTCTTTTTAGTTTTAGTAGCTACGTTGTGCTTTTTAAAAGCGATTTGCACTTCAAGTTCAAGTACAACCTTCATTTATTTTGTAGTGAAAGCAGAGAAACTAAACTTGTTAAAGCAACTAAAAACAAGAAAGCAAAAATATGATATTTTCGAAAGAACTCGTGTTTTTCGAGTCGCATCTCCTCTGCAATACCTTTCAAAGTAATCGTCGAATAGATTCATGAAAGCTTTGAAACTTCAAATCTTTACGCACTGCTAGGTTCAGCACTATTTTAAAGGATAATGGTGCATGAAAATGCCATGAAAATTGCCTCAGAGGTAGGTGCAAATATCCAGTCAATTATACAAAGTATCGTTATCCTCTGTTGAATTTATTGACTGCAAGAAATTCCTTATTGCAGCTATTTCAAGTTGTTTACTATGTTTGTGATTTTCTTCCTCAGATTTCCTTCCACATCAAAGGAAATAAAATACTCATAAGATTGTATTTAACTAGTTCTTTGTTGGGAATAAATATCGTGACCAACAAGTGTATTAAGTTTTTACTAGGTGCATTCAAAGTTGAGAAATTGCTAAATTTGTGAAAAGATATGCTTGGTGGCTGAAACTTGTATACATGCTGTTTGAGGAAGCAAACCTTTTTGTTCTCATAGTAAGATAAGAATTATTGTCCTGCGTACAATACTTCAACCTAAATTCTGGAATAGTAACCAGGACCTTGTGTTTGTTCTTATCTCGGCACACCCACTTCAGATGTTTTTTTTTTCCACATGAGGGAAAGCCGACTTTTAGAACAATTGTACTCTCCTAGAAGCTGATTCAATCATGAATAGCTGTTTTTGTTACTTGAAGGAGAAGAAAGATGTTATAAATTGCAGGCAGATCTCGCCTTGCAGGATATGCAAGTAATGTTTGTACCACAGTTCATTCTCATTGTACTTTTACTCTGTTGAGGTAGTCTGATGAATAATTCAATGTAAACGGGCTCAGTGTAGTTGTTGGGTTTCACTGAAACAGGCATGCTTCACAACGGTCACTTTTGCAGACACCATTGAGGGCAACATTGAGAGCACCCAGCATAACACTGGGCAAGCTGTGGAGCAACTGCGTAGTGCAGCCAACTATCAGGTAATTTTCTGATAACACTTTTGTGACATTGCCTCCCGCACTTTTGAATGTTTTGCTATCAGGATTCTTTTCTTACGCATGTCTTACTTCTGATACTACAAAATATTCGCAACCCAGTAAAGTTTTTGCGGTTCAAGCTGCAGACTTGCTTCAAAGCAATGATAAAGCAGAGCATCTCCCAAAGCGTTTGTATGCTGCGTGTTGAAATTGGGGAAGATTAAAGTTGGGAACCTCTGGTCTGTCTCTAAAGGGGCATGTGGAGTTGTGCCAACCCAGTCCAGACCTTAGGCTACTGTATTAACATGAACATAAGTCAACTCGGCCGAATGCTTTAAAAACGAACTGCAAGGGAAAATAAACAAAATAAAATAATAGGATCCTGAGCACATTTTATATAGAAAAGTTATTTACGACTCCCCCCCCCCCAAAAAAAAACTGTTGAATTTCGATATGCAAGTTCATTTCACAACAATTCTTAAGAGCTGGGCAGAACAACTAGTTTCCCGAGATATCCAGTTGCTAAGTGGTTTTATTAAATGTTTTGTCAATGTACCACCAAACCATAATGCTATAAAATGGGAAAAAATTGTTCATTAAGAAAAATATAGGTGTAATCAATATTCTAGTTGACAATAAAAGGGATACATAGAGGGAAACAGGCAATGTAATGCATAAGACAGACATCTTATGTATTAATAAACTTCCATACTTGGTGACTAGAGAAAGGAAATACAGTCAAGGACAACAAAGACCTAGGCAATGTCATGAGATCAGTATTTATTTCGCGGAAATAATGTGCACTCAACATACATAGGAGCAGCTGTTCAGTGGAGCATTGTCTTGTATGCCTAACTTGTAAAGCTTGTGTTGAGCCACATTACACATTGAAATTGCGAAAAAGAAGCTCTCACGACTGAGTAGGTGTTTTTTCTGAACACAATGCTGCTTTGAACGCTCTTCATCATCGCTAGTGGACAAGTGGATGCAGCATTCAATAATTGCTCTCTGAAGATCTTCCTTTTGTGAGTGTTCAACTATAATAATCTTTTGATTGCTTTTAGGTTAAAGGCATCGTTTTCTGCTTTTATTTTTTGCTCAATGTTTGAGCAGATTTAGTTTTGCTACAAAAAATTCACTGCATTGCAAACGTTAAAAAAAATGAGAAAAGGGTTGTTTTGGAATGTGAAAAAAAAAACTGGGAAGCTTGCATTAGTGATGCAACTTTTGACTAAAAGCAGCACTTCTGGCCGAGGTGAATTATTAACATAATAATTAGTATGCTGATAATTAGTGATGTCTTAATCGATATGTGTTTACAAATCCTGGTCATAATTACAGGGTTCTCTCAGTGCTTCTCTCTTTCTCCTCTCTCTTCTATTCATCTGTTCTGTGCTCCTCTTTTGTTCTATTCAAAAGGCACATGCATTGAAGAAATTCCTTCATTACACATACGTTATATCTTTAATGGATGTGTTGGCCACAGGTCTTATTTCAGCCAAATTACTAGGTGGTACAGAATAATTACCCTTACTATCCTAATTTCTCGTATGTACAAGGCCAAAAGCAAACTGTCTTTATTTGCAGTCAGTCATAAGATGCCAGGGTGCAAGAGCAGTGCCAATTTGATACAATTTTTTATTTTTGCACTGAGCTGCACCAAAATGTCCAAAGCGCCTCAAATTTTTCTCGGTTGTGCTAATTTCAGCAAGAAATAGATGTCACATTGTCCATCTACGGTTTGCGTTCTATATCATTCCAACTACGTTGACCCTAACCCCAAACCACGGCGCAAGATATATTTTCATTAGTTCAGGGCACTCGCAAAACGCGATCGACCAGACAAAGTAACAAAGCCGTGCGCCCATTGGTCCGCTGACTGCAGCGGATACTCATGGGCGGTGCGACACAACTTCAAGACGGAAATGCATTGCCGTAGCCACCATCTCTTCGCAAGAAGTACGAACTTCCTTGTCAGCAAACGCGGCTATGCCATGTTAGCAACTAGAGTGGGAAGCGCATACCACGTTTTTCGTGTGCAAATAGAGTGGACGTGCTGCGAACGCCGGCGTTGGCGGCGACCACATTGTTCGCCATGGCACGTATCACATTCTCCTGTCTTGAAGTTGTGTTAGCTGCGTCGCCCAGGCGATAGATAGTTGATGCTGTTGTCAGACCAACGGTCGCGTCGTTATTACTTTATCTGGAAGAATGTGCCTTGCAAGCAAGCCGAGACTATCATCATAAAAAAAAAGGGAGGGAGGGGGGTGGGAGGCGTAGCGGTGTTAGAAAACTTCTTGACCTTGTTCTAACCAATGTAGAACACTGCTTAAGCCACCTTCGCTGCAGCACATTGGTGCTGTGCGGAAAAGCTTATGCTTTGAAAGGGGCTGTTGGCATTATTTAAGGAACACTGCACATTTCATTCAATCACTCATGCGTGCATACCCAGCATAATTCTGAGCACTAGCATGATTCCCGAACTCTGAAGAAGTTACCAGCAGTCATTTGGAGCAGTGTGTGACTTTTCTGCCGCCTTATTAAAAAAACTGTGTGCATTCTTTTTTTTTTTTGTACACCCCAATGCCACAGTTTTTCACGAATCCCCTGAATTTTATAATCACTAGCTTGGCAGATCTGCATTCGAATTTATGGGTTCTGTTGAAGGATTTGACCAACATGGCAAACACTAATGTGTACCTTTATCATTGTTTGCTCAGTGGTGTAACTCAAAATACTACTTTTATTGAAGTAGCAACACTCATCTTTACACAGCACGATTTAGGTGGTGTTGAATGGTATGTGCATACTTTTTTTTATAAGTGTAAGCCTTTTTCATACTGCTCCAAATTTGGTCTTTTTTTGAGAAAAAGTGAATGATTTTTCTTTCCTGTAGTTTGCTCCGATTTCACATTTATAGTGCTCCAAAAGTAAGATTTCGCTGCTCCAGAAATTGCTCCGCATTATTTTTCTTCTGTTGCACCACTGTAAGATGAAGAAGACGGAAAATGCATTCGCCGGCAGACTTGCTGCTTTGCACGTGGTAGGCACAGCTTAGCTTTCTGGTCACGCGAAATTACTGAATAGAAAGCTTAAACAGCTCTGCTGTTAAAAGTATGCTTGATGATGTGAGCTTGATGAGTGGCTAGAAGTTGTAAAAAAGTAAGTAATCTGGTCACACAGTACTACACACTTCAATGAACAGGAACAAAATATGACAAAACAAAAGACATCTTCTGACCCATGGGTATATATATTGAAACTCAGTATTGTAAATATTAGTTTATGTAGGATGTTTCCACGAAGAATTGTAATTTTTTTTTTTTGAGCAGGGAAGAACATGTATACAGTGCTAATATACATCTCCTTGTAGCGTTTTGATGTTCTGTGGCTCTACTATCATGCATTGATCGCAGTTTCTGTGCATTCACGAAATGTGCATTCTCAGCCATCCTTCTCATTTATTCATCATGCTGTTTACATCCTCACTCAAGCTGTTAATAAATGGTCTCTGCTTCATCATTATAATTATAATCATCAGCATGTGTGCACAGTGTTTTTTTTTTTGGGGGGGGGGGTGGATCTGACGGTTCTATGCAGCATCCCTTACCCTATTGAGTTAATATGTACGGCCGGGTCCTGCAGATTGGCAGCTTTTTCAATTTCGTTCGTGTATACTGTCAAAACTACTTCTTTCTTACATTAGGGGCAACATTTTCAGGAAATCGCACTACTTGAAACACTGCAAAACAGTTAAATCTCCACAAAAAATCTTGCTGGTTAGGCCAGATTTGGTCTCTCTCGACACCTGTTTACCCATTTAGTGCCCTAACTGTCTTGTGAAAATTGCGCAGTCATTTCCCGATTTTTTTTCTCATTCTAATTTTGAAAACGTACTTCTTGTTTGGGTTATGAATAATGCAACAGAACAATAACAGTGAAGCTGTTCGTAAATGTAGCTCTCCCTCGGTGCATTTCATAGTACTTGGACGCAACATACTGAAGTGTATTGTATGTATTTGAACTGATACCAAATAACAAACTCTGAAACACACGTTTATAAATTTTATTAAAACTAGTGGCAGTGCTATTACAACAATGAAAATGTGCCCCTCCCCTCTTTCAGACTGTAGGTTGCGTCAGCTCGTTGGAGCTCACCTCATGTCTTAAGGGGAGATGCGGGTCGAAAAATCGCGTTTTTTGCGAAAATTTCCACTTTTGAGATATTGCTTCTAATATCACTTTTGATCATTCAACTATCATTTCCCCAAAGGTCATAGCTGAATTCAAACAAGAAAGTGGTAAAAAGTCGATCTGCGCTAGTGAAGGTAGCTGCCAAAGTCGCCAATTCACGCATCTGACGGCTATTTTTGAAAATCCGCCACTCGGCAACACGATGACGTCCGCCATCGGGGTTTGTTCGGTGGTGTAGATCAAGGCTCCTTCTAGTGTACAGGTGTCCCCCTAGTTTCGTATTTTAGTGAGGAATTTCACAAAACAGTCGTTTCCAAGTCGGTTTACAGCCAAGCTGCAGCCGCTTCGCGCATCTCTACCGGTCACATGGTATGCTACCGAGGCAGCCATTGGCTACATCTGATCGGCCTCGCTTGCTGAGCGCTTGCGACGATCGGCACTTGCCGTGCATTTCTATGTTTTTCCGTTCACCATGGATAACTCAAAGAAGCGAGACTTCCGAGCACGAAAGTTTGCAAGCAAGAACAAGTACCAAGGGCGTCGACGTAAACCGAAGCGCAAAGCAGCGGTAGAAGAATGCGAGCCGCGGGCCACTAGGCCTAATCAAGGTAGCGGGGATACGGCGGCTTGCGGGAACTTTGACGAAATCGACGCCGCGATCAAGTTCATCAGCGCATCAGAAAAAAAGATTGAACAGTTCGAAAGCGAAAAAACGAAGAGTGTTTGTGGCTCTGTGAGCGGAGTATTTTGTGACATCGGCGCACTGACATCGATGGTAAGCCGTGCTGTTTGTCCAACATGCCACACCGCTGGACTCGTCGTTCGCGACACCGCAAGTAAACGTAAGGGCCTCTATTCGTTCCTCGAGCTGCACTGTGATAACAGTGAGTGTCCTGAGTCAGTGGTTTCTGCCGCGCATAGTTTGCGGCGTGTTCTGCCGGAAAGACAGCCCACCGATGCCGATGATGACTGGAGATACCGAAGCAGCAGCTCGCGCGACAGCTTCGCTGTCAATGTGAAGGTAGTTGTGGCTGCGCGTGCAATAGGCATTGGGCATGAACAGCTGTCGCGTTTTTGCGCTATTCTTGGACTGCCAATACCTATGCATCATAAGACTTTTATTGCAATCGGCAAAAAAGTTCATGCTGCAGCTACCAAAGCTGTGCAAGAAAACCTGGCGAAAGTGCGGATGATAACTAAAGAGAAAGTGGATGGGGCTGATGTTGCTGTCATGTATGATGGCACATGGCAAAAAAGAGGGCACAAGAGCCACAATGGCATCGGCACTGCTGTGTCTGTGGACACTGGTTTGTGCCTAGATTTTGAAGTGCTATCAAATTACTGCCTTGCCTGTAGCCGGCACCAGGACTTGGGTGATGAGGAAGAAATATGGCAAGCATTCCACACACCTGTCTGCGAAAAAAATACAGAGTGCTCCTCTCATGCCATGGAGACTGAGGCAGCTTTGGGCATATGGGGCAGGACATCCTCATACACAACACCATTGCGCTTCACCAAGTTCCTCAGTGATGGGGACAGCAAAGCTTATACCGCTGTCGCTGAGGCCAAGGTATATGGTGAAGCTGTTGTGGACAAGGAGGAGTGCACAAACCATGTGGCCAAGCGTCTAGGCACTGCACTTCGAAAACTGCCAACACGACTTCCACGAGGGGAAAAGCTGACAGATGGCACAATTCAGAAGCTGCAGAACTATTACCGTATTGCAATCACAAACAACAGAGGTGATATTCTGAAAATGCATCGTGCCATCTGGGCCTCATATTTCCATTCATCATCGAGCAACACAGCAGGCAGCCACCGATACTGTCCAGAAGGGGCGACTTCCTGGTGCAAGCATAGGCGAGCCGAAGCGCTTGGGGAGGCCCCACCCGACCACACACCAATCTTGACCAAGGCTCAAGGATTGGCTGTGCTTCCCATTTACAAGCGGCTCACAGATGAAAAGTTGCTGGTGCGTTGTATCCAAGGGAAGACCCAAAACGCTGCAGAATCTTTGAACAGCAAAATCTGGTTGTTGTGTCCGAAGACTAAGTTTGCCTCCCGGACAACAGTGGAAACTGCAGCTGCTATGGCCGTGTTGTGGTTCAATAAAGGACATTCAAGCTTTGAACACATGCTAGAGGAGCTTGGTGTAGTCCCACCAGATCAACTGATCACCCTGGGCCAATCCCGCGACCAGAGGAGAATCGAAAGAATGTCTGCGTGTGAAACAGCCGAGGCAAGGGCCCATCGGCAGAACGTGGCAAAGAAAGCGCGCCTTGATGACTCCCTTCTCAAGCGGCGAGAAGGATCCACATATGGAGCAGGACAATTTTAGGTGCTCTAGCTGTGTCCCTTCTATGATATCACCAAGTTTTGTGCAAATCGCACTGTGTAATCATGAGTAAACATATTTACAATTTTCAAATGCATTTTTCTCGATTTCCATTTTGAGGTAATTCTCTCATCTTGTGCACAATCTTTTTTAGGCATAAAATAGTCCTATCTTGATGAAATTTTGCACAGAGCTTAATCAGCCACTCTAGAATACAAGTATCTACTTTAGGTTGCATTATACATCACAGATTTTTTGTTACACAACTTGATACACTGATAGAGAGATGTAAAATATGCATTTAGTACTTTTAATTTTTTTTTTAAATGCAGCAAATAAATTTTCTGTTTGAGGTACTTTTCTGTATTGTACTGCTCAAGTGCAGCAGAATGAGCCATTTTGCAATTCTGTGTGAAAATTTTTAGTAAGCTTTATTATGTGCACAAAAAACACTATATTTTGATATCAAAGTTGTAGTAACTCCGGAACTACTATAGCTGTCAAAAAAATAATTGCAGTTATGAAATCAGCACTGCAAGCTTTACTAACACCTAAAATTTCAAGGAGCTGGGTTATGAAATAAAAAAAAAACCTTTTTCGAGTAGCATCTCCCCTTAAACTAGACACACATCTTTGCCAATTATGCTTCCAGGACTTACAGTTGTCAGCCCAGACAACTCATAGACTCCTTCTGCTCGTAGCAGGCCATGGTTTTTAGTAACCACCAAGTGGCAGAGGTCTTTTCACAATTCATTGCTGTTACGGTGAAAGCCTTTAATGTCCCATACCCGCTGTTACTGGTGTTCGTATAGTTCCCTAACACTGTGTCAGCTGTGGCATCTCTCCCTCATGCGAGAGAATAAATCAGCTTATGAGCGCTGAAGCGCAGATTATGTTTGCACGGTGCACAAAGCACAAGAATATAAATGCTGCAGTTTGCAGTAAAAATTCTAAAAAGTAACCATGCACACATTCTGTTTGTGTGCCATTCCACTGGGAGCATAAAAAAAAAGATATGGCAATATCAGTCGAATTGCTTCAAGCTTTCGATGAACACAGTTTGGAATTTACAAAGTGTCCTTCAACTTTTTCGCCTCCCTCCAGCAACCTTTGAACCTACCACAGACTAGGAAGTTATAGTTCAGTGGGCTTTTAATTCATATGGCATAGCGCACCACGGCAGGGACAGGGAAGAAGGACACACACACACAGCGCTATGTGTGCGTCTCTTCTCTGCCCCTGTCGTAGTATGCTATGTCATATGAATTATAAACCACAACCAACTAGCCCTAGCCCTACAATGGGTCTTGGTGGGACAGCAAGCTTAGCGGAACAGCAAGATCGAAATGCGCATGCGAAGTATGCTAAAAGAACATGTACCGTTTGTGCAGTATTTTTCAGATTTCGCGTTACCGTGTTTGCGTGGTTTACGTAGTGCACCTAAAACAAGGCAACGGTTTTGGACCCCTGCTTTGAACTGGGTTTAGTGTTGGTGGGGATGGATCCATATTTCTTTTGTAGCTGACTGTGCAAAATGGCTTCGCTTGCCTTCAGGTAACTTCGACGAGTTAGTGTTACGGACGACTTAGCCTAGTTTTTGAGATTGCTTCCCATTTTGAACATTCCTAGCCCAAACTAGAAGATCGGTGTAAACAAATCTGCAAGAGAAAAATTTGTGCTTTTGATGTGTGGCTCATATTTATTTACTATTAATATTTCCAAATTTTTAAAAAGAAAAATTCGATGGATCTCAAGTACCGTAGGAATTGATATCATGCAAAGTGTGTGGAGGAAAGGTGACCGTATTGTAAATTTTTTTTGTTAAAAAACATGACAAAGTGACGTTAAACATTTCTACAAAAGTTATGCACACAGACAAGTATGTTGAACAGTTCCATATGTTTCATATAAGCAGTTGTTTGCACTTGCATAATGATGCTAAGATCGACATAGGTATGAGCAACACCAGAAACAGCAAGCTGAAATGTAGCTTGTGTGCTTGCAAAGATGGTATACCCAGATAGTGCTACGTAGACAAACTTCAGTGAATGGCACTTAGCTCCAGTTGACGCAAAACCGACGTGACACCTGTATAAATAGAACACATATGTAATGTGATGTAATGTGTTAAATCAGATGGGCAGTGCTGCAACCTCAATTGAAACTTCACCAGCATTACACCTGCATAAGCTCCTCTTCCAAAGGAGTTCCAAGACCTGGCGTTGTTGCACGGTAGAATACTCGATTGCCATAAAAAATGCTCGAGCTCAATTCCTGCTGGGACCATAACATTTATTCTTTGCATCCGTTGAGCCAACCCTGCCGATGTCAGTTTTCCTTAATGCTCGTGCATTTGATTTTACATTGTCTGTTCTCGTAGTTATTTGGTAGATCTAAACTGTCAGACACCTGTGGTGCATACCTGCATACTGCGGCCTATGACATACAGGCATGTGCCACACATGTCTGGAGGAAAGGATATGACATACTACGCGACGGGAGTGCCGCATTATTCATGTCGTGACCTAGCAGTCCTAGTCCCAAAGCCCTCCTACTCTCCCACAATGATTTAAGTTGAGGTGCTCACGAGAGCACCCAGATGTAGCCAGCTCAATAGATAGATATGTAGATAGTACATAGATACTTAGATAAAAATGTTCAAAGTGTCTGCAACACACAAGGAAATGTTTCGCATTTAAAGGTAGAAATATTGCTACGCGTTGGCATACAGGCGAGAATTCTTAGTTATTTTCTTTTCACTTTTTTTAACCCATTCACCCTCCGCTGGGTGACGCCACTATCCCAGCTTGGGCACGGAAATGCAATCTTGCTAATCTATAATGCACTGTCTGGAAAGAATGTTTGCGCATGGTAGCACTATTAGCTTAACCCCTGCTGTCACACTAATACTAAACTGTTAACTGTTTACTAACTGTTAAATAGGGCTCTCCTCCATCTTGGACTTTCACTAAAGAAGCACTCGGGCATTACGCACGTCTTAGAAAATCCAACCTAACGCTGTCATATGTTGACCATAAAGGTTTGCTGGAAGCCTTAATACAGGGAGGCCTAACAGTGTCTTCTCTCCTGTGCTGTAGCCCACATCACAAAGAAAAGAAAGCTTGCTTGGGCAGACTTCCTGATTTATTATGAGTTGAACATATATTTCAACTTGCATACTTTACTGCAGCTGCCGTACAGGCTGTTCCACGCTTACAGAAAAACTCGGAGTGCATAGCATCGTGATGGGGCTAGTGCTGCAGTCAGGTGGGGGCAGTGCCGTACGCATGTGCAGACACTTGAGTACACACAAACCCTGTCATGTACTACGGTGACATATACTAGCCGCATATTGGTAAAGTGTCTTACCTAGGGGCAAAAGTATGAAACTATGCCTAGGAACAGGACGCAGGAAATGAGGGGACAGTAAGAGTACAGTCTAACAACTGATTTATTGGAACCTCTTTTTCATAACAGCTTTTCATGCTGGCTAAGGTTACCGACTGCACAAAAGACGAAAAGGCAGGTGAAACCATCAAAGCCTTGCATATTAATACAATATGGGCCTGGTAAGTGTGTTACTAAGGCATTATTTACCTGTACAAGAAAGAACTTGACTTTCTTGGTGTTAAATTGTTATCTTAGCATATATGGCTGTGAATGAATCTCGCGCATGCGTTCTTACTGTTGTGAGAAAGAGGTATTAATTCAATAAATAAATATTTAGACTGTGCTCGCGCTGTCTACTTCTTTCTTTTGTCCTGTTCTTAGGCGTAGTTTTATGCTTTTATTAATGTCTTTATCATCTAGCCCCCACTGTGTGCATCTTAGGGAAAGTCTGCAGATTTTGTTGTTGCTGTTGGGATCAAGTTGGTAATCTTTACTAAAGGTCATGCGACAATAACCTCTGTGTTTTAATGGGGAAAATGGGGTTCTCCGAACTACTTTTGACAGTGTGCTTCATTTTTTTTTTTGTTGAAGAGCCAGGTTACAGAAAGTTGGCTCATATAATCGATTCTTTTCTGTTCTTCTGAAATATGCAGCATAAAAAAGAGGCACGAAATTGTACGCACGGTGTGCTCAATCTCTAAGCACTGCTCATAAAAGCAGCACGTTGCCTGACAATGCAACCAGTGCTTGCCGTCATAGCAATGGGCACTGTTCAGCACAGCACCTGCCAGGGCACGATGCAGTGCTATGCGCTCTGTGTTCCCCTATGTGTGAAACAGCCTGTATACAGAGGTTCGTTGTTCAAGAGAACAGCATAGTACTGTGTTCACATTAAGCTGGTCTGTACATAACTTGTTTACACAAACACTGAAACAGCTTCGCAAAAACTGAGAACATGTAGTATGTGACAACATGTGGCACTATATTTGCATTTTAGTTGGATCGTTTTCAGGGTTGATTCTTGTTACCTCAGTGGAGCTTACATGAGTCGTTGACAAAACAATAACTAAAAGGTTGAACTTCCGTCCTTACCCATCAGGCTTTCTCTAGTGTACACGGCTATTCTGTAGCTTTATGGCAAATTCACACATTGTCGTCATATTTTTCTTTCCCCCTAACAGAGGAAGTACAGGCGAAAGACATGCTGCCTGCTTGTCCTGGTGGTTGTGGGGGCTGCCGTGCTAGCCCTGGTCATCTATTTCTCCATCAAGTAGTCCTCACACTGTGCAACGTGACGAGGCCGTTTTTCAAACATATCCTGCAGTAATAGGAGCGAAACTTAACCAGCAGACACCTTCTTGGCGCAGACCACGAGGTCTATTGAGTTTCACTCGTGGTGTCTCTTGTTCAGGGAAGATGGACGAACTTTTGTTGCGTGGCCCTTCTATCTGTCTCGAGTCTTTGCGAGCATCTCAAGCTGTCTCCACCTTTAATAGTCCAGTTCACTGATGTAGCAGCTTTTGGTTTTCATCGACAGCAAGAAACCTAAAGATCATAGCCAAGAAAGAGTTTCTTGATAGTTCACAGAGAACTGCTACCATTGACACTCTTCAGCTCCCAAAACTGTCTAATTGCTTCAGGGATGTTTATTCAGTTTGGGGATGAGCTAGTTCCAACATTTGGCTGTGATGAAACAAAATCACGCTTTCAGCACCTCTAATAATTGGAGACCTCGAGAAGGAAAGTTAACGTGGATCATAGCATGCGCTATCTTTATGAAAAAAGCACGCTTATGCCGGGTAGCCCCAGGTGAGCCTATGAAGAAAGGTTCCCTGTGCAGTGTGTTACTGTAGCTACACTTGCTTTCAATGACAAGTGCAGTGTTGAGCCACCAATGCATTGGTCGTTTGTGTGCCGAATTTCTTCCTTTAGAACGGATGTCTCACTTGGTTCTGATTTTTCAGGACCAACGTTTTGTTACGCAGCTCAGGGACACTTCTCCACAAAAGTTACTGTTCTCTCTGCAAAAGTCTGCACGCCTTTCCAGTAGCGTGTCACTCTGACATCAAACCTAACCAGAAGCTTGGTCCGTTTGTTCCGCTAATATTATTTATACAGGCTTCTTTTGTTTGGATGTGAGTGGCCATTACTTTCAATGACCAAGTGATGCTTAGTGAGAGAATACGTGGCAAGCTGGACACTAAACGATAGTGCCATATCAAACGAAACGCTCAAGACTGGGCATCATTACTCCAGAGCTGTTACACCAATAATGCCTTATTTGGTTCAACAAAAGCTGACTGAAAACAGAAAATATGGTGGCTTGCTGTTTGCTTTTTGTTGACTTTTGCTGTGCATGGTAGTTGCAGGTAAGTCAAATGGGCCATAGGGAACATAAAGGTTGGCCAAGTAAAAAAAAAAAAAGAAAGAGGACTGCATGAATAAAGAAGTTAAGGAGAAGGTAGACATGACAGAGAAGGAGAAGGCTTGCAAATATAGACCCAAGACAATGAAAATTCAATGTATTGTGTGTTATCTGAATCTTTCTGCGTGTGTTTGCACACCATGCAGACTAGTGTTGTTCTTTCTATCTGAGAAAGTAGACACGAAAAAGCAGCTGTTAGACTATTCTTGTTGTAAGAATCCATGATTTTTATAACTTGGAATTAGTGAACAAAAAGCTGCAAAATTACAACTGTATGATGCAAAAATATAGGGGGTGGGGTAAATACGCACGAGACTGTAAATACGTGCTTTAAAAATGCAAGACCTTTATTTTTACAAAGCCTCAAAGGCTGACTGATGCACACCTAATTACTTTGTTGGGCATTATTGTACTTACCATAATTGCCACAATTGCAATACTGCAGGATTTATAGGTAAAACGTATTATGGTAGGATAGCATGCAGAAAGCTGTGAACCCCCCCTCCTGCCACAATGAGAAGCAAAACAAGCATAGCTGAAGGAATTGAGCTGTGTGCTATCAATGGTTGAGTTGTTAGTGAACGCATCCGTATACTTATGTAGAACTAATTTTTTACATGCGCAAAGCAGTGTGGACACAGCACTGAGTGATCTATAAAAAAAATTTTTTTTCGAGACTTTGACCTTTCTGTTAACTCGTGCCTGTATGATGTAAATATAAGAGAAAAGGAGACTTTACCGTCTAGTTACATGAAGTTGTGCAAGTAAAAGACACCTATTGATCAGTGTAGTTGGCCCGAGAGGTTTCACTTTGTAAACTTGTACTTTTAATGCTGAATGCGACCTCATTGATGTGTAATTCCTTTCCATTGCCTTCTCCCAGAAGCCTCTCGAGTGTTTGCTGCAGCTTAATATTGCCTCTTGTGTTTATATCTTTCTTTTTTTTTGTGCATTGAACCTAAGCCTTTGTTCCCGAGTCCTTGTTACACATGGCTCACAATAGTTACACAAAGACTCACATGTGAGTTACCATCCTTATTTCTTTTTAATTAACAATATATTACTGGAGCATGTTGTTCAGTATAGGTTGTGTGCTGTATAATAAAGAGACTTGTGATTTTACATTTGCCACTACATGATCATTAGTGTGCTTTTTTTTCTTTTTTGTTAGCAACTGCATACTCATATTCAGAGTAAATACCACATTAGTTCCTGTAACAAAAACTCAAGTTGGTCATAAGTTGTACATGGTAAAACCGTAATCATAATAAAAATCATAAAGTCACGTTATTTGAATTCAGTTTACAGGAAAGGTCCCAGAGTCAGAGACTGAATTAGGACGTCTTGTACAGGGTAAACATGGAGAAAAATTGGACGATTTCATCAATGACAAGAAGGGAGAAAAAAACTGCCATGTACATTTTGAGATCAATACCACAGTGCTCTGAAAAAGCCAGGTATAGTGGGACATGCATTTGAACAGTCTGGAGGCTTGGAAAACAGTGAAAATGGTGAAATGAGGTTCTGCTTAATTCACATGACATGCCGGTGGCAAGACTCTGGTAAGTCATGCCAACAGCTGCCTTTTTTGTAGTTTAAGATGGTGGGATGCAGCTAGATCATCGAGAATTCTCCACCACATGTTAGCGTTGGCAGCACACACTGCCTGGGTAGGTTCACATGCACTCAGGGCATTCAAGTGGTCACCGTACAGCTCTGTGCAATTGAATCACTTCGTGCAGCGTGGAGTCTGCTGTCGCTTTAATGCGCCACAGTGGCGATCATGTGTGATGTCAAACAGGGCAATATGTCGTAGTGGACATCTACTGCAATGTGTTGAATGCTTGATTGTGAAATGCTTGAGGTAATATTGACCAGTATAAAAGGCTCTTTTGGCTGTTTTGCCAGCTTATTAACACTTTAATTTCACACAAGGTGGCCTTTTACTCACTCTTTTGTTTGACACCACATTTCGCTCTGGACTCCCAAAAACCTTGAAGTTTAGAATACACTGCTCAATCAGCAAAACACCGAAAGGAAGCAGTTTAGGTGCTTCAATACGATGAACAGTTATTGAGAATGTCCTGTGACTGTGCTAATGCAGCATAAGAAGGGGTATTCTACAGAACTTCTAGACAGAGCTTTAGTCTCTATACGTACTTGAAGAGAGCATCGCCTTCTGTCTTAAAACAGACATCTGTGGCAGGACACTTCGTCATCTTCTATTATGTGTTAAAATAAACATCTGTGGCAGGACACATGGACTGTCTTTGTATATTCTAAGTACATGTCATTGCTTTATTTTTAAATATTTTTTGGACCCTACTTGTGACCATACTCCTCAATTATTGCTTGCTAGATGTTATTAATAGCAATGCTCTGTTTGGGTGGCAAATCAAGGCAATTCAGCTCTTCAGAATGAATTTAAACTTATAGAATACTTTATTAAATTTTAGAAGCTTCTGCACAAATAAACATTAACTGTGAGAAATGACATTTGCATATGATCCCGTGCTAGATGATTTAATTAAAATTGCTTTCAAGAATACCTTGCCACAAACGTTTGTTTGAACATTTTGAACATACAAAAAATGTGTACTCACCATTCAACTTATTTTCAGGAGTTCTCTAAAAATTTAATTTTCCTTAAAGGTTCGTGCAAAAGCTCCTGAGGATCAAATAAAGTTCTTTGTCTGTCTGTCTGTCCTTGAAAAAAGATAATGTGTACTCGCCATTCAACTTATTTTCAAGAGTTCTCTAAAAATTTAATTTTTCTTAAAGGTTCGTGCAAAAGCTCCTCAGGATCAAATAAAGTTCTTTGTCTGTCTGTCCTTGAAAAAAGACCTAACTTCTAAGTTTCATCTACGGTCAATCGCTCGTAAGCATGGTAGATAATAGAGTCGACAGTTTATGCACATAGGCCAAGTGGATGCTGCCCCTAGCAGGCTGAAGGCAAAATGCATCGGGAACATGTGTTGCCACAATCACGCATATACTAGTTGTGAAATTGAATGAAGTACTACAAAATTTTGCCCCAGTGCAGATTTTTACGATGGCCTGGCCTTGGCTTATTATAAAATGGAGAAATTCATCATTGATGTAGCCATATTTGTGACTGTATTCCTCAAATATTGTTTTATAAACGCAAATAAATGCTCCGGCTTTAGTCTGTGTGGACCCATGGCACAACACTGCAACACTTCTTCAGCATTGCGATAAAACAAGTTCTCTGTCTGTCATCACGACTGTCGTCAATATTATGTATTTATTCACAGACTGCTTCAACCCTTTGTGAGGATAAATAGCAACAAATTAGAAGGTCACGCGCATAATGCCAAGCAGATCGAAACATACCCCGTGTTTCTCATGCACAAATAACGCACGAAAGGTACTCACAGGTACAGATCAACGCAAATAGGCGTCTCACCTATTACTTCACTGTGCCCCGCCACGGTGGTCTAGTGGCTAAGGTACTCGGCTGCCGATCCGCAGGTCGCGGGATCAAATCCCGGTTGTAGCGGCTGCATTTCCGATGGAGGCGGATATGTTGTAGGCCCGTGTACTCAGATTTGGGTGCACGTTAAAGAAGCCCAGGTGGTCGAAATTTCCGGAGCCCTCCACTACGGTGTCTCTCATAATCATATGGTGGTTTTGGGACGTTAAACCCCACAAATCAATCAATCAATCATCAAATTACTTCACTGTGTCTAAAAAGCGCGTTTTTTTTCGCAAACGGAGAATGTGCGACAGTTGCAGTGAAATTTGTGTGTCCAGTAACTACACCAGAATCGTTCCGGTGAAAGCCAAAGGCCACCTAAGACGTATGCAGTGGCGTAACTAGATAGGACGGCGCCCAGGGCAAATATATTTCCGCGCCCCTCATTATGCCCGTGATAATGTTTGTTATTATTATTATTATTATTATTATTATTATTATTATTATTATTATTATTATTCTTGCTGTTGTACTACAGTGTACTATAGCCGCCTTGTACGTCCATGCATCACACAACACACCAGAAGTCCACAATGGTAGCAAAAAAGTTTAACAAAAAATGGACCTTGGTGGTCACTTCTTGTCATCTCGCTTTACTTAAAATATGCGAAATTCATGAAATCCATATAAGCACAGAAAATAGAATCACGAACTAGGCATATGTAAATAGTCCATACCATTTCTCGCTACATTACCGTGAAATGTATCATTCAAAATTAATTATTGCGTACGCCAAATCTGCATATGATGCCTGCATTTTTTCATCAGTGCTAATGATGCGTTAAAAAACTCGTTCCGGCAAACCCTGTTGTCTCCCTGTTATCGCATATTGTTGCCTTTTATGACGTCAGTGCTGTAACGCTGATCGTGAATAATTGTTGTCAAGAAAAACCCGTTTTTTTATTTAAAACACTTTATTTACATCATTTGGATATTAAGACAAATATAAAATGCACTATACACTGGAACACTCCGTAAAAACTAGAGCTGCACTTCCTTGCTTTCGATGAAGCAAACTGTTCTATAATGACGTCAAAGTTCGTTTTTTCAGTTTCTTCTCTTTCCACACTCAGTAGCGCAAGGTCAGTAAGTCTGTCTTGGCCCATTGTGGCACGCAAATAGGAGAGTATTAGCTTCAGCTTGCTGAAGGACCTCTCACAGCCAGCGATGGAAACTCCAATGGTTAACATCATCTGAAGGGCGACGCGAAGGTTGGGGAATACGCCATCATCACCATACTCCACAATAAATTTAAGAAGTTCCTCCGGTCTTGATACTGTCTGGTCAATACGCCGTGAAAGCAGCAGCCTACAATCTAAAATCTCTTCATAGAGGTCTTGCGCGTTAACGTCGGAACTGTAGAAATTGCCAAATGTGTTGCAATTTGTTTTTAGTTCGTTTTTGTCTTCGCTGTAGCACAGCTTGTTGATGTCGAGCAGAAAGCCAAACTTGAGGTCGGTGTCCTGCAGGCGAGTAAACCTCTGGTCGATTTCCGAATGAAGACGATCGAGTGTGCATTTCATAACCCTTTCTGTTTCCTGTTTAGCCGTCAACGCCTCTCCTTTCGACTTTTCACCAGGCATCTGTTTTTTTTCGTCGTGCACGCCTTTCAACGTCGACATCATACGTCTCACAGAGACGAAGCCCTTCACCAAGTGACTCACTTACCAGAGTTTCCCTTTCTTCATGAAAGTGATCTCTGAGAGCTTTCATGTCTAAGGCAGCATCGTGAAAGTTCATTTTAGGATCTTGCAGTCTTTTTGAACACGGTCTATGCGAACAAGTACCTTGTTCCAAAAGCCCAGCAAAATCAAAAAATCATAACTTAATATCCGCTTCTGCAGTAGTGCAGCATCACTTTTCGTCTCGCTCGTTTCTTGGTCATTATTTGACATTTCCTGAACAACTTCAAGTATCTTCTCAAGGTATCTACCGACCGGCTTCACTGCTTCGACCCTTGCACTCCATCTGGTCTCAGACTCTGATTTCACAACAACAGGCACTGCATTTTTTAATTTCTCCCAACGGTACGTTGAGCGAGAAAAAAAACACGTAAAGTGCTTCGATGGTCCCAAAAAAAGTCATCATCATGGCTTCTTCCTTAGCAGCATGTACACCAACCAAGTTCAGTGAGTGGTTGTCGCAGTTTACAAAGATTGCCAGTTTGTTTTTTTCCGCGATTCTTTGACTGACACCACTTTTTTGTCCAGCCATCACGGCAGCGTTGTCGTAGCATTGTGACCGACAGTCCTGTAAGTTCATTCTGTCCTCTTCCAGCTTGCCAAGTATCACGTCAACGAAGCTCTCGGCGTCTTTGTTCTTTACATGGATAAAGCCGAGGAAGGACTCCTGAACATAAACAGATTTTTTATCAAAGTCAACTTCCACATATCGCACAACTTCTGACATTTGCTCACGGTGTGCCTGGTCGGGAGTGGTGTCAAACATAATGCCATAATATTTGGCTTTACGGATTTTTCGCAGCAAGGACTCGCGAACTGTGACAGCCATCATGTGAATGAATTCATTCTGTACAGAAGGCGATAGGTACGAAGTGGACCCTGGATGACTTTCAACGTATGTGAGGTGTTGCTTCATAACGGGGTCAAAAACGGCAATTAACTTCAAAAGACCAAGAAAATTTCCGACATTGTTCTCGCGGCTGGTTTGAAAACTCTCTCGATGCCCTCGTAATGCCAAGTTCTGTGTAGCAAGAAATTTTATGCAGTGGAGGACTCTCGTCAAAATTTCACGCCACTTGTGCTTTTCTTTCTCCATCTGTGACTGAAGGTCAGCGTCAATTATTCCCGTAGTATGCATCAAATTTCTTTCCATTTCTTTCCACTGTGAGAAACACATTCGGTGATTCTTTGCATTCTCGTGAAGGGTGATCTTCTCGGGTGCCTTCCATTTGGTGAATCCCCCCTCTTGTTCCAAAGATGATAGGTGATCTGAGCGGGAAAAAAGGAGGCAACAAATGCAAAATGCTGCCTTTTTGGCAGGAGAGTAGGCCAGCCACGAACGGGTGACTTCTTCACCACGACCATCACCTAATTTCTTCTTAAACCAACTCTTAGTCATTGATCGGTTGTTTGTTGGCAAGAAAGGTCCTTCCCGATTTTGGAAATACATGGCCCCGAGTTTAACAATTTCCGTTCGTACAGCGTCAGACACAACGGCTTTTCCAGTACCAGTGTCAAATTTTAAGAGACCTAGGTCATGCTTCTGAACGAGTTCTGAGATGATAGGTTGAGGGTGCTTCGTGGAATCCAGTTTGCTTAGCTTCAGAGCAACAGGCTCAACCAGCCGAAGTCCAATGTCGGTTCCGTTGTCCTCCTCCTCTACTGCAATATCCCCGGGATTGTCTGCGCATAGCATACTGTGTTTAGAAGTTTCGTGAACGACTCCTTCGTCAAGTTGTACGGACATTAATGAAGTGGCAGGAGATGGAGCTACTTCCAAAGGACATGATGAAGTACTTGCCCCAGGTTTTTCAAAAAATGGCGCGAAAAACTTTTTTGACTTCTCAGCTTCCTGCGCCTGTAGCCTTCTCCTCTTGCGTCCTTCAGCTCCGCTCTCTTTCTTTTTGTTTTTGTCACCCGGTCCATGGCTTTGCTTGGCTGAAAAAAATAAAAAATCCTTGAGCCGTTCATTCACTATACATTCAGATGCCTTTTTAGCCATCAAGCAATGCAGCTATGCGGCCAGTCGCCTGAAACACTTGCTGTCACCGAAGACACAATGTATGTGTATTGTCATGTAGCCAGGAACGATTCAGAGTTTTTCGGAAAGCTAGTTCTATTAGAGCGAACTTGTGCTCGGCAAAAGTGCAAAAAAATGATAAGGAACACAGGTGGTGAAGAAACAGCCCACCGGTCGACGACGGCGGAAAACGAATGTCCCTGCGCTTTTAGTGGAAGCGTTCTTATACCTTGCCGTATCCTCTCCACCAACATCGTTCACACAGATAACGCTGGTCTCACAAACGAGAAGGCATAGTTCGCGGCAATATACGTACATTCTCAGATTAAGGTTGGTGACGGCAAATGATCCACTGCGGTGGCATCATCGGCCTTGGTTATAAGAATTGTTGCTGATATTAAGGTGGATTTACAATTTCACAGCTCCGTTTTCTATCCATAAATGTATGTTAACTCGCGGTTAACCCAACTGCTCAAAACGTTGTTCAAGTAGAAAAACCTCAAACTATCATGAAGCATGATTTTAAAAAGGAGAAATGGTAGTACGCAAAGCTAACCTCGCACATATTATTCCCAGTGGACAGTGCACTATAGTACGCACCACTATTTCTTCGTCAAGTAGTTTAAGTAAGTTGTCACAATTCAAATTCATAACTCGACAAGTACTCGCGTAATTATCAAAATAACAATTAGACATAAGTAAGCAAGTTCGAACGACATCCAACTGCGCCATTTTCAACAACGCATTGATTGCGCTCTCATTTTTGCGGCCAATAAAAAAAGCCTGCGAAATCAGAAAATAACATATGACTGCGCGCCCCCCTGAGGAAGAAAAAAAAAGAGGCAGCAAGCAACCGCTTTGCCTCTTGTCCGCTGAAAACAGCAGCGTTCCGCATTTGACAGGGTGTTCAGGGCGCGCCAACATGCGTTGCAAGTTTGCAGGAATTCCTTTCGCTCAAACTGTATGTCACTATAATTATTCATATCTAGCGGTCAAACCGTTCCACTGATAACGCGACCGTAGCACTGTTTGATTACGACGCCTGACTCTGTAAGTTCAAAGCGGCGTGTTTCTTTGACCGGGGATGGCACAAAGGGCCATGCACATTTTTTTTTTCTTTCTGCATCTATTTCTTGACGCTGGCTACCTCCCATTGAGCCTGTTTAGGTACTGCTTCCTGATGTACGCAGCAGTCTGGTTACGCGTCACTTTTCATATTTGGTGGGCTTTCTTTATCAACAGGAAAAAAAAAAATGTGGATGCAATACGTTGTTGAAAATAGCGCAG
>WOVY01002479.1:265000-504689 GCA_013436015.1 Rhipicephalus annulatus | reverse complement strand
TTAGTAGCCGAATGCGAAGGGCTTCCTGCTACGCAGTCACGATTCACGCGCAACGCCTCGCGCCTAGTCATGAGATCTACCGGTGGTGTTTCCCCAAGGACGCATAATCGATGCGGATGTGTTTACTCAATTGATCCTGGCATCTTATTGCCGCAATCATTTATGAATTTTTGTCGAAAATCTGCGCTGTTTACGCGTTCAGTTTACTCGCACGGCTTAGCCGATTATACAAACTCGCACATGCTGGTAGCTCCCTTTTTGTGACGTTTTCATGTAGCACTTGTGATGATACGAGGAAGAACCACATTGAATTCTCGTTTTTCAGTTTTTGACTAAAAGAAGGTCGCGCAGCACGCCGAGAGCGATAATAAGTAAATGATTATGGAGGAAGCCGCTAGAAATGGATACCCAGCCGTCTTTCGCACGTTAAGAACGCATCAAAACGGAAATGTTTGTTTTTACCATCTAAGTTGTCGCGGTAGTAGTACATGCAGTAGTAGTAGTAGTAGTAGTAGTAGTAGTAGTAGTAGTAGTAGTAGTAGTAGTAGTATCACAGCACTTAGTGGTAGAAATTGTCTGCTAATAGCAGCAGTGAGTAGCAGCAATAGAAGTTCGGCGTAGTAGAAGGTTATGTGCAGTGGTAGCTTAAGTACTGGAGTACTTAATTAGTAGTACTAATTAAGTGTTGTCGCCGTTCCTTTTGTTGTGTCGCTGTCGTTGGGTTAAGACATCAATGCGGTCTTTGAAGCTGACCAATGATTTAAACATAGAATGTGTGAATGAGGGCTGTCAATGTGCTTACTTGGTGGTGCGAATGCTACCAAGCAAAGCTGCTGGTTTACTACGAAGGGCACATCTCTTTACTTACCACTACCAAAAATACTTCGCCGAATTTATGAAGGATTGGTATAATCAGCTAAAGGATAAGATGTGTTGTCAGATATTTGTGTGCTTAATTTTCATCCACGAGCTTAAAGCTTTGGTAAGGTCAGGTCGATCTCTGTAAAGTCCACTAATTGAACTGTCTGTTGATTGGATACGGCTGGTCAGCTGTGGTAATGACAGACACCGGTCCGTCAGCCTTATAGCTATATGCTGAACGGCAGCGCACTGAGGGGGACAATCCTCTTGGGGGACTATTACGGAATAGTCATCCCGATGTTAAGCGCTCGTCCAGCGCCATACATTTAATGTCACAGACTACACATAAAATTCTGGCAACACTTTCGCAGCGTGAGGAACATGAACGTTCCACATGTCGGTTTCAGCTGGACCTCCTCCACTCCTGTCGTTCCAGTATAAGCTGCTGGAGACACGGAGTATATGAAGACCACGTGAGTAAGTGAGTGAGTGAGAACAACTTTATTATGGTCCAGTGCAGACGCTGAGGTTGCCACGCTTCACCCGGCTACTCCCACGTGGGGACCGGTAGGTCTAGCCTGACGGGCCTGTCCCTCCCAAGGAGTATTAAAGAAAAATTGCTGGAGTGGAAGCTGCTGCATTGCCTTGCCAGCAGAAGTGAAGCCAGCTTTTGCCTTTGTCAAGATGGCGGAAACATGCTCTTTTCTGATAGTGCCCACTTGAAGATCAAGTGGCTTTGATATGTTACGTAAATGCTGCGTTAGTTCTATATTAAAAGATAGTTGTTCCCGACGAAATAACATACAGAAACGAGTATGGATGACTGAATCTTCAAAGAACTTTGCCTCCTATTAGAGGCTCACTAAAGAAAACTAGTAACTCTAAGACGCACTTGGAGCACTATGTGACCCGAAAAAGTTCCCACAGTAAACTTGTTGGGCGTGTGAAATTAACGCCCCGTTTTAATGCCCCTAGATTGCCGCTACAGCCGCCATCTTGCCAGAGGAACGGCTTCACTTCTGCGCAGCCATTTCCACTCCAGCAATTTTTTTTAAATCCTCCTTGGTCCCTCCCCGAAATCACCGCGAAGCGTACGCATAAGTGATGTCATCTTTTCCCGCTTCTGTTGTAAGATCTTAAACGGACACGTTATGACTTGTTGGTTTACCACGGACAGGGCACGTTTTCACACGTCGTCTGCGAAGCGGCTTACTTTCTCGTTGCGCAATGCCTGCGATATGGCAGCGATGTTCACGAAGTGTTCTAGTACTATTACTCAAAAATAATATACGCCCCTATCCCCTCCTTCGGCAAGGTTCGCTTCTGGTACGATCGACGCCAACCTTACGAAAAGCTCATCACAGCACGCCGCGTAGTATTCGAAAGACCATATAAGTCACAAGACGTGCGACGAAAGGATTTCCTTGTTACACGATCTTCCCATCGTGCCAAACAACTTCCACCATCTGGCGTTTGCGGGCGGACACCGACCGCTCGGAATTTACTCAACCACGTTCACACTTGGCGTTTCCGATCACGTCTTTGTCGAGCGGACTCTTCAGAGGCACGCGCTTCCATGGTTGTTGTTTTCTTGCGCGCCCTCGCGGAAAGATCATGTGCTTCCGCGGTCGGTAAGATTGGCGCGGTCTCTTGCGATCGTTTCTCTAACGCACGTGCAGCCAGCGGCCTTTCTTTCGATCAATACCCCCGATTGCCGGATTCGCTTATCGCGCATACAAAAGGTTTCGAACTTGTGGTTGAAGTCAGGACGCCGTAGAATTTTGTTTTGTTTACTTTGGCAGCGTTTTCCTTTGAGATGGCGCAAGGCTTGTTTGCGCTTGCTTGCTTCTGGTTATTGTACATTAGCTAAACTTTCCTTTCGATCGACGGACAAGTAAACTGCGTTTAACTTCCCCCTTGCATTTTGCTTCACTCGCTTCGTATCCGCCTAACTTGATGACGCCTTTGTTGACGGAACGTTCCTTTACGAAAACCGCACATTTCTTTTAAAGCAAGACAGAGAAGGTGACACAATTGATTGTCTGGGGTTTATGAGGGGGGTCCCAGTGGAGGGCTCACGGAATTTCGACCATCAAGTGTGTTCTTTAACTTACACCTATAGATCTGAGCACTCGGGCCTCTGGCATGCCGCCACTGTCGAAATACGACCGCCACTGAGGGAATTCGAAACCCACTACCAACGGATCAGTATAGTCAAGCGTCATGACCACTGGGCGGATAGCAGAGAAGTTCAAATCAGCAGCAGTACGTAGCGCAGTTCAATAGCGAGAGTCGGGAGTTTTGGGACAGTTGGAGGAATAGGACAGCGCGTCTATCTCTTCCGCATTTACTGCAAATATGTTATCGAATGATTCATGAAGTGGGGAGGCTAACAAACAAATTGCATGAATTGCAAGTACCCTTACAAAAAAAAATCAAAACTGCAGGGTAAAGTCAAGGCTAGACTAAACCGATGAGACCATCGGCGTGCGGAAGACTCCTCCTTTCGGGGGCCAGGTTTAACCACTGTCCCTCAACCTAACCCCCGCCCTTTGTTGGCAAAGTCCTTGCACTAAAGATGCGCTTTGTATTGACGGACAAGCTTTGCATTTGATGCGAAGTCGAAAGTGAAGCGACGACATGCTTCTCACAAAGGCTTCCCATTGGTTCCCCGGATTTCCAGTACTAAGATGGAAAGTCAATAGTTCTTTCAATCAGGGGTTCTTGATCACCATTATCGTAAAAAAGAAGAAACGAAAAACGTGCATTAGCGTTCAGGAGAGTTGATTGTTGGGTAAGTTGATACACGCTTAGTCAACTACAAAAGAAGCCACTATACGTCGAAATCAGAAAAATCAGAGTGGCAGAAGCATGCAGAGTCTCTGCTTTCTGTCTGCTTCTGCTGCTCTGCTTTCTTTGATTTCGAGGTTTTGTGGCTTTTTTTTGCAGTTAATTAAGTGCACTAGCGTCACAACACACATTAAAAATAGCCACTGACGAAATAAAAGTGCCACTGACGAAAGTTATGGGTAGAATTACTCTATAAGCTGCCTTGAGCTGGAGAGCATGTGCAGTAACTTTACTTAAAGGGCAGAATCGGCGTCCTTTTTTCGCACAAATAGGAGAGGCAGGCAACCCCTTGCTTCCCCTATTCAGGCTTGCCCACGGACAACACATAGTCGAACAGTGAATGTCGCCAGGGCCAACGCATCGTCAAAGCCAGTATGTCTGAGGCCGGGCACCAACAAGATATGTCCGCTTGTCGATACGTTGGCATTGGTACTCCAACTACTATTTTCCGTGACATCCTCGTTTTGGCACAGGCGCAGCGTTTTTTGGTATGCATGCCAGAAACTTGGGCTGTTGCGTACGCTTACGCTTGCGCTGAAAGTCAGAGCGACCCTTTCGCTATAGTGAATGCTTTGGCTCACTCTCGATCTATTAAAGTGTAGCCATATAGCCCATTTCTTGAGCCATTTCGAGTCACATTTTAACGTTTCTAACTCCGCGTCGTTCAGTTAAAATGAAATTCAAGTGTCATATATATGGACAAATGTCTTTCTCGACACGAAAATTCTATTCTACCCATTGGGCCGAAATTGCAAAATTTATTTTGCGTGTGCAAAATAAATTTATTTGCGTATGCAGTGATGTACAATACAAAAATTGTACAACAAGGACAGGACATTCACGAACATCGAGATGATTAAAGTTACATAAACAGTAAGGCTAAATGAACAAACAAGGGGGTCTTTCACAGTGTAAGGTGATGTTTTTGCATTCACGTGTGAGGACAGTTTGCTCTCGTGCTCAAGAACAATATTGCACAAAAAAGACATGTTTCTAATGAAGAAAAGGAAAATACGCACTGTAATTTCACAGTGGTGCAAGCTCTAGCCCACCTCCTCAATAGGACAGGAAAGACATTGACACTCTGTTGTTGTTTACAATAATGAATCGTGTAGACCAGCGTCGGAGGAAGGTCTCCTCTCCTAGCATCACTTGTTCTTCATTGAGATGCATAAGTATTACGTTTGTTAAACGATGTAGCAGAGGAAACATGGCTCTTTGAGGGCATCCCCTCAGGTGGGCCAGTCCCCTCGACTTCCATAAGACCAAGGCTCTGATAGCCATTACGAGTTCGACAAAGTTATCCCTGTGGCGAGACTTCCACTCTATACTTATTTGGAACATAGTGGTAGCCATGCGGCAAAAGGTGCGTGCTACTATACATTCATGAAAGACATGGTTCAGCGTTTCGTCGCGGCCGCATTGCGGACATGTGGCAAAGGGCGCCACGCCCCACGCCGCAAGGCGGTCGGCCGTTGGTAAAGCCTCCCAGTTTAGGTCACGGACTTCGGAGGGGAGGGACGTATTTGTAAGAGTCAAACGTCTTTTCGCGGGGCATTTTGCGGCTCTGTTCCTCAGTTAGATTTTTGAATGCTGTTTGTTCACTCATGTCGGTGGGAGACATTTGCATCAGTTCTTGAACTGGAAAATCGTTTCGCCATTGTTGCACCCACGTGCGTGTAATACGCCGGTGGCTGTTCAGCAGCTGGTCCCGTTTCGTTTGTTAAGCCAAAAAAAAAAAACAACTGTGTTTAGAAAGAGCGGGTAACAATTTCGAGTTCGACTCTGGGAGAGCCTAAAGCCGTCCCGTAGGCCTTACAGTAGAACCAATGGAGTTTAGCCTTATTCATCGAGGAACGTTAAAGCTTGTGTGTGTTTAGAAAAAGTGTTTAACGATGTAGAGCACATAGTACTCTACTATGGGAGAGCACAATGCCATCCAGACAACAACCCACGTCTACAGTCGAGGACGCGGCTGTGTTTAGAAAGAGTTGTTAACGATTTAGAGTACTTTGTACTCTACTATGGGAGAGCATACCGTCCCGTGGGCCTCGCGCGACTTGCACTTACAACGTAGTTTTCTAGCAGTGAACATGCAGTGGACTTACAGCGAAGCTAGACGTGATAGAGATTTTTGTCCATCCTATACGCGCAAGGTACGAATATTGCTTTTTTCTTTCATGTAATGACTCTTCTCATGTATTAGTGATATAATGCAACTGTACGGTTAGTGCGCGGGTTGAAGAGAAAACTCTTTATGCTAACAGCGTTGTTGATGTTTTGACCCTCTCAAGGAGATCTGAAATAGGGCTGGCATTGCATTGGCCAATGCACAAGTTAGGTGTATGGAAAGTGTTACGTAATGCACGCATGAGAAAAGCCCTACTTTCCTTAAGTGACCGCATGCGCAAGCTCCTCGCCTGTCCAGCGCCAAACAGAAAAGATGGGATCATGTCGCCTCTTGAGGTAGCTTCTTTTACACTATAATGTGTGTATCAGGCAAGCCCTTCACTTCCTTCCATGTTGCCCCGCCGCGGTGGTCTAGTGGCTAAGGTACTCGGCTGCTGACCCGCAGGTCGCGGGATCGAATCCCGGCTGCGGCGGCTGCATTTCCGATGGAGGCGGAAATGTTGTAGGCCCGTGTGCTCAGATTTGGGGCACGTTAAAGAACCCCAGGTGGTCGAAATTTCCGGAGCCCTCCATTACGGCGTCTCTCCTAACCATATAGTGGTTTTGGGACGTAAAACCCCACATATCAACTTCCTTCCATGTTTGTAAACACAGGTAGGCCGATGTCGACATTATTGGTCAAATTATAGCGACGTCCGCACGTAACTTGCGCCATACGCGCTGAGGGCTGCGATGTGCGCCAACAAACAAAACCAAGTTGTGAGGCGCGACTCACATCCAACCGCGACGCAGTTCGTCGGCATACCGTTTTCTTTTTCTCGTTGCTTGACTGAGAACACCACATGCACCATTGAAAATCCAGCAAAAACTGCGGTAGGCAGAGCGTTTTTTGCCTACCAAGACAGCGCCACCACAATTTCATCACGTAAGTGTGGTGGAATTTGTCTATTATGTGTGAATCAGAAAAGCCATTCACTTATGTAGGACAATGTGCGCAGCTTAACAAGCTTCTGTACTCGGTGACAACTTTTCCTGACAGCACTGTGAAAGCTATACCAAACCGAAGCGCGAGCCTCCTCCCACGCCGAAAAATTGCGCTTATGTTTACTGATGATTTTCTCAACCACTTTGCTGAACTTAGGCTGCTTTATCTATTGCGAGACTGAGACAGTTGCGGCAAGTCGCAGGCAAATTACAGCCATTGTTCACTTTGAAAGAATGCCTTCCTTTTCTTTCCGTGTAAGAGACAGCACCACCTTTTCAGCACGCCCATCATTCTTCATGACGTATAGTGGGTCAATGCGCGGTCGCAAACGTGCTCCTTTAGTTCTCCGAGAAAAAGATACCCGTAATGGGTCACTAAAGTGTACACCGAGGTATCAAAACGTTTCTCCCGTTCACAGTTTACGTGCACGTAATTATGTAAACGCGTTAAAGAGTTCAAGAAAAGGGCACTCCAAGAAAGGCAAAGCGGAACCGGCGGAAGTCACACGCACTGACTGGGTGACGTCAGACTTGAGTAGACTAGACGTGCATGCATGGACGCTCATCGAGGCAAAGCGTCCGTGCAGGTCTACTCTACTTACCCCATGCAGTATTCTAGAACGCTCCTTCACTCAACGCTCCACCTTTACTAGAGAAAGCCAATGGGAGCGCCATCTCTAGGCAGGGAAAGTCACTGCATATCAATGATAATTTGCTACTATTCTCGAGTTGCGCAGCGTCATTTTCAGCCGAGCAGCGGTGCAGTGCGCAACTATGTCAAGTGAAGGGTGAAAGTCGAGTCAAGGAGTGTTTGTGAATACCGGGGTTTAGTCTTACGTCACCTCGTGGGGCTGTCAGTGGTCCCGCGTTTTTGTTTTATTAGCGACCTTTTCACGACCCCTTCGGCGATGCGAGATAACAAAAGCGAAATCAGCCAGGACGGAAGCGCCACCTCCGTAAACTTCACTCCAATGTCTAGACAAGTTGTCTACTAGTACACACTGGAATTATTGGGTTATATAAAAAATTTAAAAAACTAAGCACAAGGTACCCTGCCTACAAAACACAATGCACGTGGATGTCGTTATTAAAGAGCTCATCGTCATTATGATTGTCGTCATCATCATCGTCACGGAGAGATACTGCCAGTGTCCTGCTATCGGTAATCTTTCTGTTATACCTCCATTATTCCAAATCTGAACAGTAATTTTTAAAACCACTCGATTCTTGGCCAATCGCCCATAGTGGGTATGCGCCACTAACAATAGGTGAACAGCAGCAGCAGCAACAACAACAACAACAACAAAAACAACAACAAAAACAACAACAACGTCCTGCTGCTTCTGTACCGGCACGCTTGCAGCATCGCTGGCGTCCACATCGTCGTGGGAACGAATCTAGTATTAGGGGCGAAGCTCCTTAGGGCGTGGGCTGTGCGTCCCCTGTAGCCTGTATGAAGCCACCTCTAGTTTAGTTCTTGCAGTGTTCACTAGATGGCGGTACCGTCCCCTGTATGTAGCCACCTCTAGTTTAGTTCTTGCAGTGTTCACTAGATGGCGGTACCGTCTCCTGTATGTAGCCACCTCTCGTTTAGTTCTTGTAGTGTTTACTAGATGGTGGTACTTGTAGCTGATGATGAAAAGATGCAAGATGTTATAAACTAGAAAGCGGTACTTGTAGTTGATGAAAGACGCGAGATCTCATAAAATAGGAATGATGTCACATATGGCGCGTGTCATTGGTTGAAGGCAATCGTTCGATTTAGTGCGGCGACGTACGCTAGGGGGAGCCATGTAATAAAATCGAGTGGGCAAAATGTACAGAGGATTCATGGTTTACCAGGTTTACCTCCGGAGCTTCGCCCACTCATCATCATTCACTTCGTGGATATGGCGGAATTTTTTTTTCTTGCTCCGCTAAACGATCTGCGTGAGGTATCAATCATCGGTCGGTATAGTACCGCAGACCACGGTGTTCGAGGTTTGTAAATAGCCCTTCATTGCATCCGCTCAACATCGATTACGCGCGCACACGTGTTAAGCATTACGAGCCAAGCAAGTCTTGATCGAGTGCTGAAACCTCGCTATCAGTACCAAGTGGCGCGAGCATTGTCCATCTTACGGAGGTGTTAGGCCGGAACTGTAGGGCCATTACGGAAGACGCCATTCGTATAAGCCCACGACTTCGATATACGCTAGCAAATTACGTCACCCGATCGACGCGATGCATTAGGATAATAAAGTGTCGATTGTATTTACGGCGCCAGAGGAAGTCAATTTGATCGATCCGTGAATCGAGCGTCTATCCTTTATCTACAAGCGTGCCCACTAGAGCTACTCCTTCATCTGTTCGTTTTGTGCTTTTCCACCATTCGTTTTGGCAATCGTTCCAATAAGCGAGGGTCATTTTCTTCGTGGACAGGTGATCACCTTACAGTCGACTGTAATGTCTTTTTTTTTAATTGTCTCAGGATTTTCTTTTAGGACCTTTGATCAACTTTATTCAGGAAAAAGCCGTCTGTTTCAGCCTTTGAGCATATGTATTATGCGTGACCACTTTGAGAATTTGCAAGAGATGCAAATGACTTAAAGTCTGACTTTGCAGACTGGTCAAGTCACGGCAGCCCGTGTCAATGACGAAGACGCGCGCTTATTCCTGGTTATAACCGATGATATTGCAGCAATGTTGAAGGGACTCGGGGGTATATTAAAACGTATTTATTAAAAGGGTGAACCCGTGCCCAACTATAGCTTGCTTGCTTGCTTCTTCCTTTCTTTTGTGGCTCTCACCGACTAAGGGGGATTGACCAAGAAGCCGGTGGTTAATGCAAGTCAATACCTATAGATTTTCTCGACTAGGGGAATATGATTTCTGTGTTTTGACTGGGAAATTAATTTGGCGCAATGTAAAAAAAAGAAAAAAAAGGGGGGCAGAGAAATAATAGAATTTGTTGAATATCTGAGGTGGAATCGTGGTATGAAATTCTCCTGAAAGTTGAATCATTGCAGTGTATCAGCTAAATAATAAGTGGTAGTGTGGCTAGTAAAATTCGAGAGCTGATCGCTGACTCAGCAAGGTAATCTTCTTGTGTTATATATGAATTCGCAGAGAGCCCCGCAGATGTTCCTGTCGCTGTGTCCCAATGAAGCGGCCCCAAAGGACAAAATATTGGGAGTATTAAGAACGCACCACGAGTCAGTCTTCTTCTTCTCCTTCTCCTCATCTCATGGCTCTTACCCAATGAAGGGGATTGGTCGAGTGTTATATGAATTTGTTTTTTTTTCTTCGCAATACTACTCGTATATGCTAGGGATAGGTTTCACAACAAATAATTACTGAATAATAGTATTTAAAAGTTTAAGAGAGTGAAGAATTTAGCTCTATGTTCTTTTAGTCTGACTGATAAATTCCTCTATTGCGTAGTAAACATCCCTGTGACTGAAGCCCAGAGTAGAGGCGCCGAATGATAGAACAACTGATTCTGATATTTCCAGACCCAAGTTTCGAAGAGGTGGTGCTATGAATTTTCTTCTCAATGACGTATAGCGGCTGATTGTTTCATCCTCCTTATAGAAGAGACACAGAGGAGACAGCGCTTGACATGCTCTATGCAGGTAAAAGTTGAGGGAGGTAACCCGGCAGCGAAATTTGGTTATGACGCGTCAGTCGAACACCAAAGATGTCCTTCCGCTGCCTTCTTTTTCCTTTTCAATAGCAGTCCCGAGCGCGTGGCGCCCATCAGCCGGGTCCAGCTGGGTGCTCGTGCCTTCATCGTCTCTGCGCGACACAAGATGGCGCGCATGTGCCCCTGTGCGCGCTGTGATGGGCGCGTTGTTTGAATGCAGCCAAGATGTCGAGGCATAATCCCCCTGCTCATACGCATCGTCCCGATGCGTCAGGCAAGAAATACATTCTTGGTATACGCATCACTGGTTTTCCGATGATATTTCATAGTAAGGCTTCATCCGGACAACATGTACAACCTCTGCAGGGCTGCGGCGTTTTGGGCTCCCGTGTACAGTGGACTCGGCTATATAACGGAACAGATATCTGACGCCTATTCAAATAAATTTGGTTGCCTGAAATGTCCAAGATATACATCTTCGTTATGCAAACATCACCTATAGAGGATGTCGTCTGATGTCACTGTTTACTTGCGAAAACATTGTTCAAAATTTGCATCTAAATACATTTCGTACACACTCGTGAAACTTTCTAGAGAAGTTTCTATTTGTTACTTTCTGTACAAACACGTTTAGTTTTTGTGGACTTTTCACGCCTTCAGTATTTTTTTCTTAGTTCCTATTGATTTCCCCGCTTTTTTCTGATTGTGCTATGGAATGTTTTTATATCTTGTGCTAGTTCTTCATATACTTGCTTACTATAGGTTTTCCCTTTTGTCGCGCAGTTTGGATGTATGCTTAAATTTTGTTTCTTTCAGCTTTTTTCTTGCTTTCAATGGCGTTTTTGTTAGAAGGCATCTCTACTTTGCCCTTAAGATTTCTGTGTTTTGTCTAGATTCGGAGGTGTTCTCAATATCCTTTCTCTGTAGTGCAGGTGAAAATTACGTATAGACTATACTTTTCCTGTTGTCTATTTCTTGCTTTCAGTGGGCGAGTCCGTACTTCAAAGTCAGAGAGCGGAGTGACGAGAGAGTGAGGAAGAAGGAAGCGAAGATGGGATAGGGTAAAGCGAAGGGGTTGGGAAACAGAAGTGATGGTGAGAGGGGTAGTACTCAGATACAACTGGCAATATATATGCTGTATCTAATTTGATCAAAAACTTTTTTTATTTTATTAGTTTATTTTAACATACTGCAGCCCAGAAGTCCTATCGCAGGAGTTGGTTAATACAAAACATAAAATAGCAACACAGGAGTGGGCAAATGAAATACATAAATGAGGATAACCGAATTCGCTGACCATAATTGGTTAGTAATGTACAATAAGGAGGCGATGACCATTTCATTAATCATCTTATACCAATGCCAGATGTTTGCAAATGCCCGACGCGGATTTAAGACGTTTTCTTATCCAATCAATCAATCAATTAATCAATCAAATATTTATTCACAATCAAGTATACATACACATGGGCGCACGTAACTCTATGGGCGGTTCCGTAGCGCATGTCTCAACAGAGAAATGATACAAAGCTAGCGAACGTAAACGTACCTCTTTCATAGGCTGAGTCCAGCGACAATTGAATTTACTGCGTGGAAACGGCTGAGCACATTTTTTTTTTTGTAAAATCAACGAACTAATGAGAGCAGGATGCGCATCTTTGGTACGTGTTGTGTAAAACTTTTTTTTCCACTGACCAGCGTTTGTGAACTATTAGTGCGTCCTCTAACGTCCGCCTCTGTAAGGAAGCCGTAAGTGGCTCTTGGGCAATTCAGTAGGTGGCGCTAAGCGCACAAAACCACAGCAGCGTGTTCATTTAACGATTATAGACTCCAAGATTGCAAATGCTTCAGTTTAATCTCGGAGGCTCAATCCACACTGCGCCCTTTGTTGCGTTCTTTGGTAGATGGCGCTAAATTGTAAAGCTGGGTTAAACGGCGGGTTTTAAGCCGTATTTAAACGAATTTCAGTGCTGCTTTATACCACACACAAGCGTATATGTTGCATTAGCCATGCGGTGAACCAAACGTGGTTATAGTCAAGGTTTATAAAAGTCATAAAGGTAATAAAGGTTTATAATCACTTGCAATCGGGCAGGTATTTAAAATGACCACCCTTCTGGTGTAGGCACTACCAAACCCACCGCACCATGTTGGCTGTAACGTTCCGCAATGCGCCGGTGGTGATGTTTGCAGTTTTTCTCGATATTTTGTTTCTTGTTTATTATTTTAATTCGGTATTGCACGTTCAAAAACATTCATCATCATCATCATCAGCCTGTCTACGTCCACTGCAGGACAAAGGCCTCTCCCATGTTCCGCCAGTTAACCCGGTCCTGTGCTTGCTGTTGCCAATTTATACCCGCAAACTTCTTTATCTCATCTGCCCACCTAACCTTCTGTCTCCCTCTACCCCGCTTCCCTTCTCTGGGAATCCAGTTGGTGACCCTTAATGACCAGCGGTTATCCTGTCTACGTGCTACATGCCCGGCCCATGTCCATTTCCTCTTCTTTATTGCAGCTATGATATCCTTAACTCCCGTTTGTCCCCTAATCCACTCTGCTCTCTTCTTGTCTCTTAAGGTTACACCTACCATTTTTCTTTCCATTGCTCGCTGCGTCGTCCTCAATTTAAGTTGAACCCTCTTTGTGAGTCTCCAGGTTTCTGCTCCGTAGCTAAGTACCGGCAAGATACAGCTGTTATATACCTTCCTCTTGAGGGACAGTGGCAATCTACTTGTCATAATTTGAGAGTGCCTGCCGAATGTGCTCCATCCCATTCTTATTCTTCTAGTTACTTCAATCTCGTGGTTAGGCTCTGCGGTTATTACCTGCCCTAAGTAGACATAGTCTTTTACAACTTCAAGTGCACTATTACCTATCGCAAAGCGCTGCTCCTTTCCGAGGTTGTTGTACATTACTTTCGTTTTCTGCAGATTAATTTTAAGACCCACCTTTCTGCTCTCCTTGTCTAACTCCGTAATCATGAGTTGCAATTCGTCCCCTGAGTTACTCAGCAATGCAATGTCATCGGCGAAGCGCAGGTTACTGAGGTACTCTCCATTAACTCTTATCCCTAACTGTTCCCATTCTAGGCTTCTGAAAACGTCCTGTAAGCACGCAGTGAATAGCATTGGGGAGATTGTGTCCCCCTGCCTTACACCCTTCTTTATTGGTATTCTGTTGCTTTTTTTATGAAGCACTATGGTAGCAGTTGATCCCCTGTAGATTTCTTCCAGAATGTTCATATATATTTCATCTACGCCCTGATTCCGCAGTGTCTGCATGACGGCTGATATTTCTACTGAATCAAACGCCTTCTCGTAATCTATGAAGGCTATGTATAGTGGTTGGTTATACTCTGAGCATTTCTCTATTACCTGATTGATAGTATGAATGTGGTCAATTGTTGAGTAGCCTGTTCTAAATCCTGCTTGTTCCTTTGGTTGATTGAATTCTAATGTTTTCTTTACTCTGCTAGCAATTACCTTTGTAAATAGCTTGTATACTACAGAGAGCAAGCTGATCGGCCTGTAATTCTTCAAGTCCTTGTCATCTCCTTTCTTATGTATTAAGATGATGTTAGCGTTCTTCCAAGACTCTGGTACTTTTCCCGTCAGGAGACACCTCGTAAATAAAGTGGCTAGTTTTTCTAACACAATCTGTCCTCCATCTTTCAGCAGATCTGATGTTACTTGATCCTCACCAGCAGCTTTGCCTCTGTGCATGCTCTCCAAAGCTTTTCTGACTTCTTCTATCATTACCGGTGGGGTGTCATCTGGGTTACTGCTAGTTCTTATAGTATTAAGGTCGTGGTTGTCTCGGCTACTGTACAGATCTCTGTAAAACTCCTCCGCTATTTTAACTATCCTATCCATATTGGTAGTTAATTTGCCTTCTTTGTCCCTTAGTGCATACATCCGCCTTTTGCCTATCCCAAGTTTCCTCTTCACTGCTTTGACGCTTCCTCCGTTTTTCAGAGCGTGCTCAATTCTCTCCATGTTATACCTTCTTACATCGCATACTTTACGTCTATTAATCAGCTTCGAAAGCTCTGCCAGTTCTATTTTGTCTGTTGTACTTGACACTTTCATGATTTGACGCTTCTTAATTAGGTTCTTAGTTTCCTGGGAAAGCTTGCCGGTGTCCTGTCTAGCTACCCTGCCTCCAACTTCCACTGCACACTCCGTGATGATACTCGTCAGATTATCATTCATTGTATCTACGCTAAGGTTGGTTTCCTCGCTAAGAGCAGAGTACCTGTTCTGCAGTGACACTCTGAATTCCTGTACTTTCCCTCTCAGTTCTAGCTCATTGATTTGCTTCTTGCGTATCAGTTTCTGTCGTTCCTTCTTCAAGTCTAGGCGGATTCGAGCCCGCACCATTCTATGGTCACTGCATCTTACCTTGCCAACCACTTCCACATCCTGCACGACTCCTGGGTGTGCAGTCATTATAAAGTCTATTTCGTTCTTATTTACGCCATTAGGGCTCCTCCATGTCCACTTGCGGTTTTCTCGTTTTCGGTAGAAGGTGTTCAAAATACGCAGATTATTGCGTTCTGCGAATTCTACTAGTAGCTCTCCTCTGGCGTTTCTAGTGCCGATGCCATAATCTCCTACTGCCTGGTCTCCAGCCTGCTTCTTCCCTACCTTTGCATTAAAGTCGCCCATTACTATAGTATACTGTGTTTTCACCTTACTCATTGCCGATTCCACGTCTTCATAGAAGCTTTCAACTGAAGCGTCATCATGGCTGGATGTAGGCGCGTAAGCCTGTACTACCTTCATTTTGTATCTTTTATTCAGTTTAATTACAATGCCTACCACCCTTTCATTAATGCTATAGTAATCCTCTATGTTGCCAGCTATGTTTCTGTGAATTAAGAACCCCACTCCCAGTTCTCTTCTGTCTGCCAAGCCCCTGTAGCAAAGGACGTGCCCATTCTGTAGCACCGTATAGGCCTCATCTGTCCTCCTAACCTCACTGAGCCCTATTATATCCCATTTAACACCCTCTAGCTCCTCGAATAGTACAGCTAGACTTCCCTCAGTAGATAAGGTTCTAGCGTTAAACGTTGCCAAGTTCAGGTTCCAATGGTGGCCTGTCCGTATCCAGAGATTCCTAGCACCCTCTGCTGCTTTGCAGATCTGACCGCTGCCGTGGTCAGTTGCTCCGCAGCTGGTGGGGACTGAGGGCCGTGAGTTAATTGACGAACGCCTACGGGAGGGGGTGGCCAGATACTGCACCAGGGTGGCCAAAAACATTACGAACCATTAAATTTTCGCCCTACCGGAGTGTTGCCTCAAACTGCATTCAAATCAGATAGGTGGTAACAATACTACAGTTTAATGAAATAGGTCATTTCTGAAATAATCACGCTACAGTATAGTATAATCCCGTACGAGAAGTTGGACATGCCACATAAAAAGCGAAATGTTCTTAGACATATTGTGGCAAATCTCGCATACTTGATTATATTAAAAGGTGCCGTAGATACCGTGCATGGGGATGGGGGGGGGGATGGGGGCTACAAACATTTTGCAGACTACGATCGAGTGAACACATCCACTTAGGACGAATTTTGTGTAAGGCACGGGTTTCTATCAAAAGACGCGCCGTGGAGGAAGAACTAAAAATTTGTTCCACATATTTCTTTTTTTTATTTAGACAATTATTTATTGGTACACTAAAACACAAACTTTCCTGGGACGTCCGTGTCCATTTTTTTTCTACACTTTGAGGATGAATATCTTGAAAGAGGTGTAACCCTGAAAATTCCTTCCTAACGGATGTCACCTTGCGAATTGACCGGCTACGATGCGTAAATTTCGGCAGTGTAACGCTGTTATTTCCAGGGTAATTAGTGACTGCTTCTTAACTACTCTGTCCTGCATGTTTCTTTATCTCGTACAAGTATTGTCCACCGCTTCAATCAGTCGGCCCAGAGTTAGCGCATCTTTCATGTTGCCATCCATCAAATGCCGGCGTTGGTGTGAGATCCTCCTCAAACAATCTAATCATCAAAACTCAAGCTTTGCCGCTGTAGAAAGTTGTCCAGTTCCACATTTAAACAATCGGTCACAGTTTAAGCAGTCATGAAAACCACTCAAGTGAAGAAAATTCGCCTAACACGCATTCACGCTTGACCAATCAATATATACGCTTGACGTTCATTCTATTGCTTCTGGCGATATATCTTTCTGGAACGAGTTTTCGTGGTTAACGTGTTGTGCAGTGGGATATCTTTGTCACGCTACCTTTCCCAGTCATTGTGCCCGATCCCGTTGTGATTCTTCTTATTTGATTTATCTCTTGTTGATCTTGGCTCATAAGTGCACTAACTTAGACCCTCTATTTACAAAGTTCATTTTCTGCGCGGACTCACAAGCACTTGTCGTGGCGGTCGGGCGAAACATGCAGTCATATATGTGAGCGTAGTGTAAATTTGCGGAAAATTTTCGATATTAACACAAACAAGTCTAGCAAGTTACTCTAATGAAGCCGTTGATAAAACGTTGTCCTACACACTTATATTTTCTTTCGGAGCGCTCAAACTTTCAGCGCATCAAACGCGTGCGCATCAAATCGTTTACAGCCACAGCCATCCACAGTGGAATCCAGAACGATACTTAACGTCCGATACAAGTGCGCGCCGGGAATTACAGACGTGCGGTGGGTATGACTCGGTGCGCTACATACTGAGATAAAGACGTAGCAAGTCATAACATAAGTCATCGCACTAGTCGCAGGTCGGCATTTATTCGCACACCAACCATAGGATCCACTACTTGTCCTCTGTTATTATATGGCGCGACGTGTCAAAGGAGCGTATTAAGAAATTATTCCAATGCCCGTGGCGACCTGCTGACTGCCTCTCTTTTCCCCCCGCTTTGGTACTTGAGCTCCTTTTGTGAGAAATGCGAGCCTATTTATTTCAGCGCGCGACTGTCCCCGTGGAACGACTGGAGGAAAAAAAAAGGAACAGCTCCGACTTCTAACTGGTTCCTAACGATCTCTGGAGTCGGCATGATAGATTACCTGCCTTGCACTTCGCCGCCTCGAAATGCCACGTCTCTCTTTTAGTACCGCGCAGCAAAGCCCAGCACTGGAGTAGGACAGATACGGGTTAGAAGCTCGAGACCCCCCCCCCCCTCCCCCAAATTTTCAATTTCGCATATGTGGATACACGGCTCCACGTACAAACAAATGCAAGAACACCCTCTCCCCCCACCCTCTCAGGAAAACAAAAAATCTGGCTGTGCTACTAGGGCCTGAGTTGTTATGGGTGTACCACTGTCCTATTCACGGCCATGGGATTTTGTTCTGGTGGGTTCAAACGCGTGTTGCTTTAAGTAACGGCAGGGTGGGGGGTAAGTTAATTACGCTTGCTGATTTGTTTCTTAAGGCGTCAAGAGTTTGTGAGTGTTTTGAAAGAGCTAATTTTGGAGTGCATGTACACCTTCGTGTCGCTTCTGTTAGTTGAAAATCTCAACGTCCTTAGAAGTTTTTTAAATAGATCTGACACCAGTGTCAGTCAAGCTAAATGTTAACTTGCATAGAAGCAATGAGACTTCATCATCCGATAAGTATAGCATTTACATCAAGCAAGAAAGAAAAAAAAGAAGAAAGAAAGACATTTGCTGAGCTTCGGGCGGACTCCGGCTGGCACAGGTCTCTTACAGGTTGAAAATGAGGTTCGACCCATAGTTTCATGGGTGTATCAGTGACCTACCTAAGGGGAAGATGTGTTTGAATTTCCGATCCCTCCTGCCTATTTGTACACATTGTGTTCCAGCATGCGAAGAGGGTGAGGGGGTCCGACCACTATACTTCATCCTCGCAAAACCCCGAAATGAATATCTATCTATGTCTCTTATTGTATATACCATAAGGTTTGCGGAAGCCAGCCCCATTGCTCGTAGCTTCCACGCATGCTGCACGCTTCTAACCCGCGAAAGAGTTCGGCACCTTCGGGAGTTCCGAGGAAATCGTTCAGCGATCGCCATTAAAGAAGGTGTACGACGGAGCGGTGGGCATAAGAATCGAGGGGGAGGGAATAGTAGCGAGTCAACCCCGAACGCTGTAGAAGAAGGCAGTCGCGGGACCAAATTGCTTCCATACCGCGACGCAGCTTCTCGAGGCACAAGACAGTGTATAATAACGTCCCAAACGGGCAGCCTGGCCCGTCTGCGCATTGAAGGTGGGTGCTCAACAGAACGAAACGACGCGCAATGTTGCATATATAGCTGTACACATTATATCCCGAAAAAAAGTACGGAACTGCCACGCGAGCTGTGGCACTGTTCAGTCAAGCGAGACGCACTAGGCGCACGTACCTGTGCGAAGTCGATAGCTTTCTTCTTCCTCCTTGACGAAAAGAAACTCGCCGAGTGGGCGCGAAAAAGAAACTACTCAGTTTCTATGTATTCTCCCTTCGACGCTGCTCTTAGAAAAGCGTTTTATTCTTAATTTTCTTTTCGAAGCCAACGCGGAAGCGACTTGCCTTCGATGCGTACTATAAACGCCATAGACGTGTGTATCATGAAGTGGAAGGTTGTCGAAAGTGCCCATCGACTTTTTTTTACCCCTCTCTCTCTCTCTCTCTCTCTTTGATCTACTTAAGATAGTCAGTGCATCCAAGCCTAGCTTGGAGCCTCAGATAGCTGCGAACCAATAGTTGCGTTCCCGACATGCGATAACGCACTGAATTTGACCGACTGAGCACCCGTACATCGGCGTATACCGTTTAGTCCCAGATATGTCCCAGATATGGACATGCCATTACCCCATGCGGCCGGAGCGTAGGCAGAAAATTTTACCAGAGGGGGGGGGGAACACTTTCTTGATGTGGTCGACCGAATGCTATATCTTGTTCTATATGCCACGGCAACATAAAAATATTGAAGCGGGGGGGGGGGGGGGGTCCCTGGTATCTGGTGTGCCACTGCCATGGGGTCAGCATATGTCTCTAAATATAAACATGCAGGAAAAAAGAAAAAAAGGCAAATCTTGCAAGAAATAAGTCGCGCAGGGCTTGAAGCCAAACTGGACGAATCTGAACTGTAACCTCGTTGAATCTTGGTTGTTGATATGCTTTACCATGGCTGCCTCCAGTTTGATTCTCAGCACAAAGAGACGGTCACAGACACGCCACCTACGTACAAACTCTATAAAATGATAATCGCGCTGAAACAGACTGTTCGAACCCCTCATAAGAGCTACAAGCACGTCGATGTTGGCTTCCGAACGGACAGTTGGGCGAGATGGCGTGCCTCCGTCTTGATCGAATATTAGCGCCACAAAACGGAAACGAGGATATATAAAAGACAAACCACAGTGCTGTAAGTTTGTCTTTTCTTTCCCGTCCCTGTTTTTGTCACGCTGGTATTCGTTCAAGATTGATGTTGGCTTAAGGCTTGTATCCCTTCGAGGTCTTCTCGCAGCCACCTCTGTCCTTTCCCTATAGTATGTTGTACATACTATACATACTATACATACATACTATACATACGTACATACATACTATACATACATACTATACTATAGTATGTGTTGTTGAAAAGGCCATCTTGTAGTTTCACCACCGTCACTTCGCCACCATTTGTTGGACGAACTGTTGCCTTCTTAATTTGCAATTGACCAGCGGTGAATAGTGGCATTTGCCCAATTTCTGTCACACATTTTTCGTTTATGTTGATTATAGTCTTATGGGGACCACGGACTTCTTGAGCCGACTATAACAGTTTCGATGTTGCAACATTATTCAGGAACGCGGCGTCCAGACTTCTTTCGTACAGAAGATCGGCATTGGTACATTTCACGAGCGATAGGGGTCGACTCCTTTCAGAAATTACTTTATCTGAGATATTGAAAAGGCCATCTTCACAATGTAAACGTCAGCTGACATTCTGTTCAAGTACAAAATCGTACTTTGTTGCGAAAGCTCCAGGATCAAACAATAACTTATCGCCTCGTTCTCTCTTGCCTCTTGCAGGCGAATGAGGGAGATATAAACGTTTATTCTTTGAAAAGTCATGGCGCAGAGTCTTGGTCCTTGTATCACGTTATACGGTCTTGACTCGCTATTGCAGTGACCTGGACCTGAAAGCATTAGTTCAAGTATTGTGAGCACCTTTCGCGATTTTTCTATGCTTCTCTGGTCACTATAGAATTACAACCATTCCACTACTGACAACACTGTGTTCCATATAGATGTTTGATAAAAGAGGTTTTAGGGTCGAGCTCGATCGTGGTAGTAAAAAGTGATCACAATACCAATCCGGCACACACACTATCACTGCCTAGACGTTCGGTGGTCACCACTCGTGTGTTCTCAGCTTAATCTAAGTACACCTGTGCCGTGAGTGGCGTTTGCCGAATTTCTGAGGCATATACGCGCCGCATAGACATGTCATAATCATCATCTGCCTGACTATGTCCGCTGAAGGGCCCTTGTTCCGCCAGTCAACTCGGTCCTGTGCTTGCTGCTGCCACTTTATACCCGCAAACTTCGTATTCTTATCTGCCCACCTGACTTTCTCTCCCTCACCCGCCCGCCTTCTCTGGGAATCCAGTCAGTTACCCTTAATGACCTGCGGTTATCCTGCCTATGCGCTACGTGCCCGGCCCATGTAGATTTATTCTTCTTGATTTCAACTACGATATCCCCAACGCCGGTTCGTTCCCTGACCTGCTCTTCTCGAGGCTTAAGGTAACATTTATTGTTTTCTTTTCCAATATGGTGAAGCACAAGTTTATAGAAGAGTACTTTATATCTCTCTGTCATGTTTTTTTTTCGTCTAGCTAAATTCCCGAGTTTCTAATTTGCTGAGCACTGGGCGGGAAATGTTCTTCGATCTATAAACGCTGTTCCACGTTGTTCAGCTTGAAAGAATTTTAAAGTTTATATTGTTTTCAAATACTGCAGACTAATGTGGGGCTATCGCAGAAGGGTTAAACACAAAATGAAGCAATAAAAATTATATTATCGCAACAATTGTTTGAACACGAACTCATATCACCGTTTGTGAGGATGTTGTTTTATCTTTCAAACTTCGCGAACTCTGATAGAATTAACACGATCCTTTTTAATTACCCTCTCGGTGGGCACGCTTAATTTAACCTTTTGGTAGACCTAAATTCTTGGCCATAAATTGTTTGATGATCACCTGTCTTTTCGTGTTTCCGACAAATCATCAGGAATACTTTTGACAATCAAATTGTCGCGGTGTGATTAAGATCATCAACAACCATTTTATACGACTGTCGTTGTTGTGTACTGTGTCGCTTATCTTGACAGTTCTTGAGGCGTGGTCCGAAATGTTCAACTGATTTACAAAGGTCAGTCATGGTATTTAAAATTCAAGTTTGTAGAGTGTCACCTTATTCCAGCGACACTTAATTAAATGTCCTTTACTTTTTCGGTCACATCTATCTAAAATATTTCATTCGAGGCTCCTAATACCTGAACTGCTTTGAGGAGTTGATAAAGCTTACTGAAAGTTGGGCGAGTTGGTACTCATTCATGACTTCTTTGCGCAAACACATACACGGACACAAGGAAAAGAGGCGTGTTGTCTGCCTCTTTTCCTTGTGTCCGTGTACGTGTTTGCGCAAAGAAGTCATGAATTGATAAAGCTTATTTATCTTGGTCCGAGTTTGTTTCAACGTCCCCAGAACAAAGTAGCAAGGGTGCAAGGCAAAAATATCCCAGCGTCAATCAGCCGTTAATGCATCGCTTAGGTGTGGGTTTTCCTACATGAAGCTATGCAATGCCAGACGCCTCGACTTCTTCGGCACAGACAGAAAATCATTATTCAGGCACAATGTTTGCAATGGTCCACACCAGGAACCTATTCAAAGAACACAACGATTTCATGCACTAATAGAATTTACAGCCAAACAGTTTACAAGAATGATGCACAAGAGTAGTGTGCACTCAACTAAAAGGCACAACAAAACGACTTTATTGGAAGCAACCATTCAGCTGCACAGGCCATCAGTGCGTAAATTTGTTGTGCTACCTTTGAATAAGATATATATATATATATATATATATATATATATATATATATATATATATATATATATATATATATATATATATTCATTTTTGTGCATATCGTGAGAAGGTCAACCTTAGAGCATGACGAGACCACAAAGTAAAGCAAACAAGGATGATGGATGCAACCTTAGAGCACAACGATAGAAGCATGCATTGACCTTCCCATGTTGTGGAGTACCTAAAAATTGAAATCATAGTATTTAATATGTCCAGGAAAGTAAATAATAGCACTTATTTAGGTTTCAACTGGACTTCGCGTTAGTTCACGACGGATGGGAAATGCTGAGATTAGGTAACGTCAACGATGAACATGCTTTAATATCAAAACCAGAACCGAAACTGAAACAAGACCTTTAATAAATTGTAGTGTTAGTGATAATGTTTTATCACTTGTTAATTTTACAAACAAAACGCGTTTGTTTTTTTATTTGCCTAAACATGTTGTTTTAAACAAAAACAAGTTTTAAAACGTCGAAATAGGGCCAACGTTATGTACACGTCTTTTAGTGTAGTGGCGCTGCAGTCGTTTGCGATGCCGTCTTGTTTTGCGTGTTTTTAGCTAGATAAATAGCAGAGTCGAGTGCCGCGCGCGCTCTTTCTCCTTCTCTCTAGCCGCCAGGCGAACTGCCAGCCTCTCTAGTTTCCTCCTTCCCAGCATTCCAAGCGTAGCAGCCCATTGCCCACTCTTCCTCAAACGTCGACATTTTTTCGCCTTTGGGGCGGTTCGTGTTTGATGTTTTGCTTCTCAACGCTCCGTTTTTTTTATTTCTTATTAGCGTTGCGCACTCCTCTCCGCTCTCCCCCTTCCTCCTTTCTTCTATGCCATTCGCGTTTTTCATGCTGGAGGCAACAGCAGTGGGAGCGCTAGCTCTTCGTACCCGTGCAACCTCTCCACACTGGGAAGTGGCCCGATTTTTTGGGGGGACGGCCGCGTTTATTTCGGAGAGTCTGCGTTAAAAAAGAAACTCAAGAAGAGAGGCAGCAACCCCTCCACCCGCTGGCTCGGAGGAGAACTTCGGCAGACAGCGCTGTGCACGCCACGAAAAGCCAATCCCCCCCCCCATCGACGAAAAAGGTTTCCGAAAACGCCGTCGGCGCTGGAGATACCACTCCATGTTTTGCGCGCTGCCTCGATCGGTGAATATTCCGTGTGTGCTGGTGCGTGTTCGTTGAGTGCCATCCGCCGATGTGATTCTTCTATCCAACGTGAAATTGCATCCATCCTCGTGCGTTCGCGGAGACGCTGACAGCGACGCGGTGGTGACGTGCCGAAGTTTTTTTGGTCGTGGTGTGTGTGTGTGTTTGTGACGAAGGTGATTCCCCACCCCCGTAAGAGATCGTCAACACCGGCACGGAGCTTTTCGCTGGATCGGTCGGAATCGTTAGCATGACGGCCTCCGCTACGGGCAACCTGACCTAACCGTCTCATGTTTCCCGCGTGCCGTGTGAATGCTTCTCGTGTCGCGCACGACTAGACCACCACGCATCGACCTGCGCCTGTGGCAGATATGCGGGTGGCGGCGGGCACCTAGTTGCTGCGAGGCGCCTTTTCCCGCCGTGACTTCAGCCGGCAGCGATGAATACCTCGCTCAAGTCTTCGACCACGGAGTGTCGCAAGTTCGCGCCCAACATATTCAACAAGTCCAAGTGTCAAAACTGCTTCCGTACCAAGGATGCCCACTCTGCCGAAGCGCTCGAAAGTAACAGGGTAAGCGAGACATCGTCTCGTAACTTTCTCGCGAGTCGCGTCTGTTAACGATCGTGTTTCGCCTGCTCCTGTTTCAGAAACGAGAAACGGCGAGATTTTATTAAACAACGCGTCTTTATGCAGCGTTGTGGTTGATAGCAGCGACCGACTGCCCCATACACGGGCGAGCCAGCGTTGCGAGCCAAAGCCGCTTGCTGCGTTCCGATGCTACCGCCTGCGGCTATGCGAAGTGGTGGGGGGGGGGGGGGAAACCTTTCTTTTGCGTGTCTTAGTTTTTTTTTCGCGTTGCCCGCCGGTTCGTTTTTTCCTCCTAGCCTCACGTCGATGCCACGGCGTAGCTTCGGTGACCCCCTATATTTGTACGTGCGCCTGGCTCACGAAAAAAAAAAAAATGTTATCGCATCGTTGTGTAGTGTGTTGGCGCAAGCAAAGAACTTTGGGGTAATGCATTTAACTCAACTACGTGGTACTGAGTGCTTCTTTTAATACTGGCTATAAATACTTCCACAATACACGCACGAAGTCGACACTGAAACATGGTTGTGCTCTGTCTGTCGGTTTAACTGTGTGTTTCTCGGTAGTATGTGCGTGTTTACTAGTATTATATGGCGAAATAAAATTAGGTGATCGTGAACTCCGTCGTCTTCTCGTCTTTTCAAGACAGGCTACTTTGGACGCGCCGTGCTGGGGAGTTGTACCTCAGAGTAGCGGGAACTTTTCGAAAGCGAAACGAACCTCTTTTGCTACTTCGTTTTTTTTTTTCTTCTAGGCACCTCTCTCGTGCGCGCCGCATGCATCGATTGGGAGAGCCTGTCGAGCAACAGGTGTATCCATTAGGCCTAGCGTAACAGCGGGCGCTGCTAAAAGCGATGAGCTCTGCCGGCCTCGCATGGTTGGGAATCGGCGCATATCTCGACCGCATTTCTCGGGCGATCAACTGTGAACGCGCGTGGGGGTGTATAAAGAACGGTAAGACGCCCGCAGCTTCTTCGTCGCCTGCGTTATTTCTATTTTATTTTTTACACGCTTCAGCGACGGCCCGTCGAAGGTTGACACGAATTGACTAGCCCGGTATGATGAGGGGGTGCTGCGTGGCACTGGAACTGCGGCGCGGCCGACTCGGCCCGCGAAACAGTAGCAGACGACACTGATGTTCTTTCGCAACTGGACTCGGATCATTCGGGGAACGTACGAATCGTGTGAGTGGTCTTGACAACCGAAGAATAAACGTGGCGTTTCGTTGTGCCGTTTAGCTAGCCAGTCAGGAACGCTTCTAGGTATAAGCACATAAGTATGAACAAAAAAAAAAAACGAGAAAAGCAAAAGCAGACGAAACCGCTGACACGTTTCGTACTTCTGCTTCGTACTCGTTTGAAGCGACAGTTTCGAATCCTAGCGTGTCGTATTAACGGAGTGTTCGCTGAGCCTCCTAGCGTCGATTTCGACGCTGTCCTCGATCGCGCCAAAAAGAAAGAAAGAAAGAAAGCGCCTTCTTGGGAGGAAGAAGACACAAATCGAGGGTCATCGCTCGATTTCTCCTTTCACATAGTGTGTGTAAAAAGTACTCCTCTACTATGTTACTAATGGGAGCACAGCCAAACTGGCGAGCACGCACGGCCAATGCTGTGCTGTTCTGTTTGCAAACAACCGCGCGAGCGCCTGCCTACGACGGCGATCCGCGCACGCGAGCGCAATATTCGATGCATGTGATATGCATCAAGGTCCCCTGCATGCGGCGGCCGACCTACTCTTCGAGGGAGCTGCGGGTGTCGCTAAAGCGCCGCGTTCCCAGTTTCGTTTAATGTCGCACCGCGCAGGATATGCCGATTAATGTTACTTCTCTCTCCTCTTGTTTCTCGGTCTACGTACGCGATGCGTGTGTGTGCAATTGCCTGGGCGTAATTGCGCGCGGGAAAAAAAAAAAAAGCCACATCAGTGATGAAGCACAGTTCGACGACGTGTGGAGATTCATTATGTGTTGCCCACCATGTTTGTGCATTTCTCACACTACGTTTTCGGTGGCCAAGTACGGGGTATTTGGGTCGAATAATAATAAAAGGCCATCATTTCAAACCTTTCCGTGTTGGTTACGTTACGACTGCTAATGTGTTCCCATTGTTTCTAGTGTTGCGTGGTATGCAGATCGGGGCAAAGCTGCTTTTGCATTTGTGAAGCGGTTTTTTTAAACCTACTGGTTGCTGTCGAAGCTTCTATCTTTGTGCGATTTGCTTTGACCGTTAACATTGTCATGCCGAGCTATTTATTTACACCTTACAATAGTGTTGACGGTTACTAGCAGCTTTACTAACAAAAGTGCAGTTTTTGTGGGCATAACGAAAAGCTATGCATCTTTCTTTTGTACTTTGAAATCTGAACAAACACCAGTGTTAACAGCAATTATCTCTTTGACTGAACATAAACCAAGCAGGCTGCATGGCAGTTCAGCGTAATGCTCACAAAATAGACTGAAGGTTACCGTATGCCATGTTGTCAGTTAAACACGCTGAGTATGTGGAGCAACTGCACATGTTCATGTTGTTGGGTAGTTGTCCGTTTGTGTTGAGTTGATTTACGACAGGAGTCTCATGGTTGTCTACTGTTCATCGGAGCATGAGTTAGAAGAAACACTGCAGCTTGTCTCTTTCCGAACTTGTGCTCATCTTTAAATATTCTGCACTGTCAAAAAGTTGCACGACACCATAATACCATCTAAGTTAGTGCCATGCACAGTCTCTTTTTTGCATAGCTGTATGAGCACACTTTTCAACTTGTTTGTATGACCGGTTATTTGTTTTTGGATCTGATACTCCTAGCTAGCCTTTGCTACATCAACACGACGAAATGTGACCGCTGGATACATTACAGGTTGTACGAGACACTGTTTCAATTCATACACAACAGTCTTAGGGCATACATCCAGTACACGTTTGTCCTTCGGGGCAAGCTTATGCACAGTTGCATTTTTTAGTCATGAGCTCCGCTACTCTGGGCAGATCGGCGATTGTTTGCCGGTTTTCTTACGTGATATGAAATGATCATGGTCATTGAACTTGAATGTACCGAAAGAAGTGCTCTCATGCTTGCGAGTTCATCGTAGCACTGTTCCTTTTTTGATACGGGTGCAAAATTGCAATGTTATCATTTGAATATGGCAGCACTTGAAAAGTGCATATCGAAAGTGGTGTGTATTTTATTAAAAAGAAAAAAAGCAATCAACTGCCAGTAATTATGGAATAAGCACGTGGCATTTCATACTGGAGGTTCTGGCATTGATAGAGGACATTCAAGGTTGGGTGCAACGTGTTTGGATTTGGAAAAGTACTCTTCGTCACAATGCATTTCGCTGCTTTTTTCCTGAATTGATTCCCAAATGTCAAACTGGTAGTGATTAACATTAGCAGAAAAGAGTAAAGTGAACTGCAGTGTGAGTATTTGTTTGCTGGAAGGGTATTTCTATCATTACTTCATTGAGTCTGAGGGCAGCTTTGACGTATTCTTTATGTTGACACAGTTCTTTTTTTTTCTTAAGCCTTGGCATGCGTGACAAGTCTGTCTGCAGGAAAAAAAAAAAGTATTTCGCCGTGTGCATGCGCACAGGTACAGTTACACACTGGATTTAGAGGTGATGGCTAGCCGCCTGTGAAGATAGCTGTGCGTGTCTAATGTTGCAAAGAGCAAGAACACCCCTTCTGGACTAGCTCATATGATCCGGAGTGCCTGGGTCTATACAAATGTGTGGCTGCATAATCCCTGAAGGCTGTTGCGCAGTCTTGTGACGGATACCTTCCTTATTGGCGAGGTCGTATGCCTATTTAGCATGAAGGGGTGAGCACTGATGTTGCAACATTGAAAGAGCACCACCTCCAAAGAAGTCCCTCACAGGATCCTGTTTTACATAAGACAAGACAAACGCATGACTGCATAAGCAGCGAATCCTGTTTCATTGTCATTGACAGATACCTTCATTATCGGGTGAGGTCATGTGTGAATGGGATTAGCACTGATAAGAGTATGTAAGGACAGATATGAGATGCATGTGTCCCCATTTTATCGAGGATAGTACTTGCAGCTGTTTGTCTGATCACTGTGGCAGCTGACACTTCAGAAATGACTGTTCATACACTTCACTCTGGCTGGTGTGTTCACTGCGTGAATGATTACATGCAGTCATCATGCTGTGCTGGTTGATTGGGAGGATGTGTTCATCTGCTCCGTGTCTGTTTTTTCCTAAACTGCGTTTCCTTTGGTGATGATACAACTAGGCACAGTGCTGTAATATTGATTGCATAGAAGTTTGGAGGTAGACAATATATTCTGTAAAATTTAGCTTTGATGTTTCGTAATGTGATAGTTTGACTTTTTTGGACACACCAACTCGTAGTTCAAGTCAAGTCCAAATTTTGTACCTAAACTTTTCGTACCGTAACTTCTCAAAATCGGGCTGTTCACATGGTCCACAATTTGGTTAAAGTGAGCTCATACGTTTTTATGAGCTAATTAATTCTACTTGTGCCTCCAAAAAAAAGAAATGGTCGGCAGCTTTATAAGTGCAGCAGGAATATGGCGGCAATATTAAAGATCTTTAGGAAATGATATTGTAGCCATGCTGCTGTTCTAACAAAGCACTGGGCACTCCATCACACTTTGTCGCACAATCTTTATTGCCTATTTCTGCAAGTTAAATCTATATTCGGGGACAACTTTCTGTGGCAATGAAGGAAAAAGTTACGGATGCGGGGCTACTGCACATGTACTTTTCCACGAAGTAGTCCAGTTCGGCTCGCGTTTGGAATGATGGTCGTGTTGGAATAATGCCACTGCATAGAATTCGCTATGTCTGTTTACACAGCCAGTTCAATTCATCACGAGCTGCTTCGGTGAGTCGTCTAAATAGCTGGAGGGCGACGACTGCTCACCTAGATTCAAATACGCCGTTTTGACTGTGAGGTGCGCCTAAAAGGTGCGATGTTTTCAGACGTGCAAAAACGCAAAATGACACTTCATAAAGCAAACAAATGTTATTATGTCCTGGGTTCATGCAGTGTCCTTTTATAAACTGCATCCCGAAAAATAATGTTGTATTTCTTTATGATTTTCATGCCTAAAACACAGACCCGTTTGTGGGACTGTGTTCTTCAGTGGTGGCTCACGCCCACTTTGGTTCGGTAGCCTTCCCTTCATTGCCAAAGAGAGTTGTCCCCGAGTATAGCTCCCTTTATGGGGAGTCCATGCTTTTACACGCCACGTAGCAGAGGGGGAGGCAATATGATGGAACAAACACAGTGACAGCGTTATCTAACTGAAAACAGTATCAGCGTTGTCACTGGAGAGCCTCCTAAGCACGAAGATACTTTCGTTGTGGTAAAGGAATTTAGGTTTTCTATCATCAAAGTTGCTGAGCCAACAGCTTTATTAAGTTATAACAGAATGACAATGCCAACGCGCTCCTTGCAGCAGCACTGCTAAGAACAGCATTCTCACGGCAAGAAAGGCTTGCAGTGCTTATATATATGCAGAGTTTAGTGTTCTACGCTGTTGGAAACCTTCAAAAACATCGTTGTCAGCCCAATCCAACCGTTATTCCTGCAATGCTTGTTCTGACAATGTGCTAGCTCTGGAGATTCGCAGTGCTAGTAGGTTCGCTGCAATGCTCTTCCATATTCAGAAAGGAGTGAAGCAATCTAATCCAATCGGGGAAGAATATGAAAATATCTACTGACTGCCAGTTTCACTGAAAAAGTGCCACTGTTCGGAATCTGTCTACACTGGTTACTTCTATGAAAGTGGGGCAGAATAAGTTGCACGTGAATGAAATTTTGCCAGCGTCACTGTGATATTTTCTCTCAATTCCTACTTCGAGGCTGGCCTTTGCCGAGGCTACCTCTATGGGGACAGGCTATTGCATATTAGCTTTCTGGAAATATATTGCTTGGGCTAACCACTGCAATTACAAAATCAGGGGCTGTATTCTAAAGTGAGCCGATAAATTAAAAGTTGTTCCTTGGTATAAGTGTCAGGCATTTGTGTTGAAAGGAGCAAGTGTCGCTCGATTCTCGCTGCTGCAAAACTTCTATCCACATTAACTCTACTCACAGATGGCACGAAAAAACCATGCCTGCCGCTGTGACACTAACAACCTCTAATGTTTCACTTTCTCTTCTAAGCTTACAGCCTAAACTATAAATAAACATATGGACCAAGACAAAACATGTGCAGGCGATGCGCCCCACTTTTAACACATAATCACTAGTAACGTTATCTGCTTTTATTGCTCAGAACATGATTGTTGTTCAGTATATTTCTGTACAAGCTAAGTTTAGCATCATAGCAAATATCAGAAAGGCCGTAGGCTAACGTGAATGGTTCTTACAAACGAAATCCATTAGGATATAAACCTTAGCTCACTCTTTCTTTTCTGCTACCGCTTGATTAGAAGAGTGGTTTGCTCAGTCCACTAGGTGTACTATAAGAATAACCGCGCATTTTCAAGAGGTCACCCGTGGGCTCAGTGCATGCACAGCGCTCTGGGTATTCATCCAGGAACATCTGGAACTGTTATTCCCCTTGCTTTTGAGTAACTGTATACAGCTTCTTTAGGAAAGGGGCTATAGACCTTTTTAACTGAGAGAAGGATCACCTTTTCGGGGACTGTTGTAGGGAAGTACAAAAGCCAATGTTGCAGCCTTGGCATTTCATTGTTCGAGTAGGGGGGGGGGTGTCACGCGTGTTAACGAACAGGCCAGCGGTCCTTGTGGCGTTGCCCATGAAGCCTTCGCTGCTGGCCATTAACCATAGGCGTATGCACTGGGGGTGGCCACTCTCCCCCCCCCCCCCCCTCACTGCCATTCAAAGAAGGGGGCCCTGTTTGACCATACGTTTACCCAGTCCTTCCTGTCCTATAATTGTTAGAAGAACTGTGTTGTAGTCGTGCACGTCTTTGACAACCGTAATGGTCGCCAAAGGCCCGTGATATTGCATTTCAAGAACTGTCAACTTTCCATTTTCATTCCCGGAACGCCTGAGACCAAAGGCAGACCACTGCGAGAAGCAGGTCGTTATTTCCATTCAGTGTCAAGACGTATGAAAATAAAAGTAGAGCGCGAAAATACGGGACACAGGAGGAAACTATAGACGGGATGGTCTACCTGTATCACCGCATGTTCTGCTCGTCTCAACAAATAGATCATACCCAACCAACACGAGAGAGTGGGGTGGCTACTGCGATGAAAACTTGTCTCCCCCCTCGCCGATGAAAACCCTGCGCGTGCCTATGGCCACAACGATTATATGCGACTGCCCATTCGCGAAAAGAGCCTCGTCGGTGGGCTGTGCGCCGTGGGCCGTCCCTTTATCGCGCAGCTATCGGGAACCGCCAGGTGACGACGACGGTATCTGGCGTCGAGTCAAGTTGGGAGAGTGTGGCGGCCACCGCCGTCAAGCACTGTTCTTCGTTCTTGGGCCGCTGCGACGCCGTTGATTTTTTTCCCATGGCCGACGATCGCTCGTGTGTGCCGCTGGCGACGGCCGTGCTAATAATCGGCGCGACTCTTATTATTGCTGTCTCTCTCGGTCGGTCGCACAAACGAGTTCGCGGGAACGGTCACACGCAAACGTCGCCGCTCTGCACGAGGTTCCCGACGAGGACCGTCAGCCAGTGCGCTTGCTGCACAAGGGGGAGGAGGCCTTCAACGCTTGGCGCGGTGGCTATACCGCTTACTATATCCGTCTGGTTTTTTTTTTATGCGCGACTGACATTGCACTTTCATCTTCTCTCCACGTCTGTTAACCTTCGCCTGTTTGGGTGTCCTTACGGTGGGTGACTCGCGCGTTCGTGTAGCTTGCACGTGAGGGTCGCATACGCTGGTTTCTGACATCAAATCAAATCATTTATTTTCCCAGAAAGAAACAGGTTCTGGAGAGGTTCTCTGGCTAAAAGCTGTTTGTGGACAGCTTGATTGATTGATTGATATGTGGGGTTTAACGTCCCAAAACCACCATATGATTATGAGAGACGCCGTAGTCGAGGGCTCCGGAAATTTCGACCACCTGGGGTGTTTGTGGACAGCTTGACGAGGCCAGTGAACCCTATACAAGGCAGGTGGGACAATGACGAAGATGTGTATAACAATAAAGACCATAAGCTAACATTACAATACCAAAATACGTCCCGATCATTTAGCTCGACCGCTCTGATAGCCGCCGCGGTGGACGATTGGTTTTGGTGCTGACGTGTCCGACCTGTTTTGTCTTTAATTCTTTCTCGTTACACTTACAACAACCTTACAGTAATGTACTTACTTATACTTACAGTAATGTACAACAACGTCGGAAGAGAGCAGCGCTTCGAGATAGGCAACAGTGCGCCTCAAGTTGTAAAAGACTGTGTCTTCTTAGGGCAGGTAATAACCGCGGAGCCTAACCACGAGATTGAAGTAACTAGAAGAATAAGAATGGGGTGGAGCACATTTGGCAAGAACTCTCAGATCACGACAGGTAGATTGCCACTATCCCTCAAGAGGAAGGTATATAACAGCTGCATCTTGCCGGTACTTAGCTATGGAGCAGAAACCTGGAGACTTACAAAGAGGGTTCAGCTTGAATTGAGGACGACGCAGCGAGCAATGGAAAGAAAAATGGTAGGTGTGACCTTAAGAGACAAGAAGAGTGCAGAGTGGATTAGGGAACAAACGGGGGTTAAGGATATCATAGCTGAAATCAAGAAGAAAAAGTGGACATGGGCCGGGCATGTGGCGCGTAAACAGGATAGGGTAACTAATTGGATTCCCAGAGAAGGCAAGGGGGTTAGGGGTAGACAGAAGGTTAGGTGGGCAGATGAGATTAGGAAGTTTGCGAGTATAAATTGGCAGCAGTAAGCACAGGACCGAGTTGACTGGCGGAATATGGGAGAGGCCTTTGTGCTGCAGTGGATGTAGTCAGGCTGATGATGATGTTGATACAGCTGCGCAAGAAGGGACAAATGACTAGGAAGAAGCTCAGAGGAACCCTGACGAGTCGCTTGTTGCGCTGTTGTCAGTATGATGGAACTGGTCAAAGATTTGCGCTTTCTTTCTCATTGCGCAGTCCGCTCTCCTAACGTATAAGCGTTCAGATCAATTATACGCAGCGATGGTACCCAGGACGCTGTTTTCGAGCAAAATTGGCATGGCTTCTTCCATCTTCCAACCGGCGTTCGTCAGCCGCTCTACAGGCTGACGAACGCCGGATAGAACTTGGAGGAAGCCACGTCAACTATACGGTGTAGCGAAGGGGCTATCACGTGACCGCGCGGCTTTGGAATTCGGTTTTGTCGAAGCCGGAACTCTCCTGAAGTGTGTGTGTGTGCAATTGTCGATGTCGATTTTACGCGGTGTACAGCAGGTCGCCCACGCGTAGTATTTCTACGAAGTGGCCGTAACCACTGTATACCGCTTCCCAATTGTCATTTGCGTCTTCAATAGTGCGCATTCGTAGGCTTCACTTCAATTCAAATTGAGGTCACAGGAGCGTGGCCCAGTGGCCAAGTACTCCAGGATCCCCCTTTCGGGAAGGGTTCGAATCTTCGCTCTGCAAAAAAAAAAAAGTATTATTATTTCGAATGCCTTCGGTGCGTGCCAGCATGTGGGTGAGGAGGGTTATTTGGAACGCTATAGCCTCGTAGATTGATCAGCGCAAAGCTTTGCTTGAAAATGTGCCTCCGAGACATGGACGTCATGCCTCAGCGTTTTAGGCGTCCATTGGTGATTCACGCGTTTAGCTAATTGGTCCATAGTCGAGTACTTATGATCTCACTTGCCGGTCGTCTTCGCGTCGTCTAATAGTAAGTAAATGTCGGCGCGTCCGGTGTGGAAAGAAGTCGCAGCTCCGTGCCAGCTGACTCGGCTGATTGCGTTTCGAGATACGAGTAGCAGCTATGGCTTGCAGAATACGAGACGGTTGTTCGGTGCTGTCTTTCTGTGAAACGAGGTGTGTGGCGTGAAAAGGAAACGCTCGTTTTTTAGTCTTGGGCAAGAGGAAGTGTAAGTTGCTGGTTAGCGAGCTTGCCGTCTCTGTTACGAAACCGTTTTTTTTTTATTTAAATTGATGTGTGAGCCGTATACTGAACGAGCCGTTCTGCGCCCCCGGTGGGCCGGCTGGTTTTTTCTCTCATACTGTAGTAGTAGTAGTAGTAGTAGTAGTAGTAGTAGTAGTAGTAGTACAAAACTTTATTGTATACATAATCCAGACAGGCTTGAACTCCAGTGCCCCAAGGAATATACGGGGTGGAGAGCGAAGTCTATCTGGCAGGGTTCTCTCATATTGCAGTGACAGTGTTTCTCGCCGTTGGTGGGGTGGGGTGGAGTACATCGTACAACTTACTAGTTCTTAAAGTTACGCATCTTTGCCTATTGCACCCTCATAGCGGGGGTCAATCTTGCGAAATAGGCAAACGGAATAAACGCGCACCAAGGCACTCGGCATGTGCCCCGGTTAGGCTACACTCGAAGGAGACGTTGCTACGAAATTCCCCCGTATACATTATGAATGATTCCTCACGTATACTTTCTGTTTCGCGAACGGATTATGGCGTTCGGTAAAATGTGCTTGAATTTTGCGACCATGAAAACTATACGATGCGCGAGAACGAGCGTGTGCGTGAAAAACATCGAGTTCGTGAGCGCATAGCAACACCTCGATGATTGATTTTGATTGATTGATACGTGGGGTTTAACGTCCCAAAACCACCGTATGAATATGAGAAACGCCGTAGTGTGTAGAGCTCCGGAAATTGTGACCACCTGGGGGTTCTTTAACGTGCACCCAAATCTGAGCACACGTGCACTCTAAAAAAAAAATATCGAGTAAATAGGGTGTCTTTTTGTCCCACAACGATAATCGTCATCAGGCTTGCGTGCGCTTCCTTTCTTGAAAACTCGGCGCTGGCCACTTTCCTATCTAAAATGCAATGTAACCCTGATAGCGGGCATGTCGATCGTGACCGGAATGTACTGGGCGCCGGGCGATAGCGCAAGGATGGAACGCAATATAGATGAGGATTATTGTTGTGGGACAAAAAGACACCCTTTTTACTCGCTCTTTTTTTTTCAGAGTGTGCCTAAAACATTTACACCTCCATCGGAAATGCAGCCGCCGCAGCCGGGATTCGATCCCCGCGACCTGCGGGTCAGCAGTCGAGTATACCTTAGCCACTATAGACCACCGCGGCGGGACGCATAGCAACACCTCGAGGTGATGATGATGATTGACGACGAAGATCAGTAGAAACATCCGTTCCGTTGCCACGCGTTGTGAATCGTCATTTACAAAGCCAGATCCGGTCCTGAGCAACGGGCCGCAGCTGGCAACATGTGAATGCCAAGAGTTCTGCTGTTTCACCTCGAGATGTTTTTCCTTTCGTCTTGTGCGTACACAAGAGCGAGGCGTCGGAATGCGGCCGCCGCCACTCGTTAAACGGGGTCCCCGGGACTCGAACGGCCGACCTTGTGAGGAGCACACATAATCGCCGAGCCGAAGAGGAACTCGCCTTCTCAGAGCCGTTGTGCTTATATTATGTACGCGCGGAGGCGGCCGCGGTGACCTCCGGAGACACCTTCGCGCCTCAGAGATCGCAGCGAGCATTCGTGTGCTGCTTCGCAGAGCGCGTGGCGCGTGTGTCCTTCGCGTGACGTCATCCTCCTCCGTGTGTGACGTCACGGTTATGGGTGAACGACGTCGCATGGGAGTGCGCCTACCGCTGAACAAGGGGCGTAGCCAGACTTTTTCTTTCTTTTTTTCCGAGGGGAGGGGAAGGAGACGGTGGGGAGAAGGGGGTCTTGTTCCACCTATACACCTTAACATGCCTTATGCCATTCTTTATCCTCTTTCATCCCCCTCCACGCCACCCCAAGGCACTGCGCCGTGTCGCCTGTAGGCAGACAGAAATTAGGTGCCTTCTTCCTTTTTCTCATGAACCACTAACAACAACATTCTTAAGGAGAAAAGAAGAGGAAAGTGAGCCCCGTAACTGTCTGCATCAGAGTGCGACATTTCAACAGTAGCTCACGATGGATTGGGGTGAGGGGGGGATTAAAAGGATGAGAGTAAAGGTATATAGCGACACCCAGAAGCAAGGAGAAGATATGGGAAAGATGGACACGGTCGCAGGAGTCCGAGGACGGGGCAATATATGTGTGTTTGTGTGTATGAGTATGCGCATGCAAATATGCAAATTTCCTGGGACCTTTGACTCCCCCCTCTCTCACACACACTTGGTCGCTTGCCACTGGCTACGCCAGTGCTACTCAATTTAGTCCAACAGACTCCGTTGCTGCAAGGCTTCTTTTAGAATAGCGTTCGAAGCGTTACGCTGCTCGGGTACGTGCGCTATTTTCGAAATACACGGTGTTTCAAGATATGCGGGCAATATTATTTAAAAATTACGGAAAGGAGGCGTCTGCTTGTTACCTCCGGCGTTCCCTTTACTGCAAGAAGAAGGCACCTTCAGATGCGCACAAAGATTAATTACGAGAGTAAGTATATAAGTTAAAGCAATTAAGTTTTTAACCAGGGATAATTGCCGAGTGTGTCCAATGGGCGAATTCAAGTCCTTCCCGCGAATAGTCCGCGGTCGCTTTGAAATTTCCGAGAGGGCGGCCACTGCTAATCTCCCCGAAGCGACGCAATATGGTTAATTTAGGCGGCGAAACTGAGGCACCAAACAGCGCATCTACCTTTTCACTTCGCAAACGTCCTCAGTGACGTCACTGTTCCCCTCGCATTTGGGGAGAGCAGGATAAGCGAGCGTCCATAAATGGCCACGAAGCGGAGTGTCTATAGATAACGGTGTCAGAATGGTCTAGATTGACGGTTGATAACGGCGAGGGAGAGAGAGAGAGATAAAGATGCAAGGAAAGGCAGGGAGGTTAACCAGACGCACATCCGGTTTGCTACCCTGCACTGGGGAAGGGATAAAGGGGGAGAAAAGAGGTTGCAGAAAGATGAGAAGGTAACGGCGAGGGAAACGGTGTCGTCACTTATGGCCTCGCCGAAGCACTTTAAAAGGTCCCTGAAACGTTTTTTTTTTTGTCACATGCCGTTTTTGATTAGACCACTATACTAGAGGAAATCATTGGCACCGTTATTCCATCGAAACACACCTCATTAACGGGCCCCGCAGTGGGTGGTCTAGTGGCTAAGGCACTCGGCTGCTGACCCGCAAGTCGCGGGTTCGTATCCCGGCTGCGGCGGCTGCATTTCCGACGGAGGCGGAAATGTTGTGGGCCCGTGTGCTCAGATTCGGGTGCACGTTAAGGAACCCCAGGTGGTCGAAATTTCCAGAGCCCTCCACTACGGCGTCTCTCATAATCGTGTTGTGGTTTTGGGACGTTAAACCCCACAAATCAATCAGTCAATCAGTCAATTACCGTATTAACGGAGCTACGATAAATAAATAGGTAACCTTCTCCGTTCCGCCATTCACCCTCAAATACCTCAGCTCTTCCTTCGAGCGCTCAGTTTTCACCAATCAAAAAACGCAGCCACGATGACGTCAAGTGGGCAGAGCACGTCGCTCTGTGAATGGGTGGTTGAAAACGCGTTTGGCCGGGTCGCGGCAATCTGCAGTGATTCGCAGCTTTGAAGCGTCGCAACAAGTTACGCAGTTTACGCGCAGAGCTCAAATCGGTTTGTAAGTGACCCTTGGAACTTGTGTCTACCGGCCCAGTGTGTTTGTGCGAAATGGTCAAAACCGTTTCGGGTTACCTTTAAGGCTTGTCCGGCGTTCGTATGTCATGGCTACATTATATGGCGACGCTCGGGCAACGTGTGACCAAAAAACGAACACACCACCAATAGCGAAGGTTTAATTAACAGCGGTTAAAATTGTTTAATCACTCGTAATTGTTATGGAACGATATATAACGCTTACAAGCAAGCACGCCCCGCCGCGGTGGTCTAGTGGCTAAGGTACTCGGCTGCTGACCCGTAGGTCGCGGGTTCGATTCCCGGCTGCGGCGGCTGCATTTCCGATGGAGGCGGAAATGTTGTAGGCCCGTGTACTCAGATTTGGGTGCACGTTAAGGAACCCCAGGTGGTCAAAATTTCCGGAGCCCTCCACTACGGCGTCTCTCATAATCAAATGGTGGTTTTGGGACGTTAAACCCCACAAATCAATCAATCAATCAACGCTTACAAGCACAAAACCTTTATACTAGTCGGCGACTTCAACGCGTACATTATGGACCTTGGCACCTGGCCTTGTCGCCGACTCCTTATGCCACTTTATGTCACTCAATTTACTTTATATGGGTCAGTGCTCGGGTAACGCACCTATACGATAACCAGAGCTTCGCCCAATCGTCGTAATTCACTTCGTGGTGATGCGCGGATTTTTTTTTTTTTCAGGTTGAACGCTTAGGTGTAAAGCAGGGATGGCAAACTTGTTCCTAGAAGTACTGAAGTTGCATTGCTACTAATTGTTCTAAAGATTAAAAAACGAATAATTTTATTACAAGTTACATGTGACCGGAACTAATGTCAGTAAATACTATTACTTTAGGAAAGTAATAAAATGTGCTTTCAAGTTACTGTAACAAAATGCATTGTTAATTCACAATTGATTCATTAAATTTTCAGAGAACTTCGCCCGCTCGCGTTTTGGCACTCAGATTAACTTGTCTTTGTTATCCTTTGATCCTTCTTCGGTCAATACTGGGTATAGGTCGGCAAAAATTGTGGAATTCACTGCAGACTCACTCACGGAATGTATTTTGCGCTTATGACTCACTCGGCTCCACTGAAATTTTCCATAGCCGGACTCGCTCGGACTCATACTCACTAACATATCATTCACCCGCACTCATTCAGACTCAATCTTGATCTGATTGTGCCCCGCCACGGTGGTCTAGTGGCTAAGGTACTCGGCTGGTGACCCGCAGGTCGTGGCATCAAATCCCGGCTGTGGCAGCTATATTTACGATGGAGGCGGAAATGTAGGCCCGTGTACTCAGATTTGGGTGCACGTTAAAGAACCCCAGGTGGTCAAAATTTCCGGAGCCCTCCACTAAGGCGTCTCTCATAATCAAATAGTGGTTTTGGGACGTTAAACCCCACAAATCAATCAATCAATTGATCTTATTGTGATTTGAGTCCGGGTGGGTCGACTCATGAGCTCGCTCGCCAACTTGTAGTATTTGGTCTTGGACGTTAAGCGCTCCCGTTAACCGGTCACATTACTTCATACAGCAGAATGTAGTGTTGTCGCTGTGATTTCGCCTCGTCTGTATAGTATAGTTTCAGCAGGAAACCCTACATGTGTACGCGGAGCACACGAAAACCTGCAGGGCGCGTCCGCAGAGCCGACTTTTTCGCGCCGGGCGACGCGTCGTCGTTCGCTTATCGAAGTGTTAGCGCGCGCCGTGCCCCTTCGCTCGAGCTTGTTTGGTGCGGTGACCTTAATACCCCTCCCCCGCGTCGGCGTGTGTCTGTGATTGCAAGGAGGAGGAGGAGGACCCGCGTCGAGGCCTGGATTCCTCCCGCCTTGACGGTGGCAGCAGCCCGCGCGCTCACACAAAACACACACACACACAACGCAGAGAGATAGATGCACGCGTTTGCGATGCTGCTTCGCCTCTTGTGGCCTGCCTGCCAGCCTATCCGTGCGTGAGCGTTAGCTCGTCCCACGGACGTGCAGTACAAGACCTTACGCCGACTTCCTCCTCGAAAGCTGGGGGGGGGGGGGGGGAGTTGACACTCATTGCGAAACTATACGGGCGGGTAGACTACTGTGTAGCTCTGTCCGAACGTCGTACGAGACATCTTACGTGTGACGTACTATAGGCTATATAGCTCCGTGTACACGTCGTACGAGACATCCTACGTGTGACCTATGTGACGTACTCGTCACAGACTCGTCTCTGTTTTGTCTTGTGCTCCTTTAAAATGCGGAGCATTTTATAGTCGCACCTATAGTCGCGAACTGAAACCTGGAGACTTACAAAGAGGGTTCAGCTTAAATTGAGGACGACGCAGCGAGCAATGGAAAGAAAAGTGGTAGGTGTAACCTTAAGAGACAAGAAGAGAGCAGAGTGGATTAGGGGACTAACGGGGGTTAAGGATATCATAGTTGAAATAAAGAAGAGGAAATGGACATGGGCCGGGCATGTAGCGCGTAGACAGGATAACCGCTGGTCATTAAGGGTAACTGACTGGATTCCCAGAGAAGGGAAGCCGGTTAGGGGGAGACAGAATGTTAGGTGGGCAGATGAGATTAAGAAGTTTGCGGGTATAAATTGGCAGCAGCAAGCACAGGACCGGGTTAACTGGCGGAACATGGGAGAGGCCTTTGTCCTGCAGTGGACGTAGTCAGGCTGATGATTATGATGATGATGATGACGATAGTCGCGAATCCGGTGTTGGGGGTGTCGTCGACACCCCCCCCCCCCCCCCCGCTACGCATGCTCGCGTCACGTGCCAACTGTTATAGATTTCTTGTACGTATCGCAGACTCGTCATACTTATCGTAGACGTCTCTGTAATCTCCACTCGTCTCGTACCGGTCACATTCATGCGCCGTAGATTGGAAGGAAGGTTACGTCCAAAAGGAGGTCTTGGTCGGGTCTTTGGGACGAGCTATACGTATCTTGGTTGGGACATTTCGTGATACTTGCTGCAATATTTGCGAGATCTTGGACGGGAGGCTGTCGAAGAGTGTTAAACACCGCACGAGGTTCTAAGTGCGTAGCACTTTGGTGGCGCGGTTCATCGCCCACCCACTGGCTCGTATCGCATGGTCACGCAATGTGCGATACAGGTCTGAGACAAGGCTAACAATGCTCAAAACCATTGCGATGGGAACCAGAAAGGCCTAAAATGATACAAACTATAGAAATAACCAAGAAGGCATCGCAGTAATTTATCTAAATTTACGAAAAACGCTTCTCAAGCATCCCACTGATACTCGCGCCGCGCGAGAGAGGGTGCCACCGTCTCGATAAGCGCTTGATTGCCGAGGGAATCGCTTGGTTGTCCGTGCTTCTAGAAAAGTGTACCGGTGCTGCGCACTTCGTCGGGTTTCGCGGTAGTACGCGGCGCTGCATTGGGTGCAGGAGTCAGACCAAAACCTACACCGTAACTACCGTATAGCGCATGATTCAACGCGGGATTTAGAACTACGTCGGGATCTTCACAAGAACTACATTAGAGCTGCATTAACCGCAGGATATTTTCGGTGACCACGTCGGAGACGCAGTAAGGCCGGCGCAGCATCGATACGAACTGCTCGTCTTCTGCTGTTACTTTTTTAGGCCTAACTTGGCGCGTCGTCTGCTCGGAGCACGTACGGGCAGACGACTGCGTACTATTTTCGTCTGCTCCCCTGCAGTTGTTGCCACCGCCTGGGGCAGGAAGGCAGCTATAGGGCCGCTGGTGTATCGCCGCGTTGGTTGTTGGTAGTGGTGCTGTTGGAGGAGGTATCGGTGCAGGGGCCAGACAAACAAAGCCCTGGGGCCGCTAAAGAAATAAAGAACAACAGAAAAAAAAGCCATTGTGATCAACGATCCGTGGAAGCAGCCGAGTCGAGCCGTTCCGTCACCACGGGCTGTCGCACATACACACCCACACTCTCTCGACAACATCCCGTTCGCCGACTAGTATTCTTTTGTTCCGTGCTTCGTTTTCGTTTTCTTTTTTTTTCCCTTTTTGCGTGTCTTCACAGACGATGGCGTCCTGTGGCGCTTGAGCAGGTCTCCCGCTGTTGGTGGCCTTGTTGGCGAGTGGTGAATACCTGTACGCTCGGGTTGTTAGGGACACGTCTTCGGGCACCGTCATCGTCCGGGAGGGCTGTTAACGCGGATGCTTCATTAGCTTTCGCGTGTTACTCGTATTTTCGCTTCCACGTATAGTCTGCTGCACGAACAACAAAACACGGCCATTGTGGCACCGGCACCGCCGTCTGTGCTTGCGAGGACTCGAGAAGGACTGTAACGTCTGAGCGAGCAGACGTCGTGTATTCATCCGCCCATGGTGGTGGAGGTCTCACGTACTATACCCGTGCTTTTTCTTCCGCGTTTCCATTGTTAGTATGCAGACGGCTGGCTAATCGTACGTGTTCGACTGGAACTGTTCGAGTAACGACGTCAGCCTCGCGCTCCTTTTTCGGGATCTTTCTCGCGGAACAGACTTTCGGGTAGGAGAAGAGAACCGCCGTATATAACGTCCGCTTTCTCCGTTGTCACGTAGGTATAGACACGGGGCATGCTGACGATTCGGATGGTTAATGACGTGCATTGTCCGGGCTCGTTACTACTACTACTACTACTACTACTACCACCACCACCACTACTACTACCTCTACTACCACTACTACTACTACTACTACTACTACTACTACTACTACTACTACTACTACTACTACTTACTACTACTTACTACTACTTACTACTACTTACTACTACTACTACTACTACTACTAGTATACTACTACTACTACTACTACTACTACTACTACTACTACTACTACTACTACTACTACTACTACTACTACTACTACTACTATAGGCCCCTCTTTTTAATGCCAAGCCGCTATACATGCTACAACCCGTTATAATGGGAACGGAACCACGTCGTCGTCATATCGCGAAAACCCGTCACCTCAGTGTTGATGCAGCGTTTCGGTACGGACTATCTCCGGCATTCTGTTTCAAATGTGACTGCAGCGCATGTGAAGACCAAGAAATATGTATCTTCGGCAGCGCCTCAACGGATCGCGTGCGCGTGCCACTGCTTCACGTGAATCACTCTTGGTTCATTATTCCTGAATTGGAACTGGCGCCGTCTGCTAATATCTGTATCTATCTATCTATCTATCTATCTATCTATCTATCTATCTATCTATCTATCTATCTATCTATCTATCTATCTATCTATCTATCTATCTATCTATCTATCTATCTATCTATCTATCTATCTGTCTATCTATCTATCTATCTATCTATCTATCTATCTATCTATCTATCTATCTATCTATCTATCTATCTATCTGTCTCTCTGTCTGTCTGTCTGTATGTATGTATGTATGTATGTATGTCTGTATGTATGTATGTATGTATGTATGTATGTATGTATGTATGTATGTATACGTATGTATGTATGTATGTATGTATGTATGTATGTATGTATGTATGTATGTATGATGTATGTATGTATGTATGTATGTATGCATCTATCTGCCCGTCTGTCTGTCTGTTTGATAGAGGGAACTGGGAGAGAAGGTATGCAAATATGACGTCAGTGCCATTATTTGCTCCTAAATTGACCGTGATGCCATGGTGTGACGTTACTAGAGTTGACGAAATTAATTAACATCTAGTTGTTCATTTTCCGTGCGCGTCAGGATGCAAATGACGTATTCGCGCGCGGTCTTTCTTTCTTTCTTTCTTTCTTTCTTTCTTTCTTTCTTTCTTTCTTTCTTTCTTCAGTCGTATCGTTTGCTCGAAATTTCGCTTGTCATACGCGATGCGTTGATTGTGCATGTATCCTGTCTAACTAACAGTGGAGTCGTTTAAGATTTTCGGACTGCCGTTTCGCGTGACCAGAAAACGAAGCTGCACCTACTGTGCGTGCAAAGCCATAATTCGGCCGGTGCGCTCATGAGAAAGGAGAATAGTTAACCATAATATGTGGGGTTTAATGTCCTAAAAGCACCATATGATTATGAGAGACGCCGCAGTGGAGGGTTCCGGAAATTTAGGCCGCCTGGGGGGTTCTTTGACGTGCACCCAAACCTGAGCACATGGGCGTATTACAGCATTTTCGCCTCCATCGAAAGTGCAGCCGCCGAAGCAGGAATTCGATCCCGTGACCTTCGGGTTGGCAGCGGAGTTACCTAACAAGACCACCACGGCGGGGCAATTGAGAAATGCCATAGTGCGTTTTTCTCTACCTCCAAGTAATTTGGTGGTTAATAGGGCCTGTGGTCAGCATGCCCATCGAGTTTGACACGACGGATGGGCAAGGTCGTGCATTTTGGATTTTATTTGGGATAGAGTACTGCTCCTCGTAAACCTCATACACACGAGGTCGCTTGAACTGGCGAGCCGAAAAATGTACAAGCTGGATTGGTTGATTTGTGGGGTTTGACTTCTCAAAACCACGATATGATTACGAGAGACGCCGCAGTGGAGGGCTCCGCAAATTTCGACCACCCGGGGTTTCTTTAAGGTGCACCCAAATCTGAGCACACGGGCCTACAGCATTTCGGCCTCCATCGCAAATGCAGCCGCCGCAGCCTGGATTTGATCCCGCGACCCGCGGGTCGGCAGCCGAGTACCTTAGCCGCTAGACCACCGTGGCGGGGCTGGACAAGCCGGTCACAAGTGGGACTGCCGGACGTTTGCTGAACTTCGCCTCTCGACGAAGCGGATGCAGGCGCCACCACATGGAGCCAAGAATATGACCAAGACTTTGAACAAATTGCTTGAACTCTCCCTTTGTTTCTATATGTTCATTTGTTACGAAGTGCCACCTCAAGCTATCGCGTTTTCCGCATATGTAAATAAGTGCACAGTTTCTTTGTTTTCCTAAGGAAAAAGGATGTATCGTATCGCGCCTCACTCGTGCGCTACGCACGATAAGCTCAAGGGGCTTCGCCCGATCTTGATGCTATCGCGTGTTGATCAAAGGGCCGTTGCCCAGAGTGTATTATAAATGTGACGGACTGATTAAACGGGGCAGCACTAGCTGCCTGACGCACGCACCTGCTGTCACGCTGATTCCTGGTCCCATACAGATATAACGGAGCTTATAGCCAGATCCGTATCGTGCTCGTGCCGGACGAAGCGCCACGTGTTGCAGCTCCCGTGTGCACTGTTGGCGCCAGATGTCCCTGTGACGCATCATATTACGAAACTTTCTGCGTGTACGTGTGCGACGCTCGGTGTGACCTTGGTGTGAACACGCCACGCTGCGTGAAGCGCAGGCCACGTCGCGTGCTTTTGTGCGTGGCATAATATTGTCCGCGGTCGTCGCATGCGACGCGCGAGTTGCTATGCGGGACGCGATGCCGCGTCGCGTGACGCAATTCGTCGAAGCGCATACTGGACAGCGTCAGGCTTCGTCACGCGTCCACTGCGTCCGACAGGCTGCTCGCGTTTATTTGTCGAGGCCGAAGCCATAAACGTCGCATCAGACGTGACAATTGCTCCTACATTCACAACCACCACGGCCGGCCGAGCAGTGGGACGGAGGCTTTGCTGCTCAGCACGTGCCCGGAGGACCAGCTCTGGCCTGTCCGGCTGGCCGAAGACGCCGCCAGCATTCGAGGCCTGGCCGCCGCCTGAGGAAGGGAGTTACAGAAGGGGCCCGTCTCTCCCCCCCCACCCCCGCCACCTTTGACACCAGCAGGGACACTTCAATGAAGTTTCTGCTCTCTCTCTCTCCGTCGGCGTCAACACAAGTGATAGCAAAAAAAAAAAAGATGGCCACTTATCCGCGTGATTCGCTGCAAAGGACGGCGAAAGACGATAGTCGTCCGTCTGAAGGCACTGCGTGAGATATATGGCGCCATCTGGCACTAATGTGAAGAAACGAAAGTTTTTTTAGAACTGACAGCCACTGCTAGGTGGCAGCATCGAGTCGTTTTAACTCTGAACACTTTACGTTAAGACCGTAAAGTGTTCAGAGTGCGGGGCAGGTTGGAAGGTGGAAGTTAGTGCGGAGGAGAAAGCAGAAGATGACGCCAAGTGTAGACAGTGCGAGTTCGAGGAGAAAATGAAAAATATGATGGCGGTCCAGAGTGGGCTCATGGAGAAAATCGCAGAGCTGGAGAATGCATTGGCGAAGGAGCGAGAGAAAACGTCAGCCATGGAAGAAAGGCTCCGGTCAGCCGAGAAGGGCCTATCGAAGGTCGTGAAAGGGAACGAAGGCGCAGGTGACGGCAGAAACATTATGGCGACGACCCCCCGTGCGGGAGAGATGAAGGAAACAGGCATGACAAAGGCAGATACATTGGCCACAGGGCCCAGCTACCGGGAAGTAGTTTTGAGGGAGGGAGGGAGCAAACCAGCAGCCGTGACTCACGCTAGTCACCTAGTCAGCAGCCAGGTGCAGGTTTCAGAAGGAATGTCTGAACAGGTCATCATCGCCGGTGACTCAAATTTAGTCCGATGCGCAGCGGCAATCAAAGAAAGGGTGAAAGGCGACAAGAGAGTTGCGATAGGGACGTTCCCAGGACAAACGCTGGGGACAGTAATGAGTCAAGCGGGTGAACAACTCGCAGCTAAAGCTAACAATCGTAACCTCGTTGTAATTGCGGGAGGGCTAAATGACGTCCTGAAAAAAGAATCGTCAGGACTAGCGACGACCTTGGCGAAAGGGGTGGATGACATGCGCGCCGTGTCCCCCCAGGTGCAAATTGTAGTATGCACAGTACCGGAAGTACCAGTACGCAACGTCAACCTGCAAAGAGCGGTTGTCGACGCAAACAAAGAGATATGGCGAATTAGTCGAGAGAAGGGTTTCGAGGTAGTGGATTTAAACAGGGAAGTGCACAGGTGGGGTGGATTCCAAAGAGACAAGATTCATTTCGATAAGAGGCTTGGACACGAGGTGGGCTGGCGACTGGCAGGACGCGCAGTAGCTTTTTTGGGGGGTTCACGGGCCCTTCGGAGTCCGGGGTAGCTCGTGACAGGGAAAACAACCAGGAGGACGCTTTGACAGGTAGAATTGCGAAAAACCAGAAAAAAGGTAAAAGAAAAAGGAAAAAGGCGCGTGTTGCAATTAGTTACATAAACATGCAGGGTGGCAGAAAGAAGGCAAAATGGTTAGAGATTGAGGAGCAGTTAAACAAAGAACAGATAGGCGTGTATGCGGTTACAGAAACACACCTTAGAGACTTGGAAGAGCCACCACATATTGAAAATTATGTTTGGGAAGGGTGTAACAGGACCATATCGGAAAGGAAAGGTGGGGGTGTAGGAATGCTAATTCATCGCGGAGCCAAATGGGTTAGAGTGAAACAGACGTGTTCAGAGCACCTCTGGGTTCTGGGCACAGTAGGTGGAAAGGAAACGTGGCTAGGGGTAGCCTACTTGTGGACGGGGAATAACTGCAGAGAAAAGAATCAGGAGATAGTGGATTGCATGAGTGCGGATATTAAGGAATTTGGTAATGGGGCCGAAATCATCCTTCTAGGGGACATGAATGCCCACATACATGACCTTGACGGATATTCAGACACCAATGGGAAGTTATTACTAGATCTTTGCGAGCAACATAGTCTGGAGATAGTTAACACGGGGCCTAAATGTGACGGCCAGATCACATGGGAAGTCGGAAACAGGCAATCAAGTATTGATTACGGTATTGTCTCATGACTGAAGGAATTTACCACAAACTGACAGAAATGAGGATAGACGAGGAAGGCATTAACAGCTTGGGTAGTGATCATAAACGAATAACATTACAAATGGGATACGAAACTGAAAATATGAGCATGGAATCAAAGTCTGGCAGCTCGTATTTAAATGACAAACAAATAATAAATATAGCCGCAAGAGTCGAGGAAGAAGTAGGCGAAATACCAGGCAAGGACTGGGAGTATAGTGAGCTGTTACATCTAATGACGAAGGAGATAGGGAGAGAGAAGAAAACTGTTTGCTGGAAAGGAAAAAGGAAGCCAAAAAGTTGGTGGAACAAGGAAATCCGGGAGGCGATCGAGAAGCGACGCGAAGCATCACGAGAGCATAGAAAGGCAAAAAAGGAGAAGCGGCCGCAGGACGAAGTCAAAAAAATATGGGAAATATATTTAGAGAAAAAATCCCTTGTACAGAAATTGGTAGAGGCAAAAATTAAAGGTGAAAGTGAACGCTGGATGACAGAGATACACGAAAAAAAGGAGGCCGCGCCTAGGATTTTTTGGAGCCACATAAAGGCGCTAGGTAGGAAGTCTGTCACAACGCAACAACATATTCTAGATGAAGGAGGAAATCAATTGGAAGGGTACGAAGCGCTAGGTTACATCCAAAAGGTAACAGCTGATTCGTTTCAAAAGAGCGTCCAGGGGATCTCCCCGGTGAGTAAAAGTGTGGCGGAGAAAGCAACAGAGGAAGAGCTAGTACTTGATAATTTCAACTGGAAAAAGGCCGAAGGAAAAATTCCAAAGCGCACTGCCGCGGGTTTAGATGGGATTCCCGTTAGCCTCATTAACGAACTAGGACATAACACTAAAGAAGCATTGTTAAAAGCAGTAGAAAAAAGCTTAAAGGACGGACAAATACCGGACAGTTGGCGACAAAGTAGAATGAACTTAATCTATAAAGGCAAGGGAGAAAAGGACAAGATTCGCTCGTATAGACCACTAACCATTACATCGGTACTATACAGGATGGCGATGCAAGCAGTAAAAATGAAAATAGAAACATGGGCCGAACATAACGATATTTTGGGAGAACTTCAGAACGGATTTCGAGTCGACAGGCGGTTAGACGATAACCTGTTTGTTCTCACTCAGTGTATAGAAATATCTAAAATAGAGAATAGGCCCTTGTACGTGGCTTTTCTAGACATCACTGGGGCATACGACAACGTTAATCAGGAAATTTTGTGGGATATATTGAAAGGAATGGGCATGGGCGACGACTGTATACAGCTTTTGAGGGAGATATACCGAGAAAATACAGTTTGCATAGAGTGGGAAGGAATGCGTAGCAAAGAGAACGTTGAGGTTAGCAAGGGTCTGAGACAGGGATGTCCTTTGTCCCCGCTGTTATTCATGCTGTACATGGTGAGTATGGAAAAAGCGCTAGAAGGTAGCAACATTGGTTTTAATCTGTCACACAAACAGGGCGGCATGATGATTGAGGAGAAGCTTCCAGGTTTATTTTATGCGGACGATATCGTCTTATTTGCGGACAGTCGAGATGATATACAGCAGCTGGCGAATATATGCGGAAGGGAAGGTGAAGCTCTTGGACTAGGATTCAGTGTAACGAAGTGTGGATTGATGGTTTTCAATGATCCCTGTGATCAGACGGTGTCCATACAAGGCCAAGAAATACCGAGGGTAAGTGAATACAAGTACCTTGGAGTATGGGTAAATGAGAGTGATAGATACATGGAGGTACAGGAAAAAGCCTCGGCAGCAAAGGGAAAGAGGAATGCGGCAATAATGAAGCACAGAGCGTTGTGGGGATACAATAGGTATGAGGTGCTTCGAGGTCTGTGGAAGGGTGTAATGGTTCCAGGGCTTACTTTTGGGAACTCAGTGGTGTGCATGAGGGCAGAGGTGCAATCGGGAATGGATGTAAATCAAAGGACTGTGGGACGCCTCGCATTGGGTGCTCACGGGAAGACGACAAACGAGGCTGTAAAGGGCGATATGGGGTGGGCAGGTTTTGAGGCGAGGGAAGCGCAGAGCAAAATTAGGTTCGAAGAAAGGCTAAGAAATATGAAGGAGAGTAGATGGGCAGAGAAGGTGTTCCGTTATTTGTATAGGAAGAGCGTGGACACACAGTGGAGAAAAAGAACTAGAAGACTCACTAGTAAATATACGGCTGGTACTGTAAGCCATATGTCAACAAAGAGCGTTAAGGGAAAAGTCAGGGAGGCGGAGAGGATTTACTGGATGGCAGCTATGGAGAAAAAACCGGCTTTGAGTAACTACCGAAAGGGCAAAAATGAAATAAGGAGGGAGGCATTTTACGATAATTCAAGGGGAAGCGCTTTACTGTTTGAAGCGAGATCGGGTTGCCTTAGAACGCGTAGTTATAAAGCAAGATTCAGTAAAGAAGAAGAACAATGCACATGCTGCGGGAAAGATAAGGAAACGGCGGAGCATGTTCTGATTGAATGTGGAGATATCCACCCAGGTGTACGTTTGGGCACGAGCCTACAGGAAGCCTTGGGTTTTAGGGACAACAATGGAAAGCTGAACACACCCGCGATTGAAATAAGTAAGAGACGGTTAGAGTATTGGTGGCAGAAAATTAGAGAGAAAGGACAAAAATAAATATCGGAAAAATAAAATATGGACAGTGTGCCGTAAATGGCAGAGAACTTAAGCTGAAAATTTACCTTTTTTTCCATTAAGATAGAATTTATCGAAGTAGAGGCATTAGGCCAACATAAAAAAAAAGGAAAAAAGTTTTTTTTTTTTGTCGAGCCTGGTGGCATACTTGTCACCACCCCGTTATAAAGGGGACGCTCATAGCATCCATCCATCCATCCATCCAACTGATGGTGAATCTTTCAGCTGAGAGTAGGAAACACGTGCTTTTTTTTGTCCATAGCGTTGCATTGTCAGCGCAGCTTTGTAAACACTTCGGTCTTTAGAATCACGTATCTACGCATTTTTAAAATAAAAGGATACGCTGCCGAACACTTACGTATTGGCGCCGCGCCTCAAATATGCGCAATATTAGCTTCTTGCTTGGCAGTGTTCACAAGTACGAACGCAGCCACCGCGTCAAGAGGGGTGGGCGTTGAGCAAGGGTTTAAACTGAATCGTTCATCAGACGGACCAACAGATAGAGAGACAGGCAAACATTTCAGTGGAGATAGGCAAAGTATCCACCAAGTTGATGTACACAATGGAAGAGTATGTGCACCTACCCGTTTACCCATTTAACCCCTTGCCTTTTGTGTCAATTGTGAGTTATATGCATTTGTTATGTTGATCCGACTTCTGCTGTTCGATCTATTAGTTTTTGTGACGTATAATTGTGAAAATGTGAATTTATTGCTGAACACTGATTTGTCTCGCATAGAATATGTTCTGTACATAGTGTAAGTAATTTCTTTTTCTAAATATTATCCCTAGAAGGACTATATCGTTTTTCAGGGAAAAAAAAATCAAGTTATGGTGTCACGGTGTATGACATCACAACGTCGCAGGTCAGCAAGATATTGTGACGTCACGCGATGTCGTCATCACACGGCATCGTAGTTTTGGATGAAGCCGGGCCGCGATCACAGAGGCAGTGTGAAACCAGGCGAAGGCCAGAAAAAATTGCAGTGCATTCAATCCTGGAGGCGGTGCGAAAAGCCACATCGAGTGTCGAAATTAAGCCGTCAGAAGGGGAGTGGGGGACGATTAGTGTAATCGGCTGAGAAGAAAAAGAATGAGGTGTCTTTCCATCAAAGTTGGTGTGAGCCATGTATACATGTAGTCCGTGATCGTCATAATCATAATCCTTCGCGCTGTAGCTGTTTGAGCTGAATGCAGAGGAACCTGTGAATTTTCTTACTACTATCGCGAGATGCTCTGTGACTGAAAGAAACGTGGTTTTTAGAACCACTGTTTTTTTTTAAAGCTCGGCAATGATAACGAGACCGTTTTTCCACCGAAGTATGGAAAAAAAAAGAATAACCTTAGTGGCGCAGTGTAGGTCATGCAAGTTACACCATCAAAATGTAATCAATTCTAAATTTACCGAGGGAGAATAATTACCATATTCTATTTCTAATGTGTAATTTGTGTTCAAGCTATCCGCAGTATAACTCGAATACCAGTATCGGCCATGCGTTGGCTAACTGTTGGCTTACAGCGCGCTACTGTGGTGTGTTGTTAACATTATGTACCCGCTGTTAGAAAAGTTTTAGAACACCTTACGCAAAGCTTCCGGGAGTTGCGGGCGTAGCGTTGCGAACGTCACTTAAGGGCAGCCCGCAAGAAGTTGCGGCGCAAACGCAAAGCTTCGCGTATGCCGTTTCGTAACTCTATTTACAGCAATGCAATGAAGTAATGCATGTGCGCCTGCGTGCCACTGTCTTATTGCATACCGCGAACGCTTCGCACATTCTAAGTATAGCACTTTTCGCCATCTTATACACCCTGCGATATACCCCTCCCCTTTGTGCATTTTCTGTCAACAAAGAGCTAACCTAGAGCATATCATGTGAGGGTGTACTCGAAACCCGCCACCCAATTCTTTACACATTAGAGAGTTTTAGTACTGCGGAATGGTGTTACGTACGCATCATGCAAGCGCCTTGCGTTACGTGGCGTCGTTTGCCACTAATCGGCTTTTAGTACGCCGTAGTACCCGCGTACGTAACGAGCGTGAAGCGTGTTGCGCCATCTGGTATATAAAAATAAAAGCACGTGTTGTTGACAGCCAATGTGAGCCAATCCAAGTGTTATAGCCAGACTATGGCCATATTTTAAGCCACAGAGCTGGTTGGTGCTTGCCTTCGATGCCGCCATTTTGCAAAACGAAGTCTCGCGCTGTCGCGAACTTGTTCGAGAGCGGCGCGATCACCCCATACGTACGCACGCACGCATCTCATGCGTGCGTACGTAGCGGCTGCGTACGTAACGCGATACGTGCGAGTTGCGGTCTGCGCATGCGCAATACGCAGAACGTGGCGTCCTTACGTACGCAACGCCGCCACGTACGCAGCGTACGCAGTACTAAAACTATCTATTAATAGTAAGGAACAGCGGGAGGCTGCTGTGTGCAGCTCGGCGCCCGAGGTCCAGGACCAGATCTTGGATTGGGCCAAGAGGGTAGCGGAGACCTATACGCTGGGTAGGCTCCTCTGACACTCCACCACCGCACCTTTCCCTCTTGGGATGAATGGAGTTTTTCTCTTCCTCATAAGTACAGCACTGACACAGCTCTGCACGGCGAAGACAACGTGCTGTGACAACCGTTCTGCGAAAGCGTTCGTGTTTATGTGAACGCACGTAACGATGGATGCCTGTTCGGATCGCGCTAATCGTTGCGTAAGGTGCAGGTATGGGCGTATAGTTTTGCTTTTTATCTATAGAGGCTAACACACCTGCAGGTCGAAATCGGTGGTATGCGGTCGTTGCTTGCAGAATTCTTTTTTTATTTGGTCTTTTCCTTGGCAGCCGGTGTCACGAAAGTGCTTGCACTGCGTAACGAACCGAAGGCTGATTGCGCGTTATATATCTTCCCGCCGAACAAGGATGGCACGCGGTGTAATTTACTTGTAACTGTCGCCGGACAGCGGCTCTCGTTGCGTCTAATCTCTGCGAGGCGTGTATAGCTGCACGCGAAGGGGGAGTCAATCGCTCGAACCACGCCCATCGTCGGCGAGGTGTATACATAATCGTAAATATAACTCGTGCGCGTAATCCGTGGGGCGTATATATATATATATATATATATATATATATATATATATATATATATATATATATATATATATATATATATATATATATATATATATATATATATATATATATATATATATATATGAGAGAGAGAGAGAGAGAGAGAGAGAAGTCGCGTGTCTTAGCCGGCGTGCTAGAGGCAGGGGAGTCGTTTATTACGTCACGGCAATTTGACGCGGAATTTATCGTCTGCAACGTCTCTCCGCGCGTCTGCTCCGCCTCGCGTGTATAAACGGCGAGCAGACGACGACGCACTTGAAAATACGGTCGTCTATACAGTCGCGAGCAATATCAGAGATAACGCCGGAATTGCGTTTTAAAGGTGGCAGAAGCTTTTACACGGTCGGCAAGCTCGAAAGTGTTCGTAGCACTGAATGCTCGAGGGGAAATGTATGTGTCTTGCGATTCGATGCGTTGCGTTCATATCGGTATAAGGTTCAAGGCGTTCTCGAATGAAGACGAATTCAGTGTTTTCTTTTGTATTGTTCACGACTGTACGTCTGCCACCGTCGTCTGCTTCTACTTGTAGGTCTGCTTCTACGTCTGCTTCTACGTCTGCTTCTACTTGTGTAGCAGAACAAGTAGCAGACGGACACACAGGCCTGCGTGCGTGCTGCCCGAGTGCATGTTTTACGGTAGAGCTCGTTGTACTTATAAGCGTGACTGATTAGCTTGTCAGTGCGCGCTGTAGAGGTTTCACAGTACCGCACCGTAGCAACTTTTATTACGCTTCTCCGTTGGTTGCGTCGAGCTGAACAGCCCACCCGGCGGCGCTGACTGAAGCTGCATGCAGCGTCGTCTGTTTCCGTTTCGGGTGCAGCAGACGACGCTGATCCAACGAGCGCGCACGCACGGACCCGTTCGTGATTGGAGCGCGTGTTGTAAGCTTGACTGATTGGCCGATTAGTTGCGGTGAATGGGTTTCCCTGTATTGGACTGTGTAGTTACACCATCTATACGTTGCGTTTATGACAGCGTGGTGCATGTATAGCATGCCTTGCGGGCGGCGGTACACGATCTACAATGTCGATACGTTTAAGCACGCGCGCGGCACGAGATATATGCGTGCACGGTGATTGGAACGCCTGGTTTCATGAGCGGGACTGATTAGCCGATTAGTTACGGCGAACGCTTTCACAATACTGCACCGTATTAAGTGAGGCTGTGTTTATGATCGTAGGGCTTTGTAACTGATGAGGCTTTAAGCGTCGTCTGTCACTGCGGTTACAGCGCTAATTCTGCAACTTACAATGTAAAAAAAAAGAAAAGAAACGGTATACCTTCTCACGCAGCCATCGCTGTCTCTCCCACAGAGAACTTGCATGAGTACTTCGTCCAGTAGCGCGTACAATTTTATAGACGAAGCGCCTAAAGCCGCGAGTCTGTCCATGCATGTCTTTTTTGTGACCGGTTCGTAACCACCTAGTTGTATGACTCACTCAGCAGGTGGCGCTAGTGTGACAGACATACAGACAGACAGAGACAGGCGGACGGACGGACGGACGGACGGACGGACGGATGGACGGACGGACGGACGGACGGATGGACGGACGGACGGACGGACGGATGGATGGATGGATGGATGGATGGATGGATGGATGGATGGATGGATGGATGGATGGATGGATGGATGGATGGATGGATGGATGGATGGATTTAATGGATGGATAGATGGATAGGTGCACAGACGGATGCATGGACGGATGGACCTCATTGCCAATCTGCATCGTGCAGCACATATTTTCTAAATACGCACTCAGACGTATCCATACGCTACCCATACCACGATCCGAGGGACGTTATATAGTGTTTGCAAACTTCCCACTCCAGCTGCAGTACAAGAGCCTCTCTCGCTTCATTTCACTCACCATAAAGCCGTAATAACGGAGGGACCTCGCAATCCAGCCGCCATGACAACGAGGAAATCAAAATATCAAAACGAAGAAATGAAAGAACAAATGAGCAAGAACGAAATAAAAATTTATTTGTATTATATACGCACAGTCTTACGCCTTTCTAATGATGTAATGGGCTAAATTTTCACGGGAGAGTTATGGTTTACCGATGATCTTCCCTTGTCGAGTTTCGCCCATTTATCATCATTCATTCAGTGGATATAGCGGAAGTTTTTTTTTTTTGTGTGTGTGTGACATCAAGCAGTTTCTGAGTGTCTCTCCTACACGGACACACGTTTGTGTAGCTGATTTTAGGCCATAAACTTCAACGTCGTGGTAAATTTCGTGGTTTGTGTCGTGGTTTGTGTTCTTTCTTCGTCGTTTATTTTTAGCGCTGTTTTACACTGGGAAGAAAAAAGGAAAAAAAGATACTGCAGAGAAAGAAAAAAAGAAGATTGCCTCTATTTATTCGGAATTTTATCTCCAAACAAATTTTTCAGATTGGTTTTGGTTTCACAGTCCGCATCCTGCCGCCTTTGCTACCTTTAGGCCTAAAGGTAGCATAATACAGTAACTCTATCCCCTTTACAGCTGAGCGCCACCTATATGAGGTCATCATCATCAGCTCCGCACTTCCTCCAGGCTAAGAACAAGTACAAGCTCCGCCCCCTAGAACAGCAGCGCGCGTGCTATTTGTCTGTGCAAGAGAGGTTTGATAGGTGGTTCCCGTCGTGACCGTAAGCACTTTTACGCCGCAAATGTAAACGCTACGCGCATTAGTAATTAAAAGTCCGTCGTCCCTAGGTGAGATGTTTCGTTTTCCTTAGCCGTGATGTCCTAAATATTTGCTGAAATTTCCCAGGAAGTTCCATTTGACTGACCGAAAACTAGTGAAACTAACATTGGTTTGTTTGTAGGGAGAAATCACCTACACAGGCTATTACACGAAGGATGTTTGATGCCACTATAAAGAGCGAATGCTGTTGATACCTGTTGTACCTAACATCTTCACCAAGTCTTGTAAATTCTGTACATGTATCATCATGTACATTGTCCACATTGTGATTAGTGTATATATGTAGAGTATGTAGTTATTAGTACCACGGACTATGGACACCCTATATACGGAGTTGGACACATTTATTTAAATGTGTAATGCATGTTGTGCTTTGTCATTTGTTTGTTATTGTGCTTGTTGTACAGACGCTCGTTCCTTAGGGTTGTTGCGTCCCATGATAGAATAAACTTTTTTCTAAACACAAATATTTCATTTGGACGCCGCAGCGACAGTTGATGGCGGGTCGTACATTTAACGCAAGCTTCTTATACCGTGTGCAGGTTGTAATCGAGTTTAGTCGGTCATAGCTTTTGACGTCGTTGCACCGTACTACCCGGCATGCCTCGGTGCGTGCGCAGGTTTTTTTTTTTTGTGTGTGGCCAGCTCCGCGCGGGCTATGCACATACATCTCGGGTGTCAGACGCGCGGGAGAAAACAATAGGCGTACACCAAAAACGTGGCCTCGGCGAAAATTAAGCCTGTTACACGCGCTTCTAGGCACTTTCACGCGGCAGCAGAGGCGGCGCTCAGTGAAGGATTGTGTGTTAGCAGTAACCGATTTCACCTTGCCTATACTCGTGGCACGCGTTTATCACTTCCATCTGCCTGTATAAAGCTCGCGGTATAAGCGTTCCAGCGTTTCGCGTCTACACGACGAGTTCGTAATGTAGGGCGTCAGCTCATAGCGATTAAGAAGACAAAAAAAAAGTACGACAAGACTCGTCGGAGAACTGATTTGTTTGCTGTTGTTTTACAAAGTGGATTATATTGATTGATGTGTGGGGTTTAACATCCCAAAAACCACCATATGATTACGAGAGACGCCGTAGTGGAGGGCTCCGGAAATTTCGACGACCCGGGGTTCTTTAAACGTGCACCCAAATCTGAGCACGCGAGCCTACGACATTTCCGCCTCCATCGGAAATGCAGCCGCCGCAGCAGGAATTCGAACCCGCGACCTGCGGGTCTGCAGCCGAGTACCTTAGCCACTAGACCGCCGCGGCGGGGCTTTTACAAAGTGAGGTGACCGAGGTGCACTGACGATGATAAATTCGCACTCCCTTTTTGAATAATAGTTATAATTGTTGGGAAAGGAAAAAAAAAACAGACAACCACCCGATTGCGGCACGAAGCCACGAGGAAATCCGCACATATTTCCCATAAAGAAAAGCCTCTTAGTTGCCGAAAAATTCGTCCTGGTCCTCTCTTGACCCTTTCGCCATCTTGTGGGGTCTCCGCAGAAGTCATTTGCGTTACGATTGCTGGGGATGTACAAGTGTTGAAGATTGGGTGACTTGGTTTGTCGTACTTGAACCGGTACAGCGCATTACGGTAAAGAAGAAATGACCCAGCAGACCGGCAGAAGGAGGACTGTACTACGTGATTGATGAGATACGTTATAGCGGATGGCTCCGGAAGTTTCGACCTCCTGAGATTCTTTAACGCCCGGCCGTCGCGGTGGATCATTGGCTTAAGGTTTGTGACGTCACGTCGGTGCTGCTGAACCCAAGGTCGCTAGGTTCGATCCCGGTCTCAGCGGTTGCATTTTTGATGGAGACGAAATGGTAGAACGCCGTGTGATACTGTGCAGTGTCAGAGCACAAGGAACACCAGATGGTGAAAATTTCCTGAGCCCTTCACTATACACGACGGTACACCCCAGATATTATTTTCAATCTTAACTTCATGGGGCCTCTTTGACATTTTTTTCCCACATCGAAATGTAGACCGCCGCGATCGGTATTCGATCCTGCGACCTTCGTGAATACTGTAGTCGAGCATCACAACTAAACCACCTCGGTGATTTCTGGCGTGTTTGAAAAAGTGCTGCCATATCCACGAAGTGAATGATGATGAGTGGGCGAAGCTCCGGCGGTAAACCTGGTAAACGATGAATCCTCCGTACTTTTTGCCCACTCGATTTTATTACAACGCTCCCCGTAGCGTACGTCGCCGCACTAAATCGAACGATCGCCTTCCACCAATGACACTCGCTATAAGTGACATCATTCCTATTTTATAACATCTCGCATCTTTCATCATCAACTACAAGTAGTACCGCCGTCTAGTTTTATAACATCTTGCATCTTTTCATCATCAGCTACAAGTGCCGCCATCTAGTGAACACTGCAAGAACTAAACGATAGGTGGCTACGTACAGGGGACGCACAGCCCACGCCTAAAGGAGCTTCGCCCCTAAAAGTAAAGCGCTAGTCGCACCCTTGAAAGTGCCCCTGTCACAATCCCAGTATGGCTCTTATACAGGACAAATTAACGAGCGAGAAAAGAAAATAAACCCAGAAAAAAAGAAAAGGACAGGGCTCCGTATGCGGTATTCGTATAAGCAGCCGTTCGCGTATGCCGTTTCCATCTGTCATCATATACACTTGTACATGTATATGCTGCCTTGAAACGTTCTGCATGCCGGGCGAAATGGGCTGCGCGACACGCAGAAATTCCATTTACGGGTCGACCTTTTTCGCCGGTTGGGACGATTTGTCTTTTGTCGTAGTTATGGCGTTATCACCACTTATCAACGTGGAGATAACGCGCCGTTGGCGATTTCGTTGAGCCACCACGTCTCCAACGATTGTTTCACCGCAGAAAGCTCGAACTAAACGGGGACCGCTGTACACATACGAGACCTCTTAGTTGATTTTTTTGTACTTTTTTTGTATTTCTGTCTGCCTATCTTTGTCTCGTCTCGTGTAAAGCGTTATGCAACATTGTCCGCCTCGGTGGAACAGTGGCTATAAGGTGACCGTGGCTGCTGACCCTTGTATGTTCGCGGGTGCCATGTCCCGGAGGTCTCATTTCGATGGAGGTGAAATGGTGCAGGCAGGTGTACCGTGCGATATGAATGCACGTTCTTTACACTGCATGCTCGCCCCGCCGCGGTGGTCTACTGGCTAAGGTACTCGGCTGCTGACCCGCGAGGTCGCAGGATCGAATCCCGGCTGCGGCGGCTGCATTTCCGATGGAGGCGGAAATGTTGTAGGCCCGTGTGCTCAGATTTGGGGGCGCACGTTAAAAGAACCCGAGGTGGTCCAAATTTCCGGAGCCCTCCAGCTACGGCGTCTCTCACAATCATGTGGTGGCTTTTGGGACGTTGAACCCCCACATCAATCAAAACACTACGTGGTCGAAATTTCCGGAGCCCTTGTGGTTTTTGAGGAGCAAAAATAACAGATATTATGAAGGTGTTACGTTTTTCGACCCCGTACTTATTGCTTGTTCGCCCGTACAAAGCCGGGTAGCTTCTCGAAATTCACCTCGAACGAGTCCTCCTGTATGTGTAAGATACGCGGATGGTCCGAGGTATAGATTAGAACGATTGTCGTGCTCCGTCGCCGCTCACTCGACCTTTTATCTCGAGGCTTATCTCTGTAAGCCGGGCAGAACTGGACTACGAGATAACGTTGCACGAAAAAAAAAGCTCTAGGGATTCGTGAGGAACACACCTGGAAACATTAAAAAAAGCTGTTTGTACGGGTCGCGTAATGTGATTATGGGGGGATTTACGTCGCTAAACGGCGATGCGATTGTGAGGAACACCGTATAGTGAATGTCTCAGGAAATTTCGACCGCGACCGCGCGAACGTATACTTTAACGGGCACGTTGATTTGAGCATGATGGCTGGCCTCAATAATTTTGGTCTCCATATAAGTGGCGTGTGATCCCGTGACCTCCGGTCAACAGTCGATCGACATAAGTACTGACCGCCGTGGCTATAGCTATAGGTTCTAGTCCTTTAACAAATTAATCGAGTAGCGTCGTGTTTGTTGGGAAAATGGCAGGTAGGATATTCGTTGACATTTTTTATTATTTATTGTTTTGAAAATTCCAAAGAGGTTTTAAAAAATTTGGGGTCCCTTCAGCTTCGCCTTGAAGAGTTGAACGCGATAGCGAAATGCGGCCCTTAGTGCACCCTTCAACCGCTAAGTGCATACTTATTAACATGTTTGTTACATACACACGCACGCACACAAACACGCACACAGTAGATTGGACCAGCGCGCCCTATTATCGCCGAATGGGCTCGTTTTCGTCGTGACACCTTTCGAATAATTTGCAACAAAGGGGTCCTTGAAACACTTTTTCAAGTAACCATGGAATGAATTCATTAGAAGAGCTTATTGCCTCACGAATCCAACGCCGCAAAAATTTTTAAGAATCCGTCCAGTGCGAGTGGAGTTACAATGGTTTGTCGCTAGCTGCATTTGTATTCTCTCTTCTCTCGTTCCGACGAAAGCGCTGGAAGCTAAGCAGGGAGGGATGACAGAGCCACAGAAAAACGTCACACGCGCCTCGTGACTTTGAGCACTTTTTTTTTTCTTCGAATGCGCGGTTTTTTCAGTGTGATCGCGCGCGCACGCGTGGACAAGTAGCGGCCTCCCGCGGTGATCTCGGTAGCTTGGTTTTTCGGTCACAGACGCACAGACGATTTTTCGCTCACAACCAACGAGGCCGCCGGCGGCGGCGGGTTTTCTGCAGCACGAGCACCTTAACGCTATCGCGTTAATATATTGCGGCCGGGGAAATTATTGCCCAGGAGTGTAGCCGTACCCACCGTAATATGGCGGCTGCGGCTGACATCTTGGCTGTCATCTTACTATGGTCACGATGAGCTGTTAGCGCTTGGTGATTGAAACAGGGAAGTTTATGGCATACTATAGTAACACCACTTCAGGTGAATTCAGCTGTCTGGTGTAGCAAAAACGCTCAAGTGGTACGTGCAAACAAGAGAACATAGGCACACTCGAGAAGCACGGACTGCTGGGTGAGGTGGTAATTGATCTTAACGGAGTTGCACGAAAAAAATCTAAAGTACAAAAAAATACACTTGGACACAGCGCTGTGTCCAGGTGTCTTTCTTTTGTACTTCCATTTTTTTTTCGCGCAACTCAGTTAAGAAGAACACGTGTGTTTAGAAAAATATGTTTAACAATTCAGAGTAGTTCGTGTTTAGAGAAATTTATTCGCATGACCTTGAAGAAGAGCGTTTTTCTCGCTTCGCCCAAGAAGTTTAACGTGGCAACTTTTTCGGGTCAGATAGTGCTCAAAGTGCGTCTTGATGTTACTAGTTTTTTTTTCAGTAAGCCTTGAATTCAAGGCAAATTTTATGGGAGATTAAGTCACCGATACTCGTCACTATGTGTTATTTCGTCGGAAACAATCTTTTAATTTCTCGTTTACGTACCCTTTAGCCTAACAGAGCCACTTGATCTATAAGTGGGCACCACCAGAAAATAGCATGCGTTTGAGATCTTTGGAGAGCAAAAGCTGGCAAAGCATTGTGGGCGCTTCCACTCCAGCAATTTTTCTTTAAGACCTCCTCGGGAAATTTCAGATTGTAAGTTGGCCTTCGTGTGACCACCAATTCGTACGGTCTGTAACGTCAGTTCAGTCTATTGGCTTTCTCTTGGGATTCAGTTGACTTCTGACAACTATACTATTGTAAGCGGGGCGTTAAGTAGTCGAGAAGGTTGGCGGGCTTTTGTTGGCCACTTGGGTGGCGTTTTCGACACGTCCTTAACCACAAAAGAACGCTATGATACGACCGTCAACTGTATATAAAAGAGAACAGATGGTGTGTGTTCAATGCAGAAGTAGCTCGACTTCCCCAAGATTGCACGCTGCAGAAACTAGCCCCATTCAAACCACTTGTTATTGAATGCCCGTTGGTAGTGAATGGTCTATTTCTTGTCACGCACCAAGAGTAAAAAAAAAAGCTTCTTTTGTCCTGCTAGTATATTACCTTTTGAAGGAACACTAAAGGCAAATCGTAAGTCGATGCAGAGCTATCGTGTTTCACTGAGGCTGTCTTTCAGGGCGTTGAAAGAATTGAACGAGCATTCAAAAGGGTGCTTCTGTCGTACTGCAGTCGGTAACAAGTTACAATCTAAGGATTAGTACAAGCTCCGCCCTCCCCCCTCCCCCCCAGAACTGCCGTTCGTGCAAGGAGCCCCTTCCCCGCCTCACAATCATCTTTGCGTGAGTGTCGGGCTATGTGGTTTCCGTTATAACCATAGAGAGAGAGAGAGAGGAAACTTTATTAGAGCTTGGCCGGCAGCTTGGTCTTGGTGGCCTCAGATGGCGGCGCTGAGTCCCTGAACTCGGGCGGCATCTTCGGCCTGCCGGACAGCCCAGAGCTGGTCGTTGAGCTCCGAGCTTCTGAGCGCCGCCTCCCAGCGGCGGCGTCGCCGACGGAGAAGGTCCCCCGCGGCTCCCGCAGACGGGACGGCGGCGGGAACGAGTGAGCTCGAGGCTTCCTGTTGCCTGGTATTGGCAGCCGCCATAGGCGCATCGCGAACGGCGGCCGTTTCTCGACCATTGTTACCGGCGCATTCCCAGAGCATGTGGCGCAGCGTTGCTCTGTGCCCGCATGCTTTACATAGATCGGTAATGTGTAAGTGCGGGTAGCAGTGGCGTAAGACGACCGGGCTGGGGTAAGAGTGGGTTTGTAGTAAGCGATAGCTTACGGCATCGTGTCTGTTTAATTTGTCATGCGGTGGCGGGAACTTTCGCCTTTCCAGTCTGTAGTGTTGCGTAATATCTCGGAACGTGATGAGACGATCACCCCACGACCGTTGTGGTCTGTGTTGTCGCTGCGTGTCTGTCGAAGTGTCTCGATCCGGCAGATCAGAAGCCCCGTTCTCGGGAGCGGAGGCGGCGGCCACGGAATGTGCCACGGCTCGGCGAGTGAGACCTCGAGCCGCGGCGTGGGCCGCCTCGTTGCCCGGAAGCGGGACATCGGTGTGTGCCGGGGTCCAAAGGAGGAAGACTGTTAAATTTTGTTGTGGCGATCGCGACGCTGAGTCACCATCACCGCACATCTTAAGGATGCGGGCCGCTTCCCGCGAGACGCGGCCGCGCGCGAAGCCGCGGATTGCTGCCTGCGAGTCGCTGATTACGATCGTAGCGTTCGGCACCGTGGCGATTGCTAGGGCTATCGCGGCTTCTTCGGCCGCCTCCGTATGTCCCGTGGTCACCGTGGCGCTCGCGAGGCATTTGCCCGCACGGTCAACGACCGCAGCGGCGTGTGCGTGTCTCCCGTCCCCATATCTCGCGGCATCTACGTACACAACTTCGTCGCTAGTGCCGTACTTCTTTTGAAGGTCTCTAGCTCGCTGGTTACGGCGCCCGACGTTTTGCGTCGGGTGCATATTCTTAGGAAGCGGCGGAACAATTAGGCGGTCGCGAACCGAGGCAGGAACATCCGCTTTTTCTCCCTGCTGAGTGTGGTACCGGATGCCAAGTGACTCGAGGATGTGTCGACCCGTCTTAGACCCCGACAAGCGTTCGTTTTGCGAAACGACATGGGCCTCAATTAACTCGTCGAGTGAGTTGTGCAGTCCAAGTTCTAGTAACTTTTCAGTGCTCGCATTCAGTGGAACTCCAATTGCTCTCTTGAAAGCCTTTCGTATTATACATTCGATTTTGTTTTTTTCTGAGCCTAGCAATTTGAGGTAGGGGGCAACGTATGTTATACGGCTTATTGCGTACGCCTGCACTAGACGGATCGCGCAGTGTTCGCGCATACCAGTACGTCTGTTCGTGATACGACGTAGGAGTCGGATCGTGTCGTCTACCGAACGACGTAGTCTTCGCACCGTCTCACCATTATGGCCGTTTGCCTGCAGGTGTAACCCCAGAATTCTAATTTTGTCTACGTGTGGAATGGGAGTGCCATCTGCCAATAGAACGCTTATTTTGTAGCACTCCCTTTCCTCGTCGCGCGGGGTTTTGCGACCTCTACTTGTAGGTTTGTAGATTAGAAGTTCCGACTTGGTTGCCGAGCATTCGAGGCCCGTTCCTCTCAAGTACTCCTGAACTTCGTCTACACCTGCCTGGAGCGTACGCTCGACGTGACCATCACAACCTCCGCCGGGAACCCAGAGGGTGATGTCATCCGCGTAGATACTGTGATACAATCCTTGTATGCCTAATAATTTCTCGGGTAGCCCAATTAGAACTAAATTAAAGAGTAATGGCGAAATTACGGAGCCTTGTGGCGTGCCCCTCGAGCCCATCTCAAATTCTTGCAGTTCCACATCTCCAACGACGACGCGTACGCGTCTGCCGGCAAGGAAGTCACGTATGTAATTATATGTTTTTTGTCCTAGTCCTAATGTTTGAACTCTGTTTAAAATTGCTTCGTGTTTAACGCTGTCGAAGGCCTTTTTAATATCTAGGCCAAGGATCGCCTTGGTTGAGCTGGTAATGTCATCAACAATGTGGTGCTTCAGCTGAAGCAACGCGTCTTGTGCGGAGAGATTGCGGCGGAATCCTAGCATGGTGTGCGGAAATACATCGCGGACTTCGAGAAAGTCAGTCACGCGTTTGAGGACTGCGTGCTCCAGAACTTTTCCTACACAAGACGTGAGCGAAATTGGCCTTAGATTATCAAGCGCAACCTGCTTGCCCGGTTTAGGAATCATGATAACTCGAGCTCTTTTCCATGCTTCAGGAAGGGAACCGCGTTGCCAGCACTCGTTGACATAAGTCACAAATCGGGAGATTGACTCGTCATCTAAGTTGCGGAGAGCCTTGTTCGAAACCCGGTCCAGGCCGGGCGCCGATCGGGTGTTTAGTTCAAAAAGGACTGCCCGAATTTCCGCTTCGCTAAATTCGGCGTCTAGTTGCTCATTAGCAACGCCGTCATAATCTGGGTGTTGGACGCTCTCTGCCGACTTAAAGTAACGGTCACGTATTGCACCGAGAAGGTCATCGCCTTTATGATCGTTCACAAGTCTCCGAGTTTTATGGCCTTGAGCGGCACGAGTATCTTCCGGATCCAATAGGTGCCGGAAAAGGCGCCAAGCACTCGCCCCGCGCATCTGTCGCTCGAGGCCGTTGCACAGGTCTTCCCATTGTGACCTACAGACTTGGAACGCATGTTCCTCAATTTCTCTGTCTAACCGTGCTATGCGTTTTCTCAACGCCATAGCCATTTTTTTTTTGTTTCCGCCGCGCACTTAAATATTATTCATAATAATTATTAGAAGTTTGTTGTTCGTACTTACAATATTATGTTTGCCCGTGCAGCGATGTCGGAGTGTTTGCTGGACATTGATAAAAAGTTGGAAGTTTCTCTCGACCGAAAACCAGGTACACAAACGTGTGTCTGGCAATGGGGAAATTTCATAAACTACGTTGTATGCTTGTGCATATCTGCCTTTGAGTAGGAAGTGATGTGGTATTTTATTAAAGTTGTACCCGACTACAGCTTTATCGAGTCCTCTCCCAGTATTAGTGAATGAAGCAAGTGAACTTGGATTAGGAGATTGGCCCCCTGGTTGCCGAATGTTCACTATTTTGACTTTCTGTTGAGAATGTGTCGAATTAAGAACTTCTCGACCTGCTCACCTAAATTAGATTCACTCTAGCCCGTTGTCAGCTTTTTTTTTTTTTGAAAAAGCTTTTCGATTGTTAAGGAACAACGTTCAGGCACATCCGAAATGAGTTTCTGATAGGTTGGTTGTCATGAGGGAGTGACAGGGCTCGGCACAGTAGCGTAGCCAGTTTTTTTTTCGGGGGGGGGGGGTTTCGGTGGGGGGGGGGGGGCGTGGACTTCTCCCTTTTCTCCAGGGTGTACGCCCAGGGTATACGTGACAATAAAAATGGAAGTTCCATGACTAAAGCGAGACCGCGTCTGCAAGTGTATATGAATGAGTTTCTGTCTAGCTAGCGCACTTATCGTTCGAGTTTTCGAAGGAACTGAACGTTAAATTATGACGTTCACGTTCCTTATACTGTAGTGACTTTTAGCTATATTGATTGACTATACTAATTGATGTTTTTGTCTCCACGCTGATTGTCGGGTGAGTCTATTGGTACCGCCTCTGCCAAAGCTGATTCAGTCTCTATTGAACCCAGTTTCGAGAATATGTCGACTGCGAGCAAAACAAACAAAAAAGAAAAAAAAAAACCTATCTTAACAGCTGGCTGATGTAGTTGGGATGACTGACGTTTGGGGTCGCGCGCGCGCATCATACTGCTGCTGCTGCTCTGTGACGCAACTTTTGACCCCTCGAGAATGACGTGTGTGAAAAAGAAGAAGAAGAAAGGGAAAAAAAAGAAGAAGAAGAAGAAAGAAGAAGAAGAAAAAGAAGAAAATAAGAAGAAGAAGAAAATAAGAAGAAGAAAAGAAGAAGAAGAAGAAAATAAGAAGAAGAAGAAGAGAAGAAAAAAGAAAAAGAAAAAGAAGAAGAAGAAGACAGTGATGGCGGCGGATGTCGGGTTTCTCTTTGTTTTTCTTCCTTTCTTTGTGCCATTGTGCGTAGCGACTCGCGATTTGAGCGCTCCACGTGTGTACTTTTCGAAATTAGGCGCGAGAAAGGTGACCTGTCGCGCGCGCGCGCAAGCGCTGTGTGGTTTAGGAATGGACGCATATGTCTTGTTTCTGTTTGCTTTTGAGTTAGCGAACGAAAGAGGAATAGAGAGAGAGTGAGAGAGCCATGAGGGTTGTATTAAAGACGGGTCGTTTACGTTTTCGCTCGTTTCCTGCTGCGCAAACAGATTGAATTACGCGCCTCGCAAGTTTCGGCTGCCGGCCCGAGCACTTGTGCATTTTAGTTTCGTTTAAAGGACTTTTTTTTTTTCCTTTGACGTCGTCATTCTTCATAGCCTTTATCGCGTCTCTCGTATGACGATGGCGTTTTTTTTTCTTTTTCATTTTTTTGTTGTACGTTAGTGGTGAGAGGGAATCGACGTGTACCGTCTTCCGTTTTATTTATTTCTTTCTTTTTGGCCGTTTTTTTTTGGTTGGGGGGGGGAGCAACTGAAGTGGTCGTGTCATCGATCGTGGAGAGATCGTTCTGGAGATATAATATTAGTTGTTGGGGTGTAACGTTCCAAAACCACGATGTGATTATGAGAGAGCCCTAGAGGAGGGCTACGGAAATTTGGACGACCTGTAGTTTTTCAAGGTGCACCGAAATGAAAGCAGATGGGCCCCAAACATGACCCGCCGCGGTGGTCCAGTGGCTAAGGTAGCTGCTGATTCGCAGGTCGCGGGATCGAATCCCGGCTGCGGTGGCTGCATTTTCGATGGAAGCGGAAATGTTGTAGGCCCGTGTGCTCAGATTATGCTCACGTTTAAGAACCCAAGGTAGTCGAAATTTTCGGAGCCCTCCACTATGGCGTATATCATAATCATATGTTGGTTTTGGCACGTTAAACGCCACATATCAATCAATCAATCAATCAATCAATCAATCAATCCTTGGCAACATCTTAGGGAGCGTCCTACGGAACATCCGCGTCTGCCTGTGCAAGACGTCATTGTCCAAGTCTCATTCCGGCTGGACAAAAAGAAAAATCTATATGTTTGTAGGCGTTTTGTTTTATTTTATCGAATACGTGCTTAAAGGGGGAGAGAGAGAGAGGGGTGTAAGGTTATCGGCTGAGAAGAATGATTTTGCCTTCGAGTAGGCATATAGTTGAATGCGTAACAGAGCTTTCCAAGTTTTTTTTTTTTAATGCCGATTGCATAGAACTAGTTCTGGGACCTCAGTGTGCCTATGATGATCGGAATTAACGAATAAATAAATAAAACAAAGAAAAAACACCTGGATTTCCGCCATCCAGGTGACCTATATCAGCCTGCTTGCGATCCGGCGCGTCGACGCGTAAGCGGCGAGCTGGCAGCCAAATGTGCATGGGACCAATTAACCGCGTCCGGTGCCGCATTAACCAGCTCTCGCAGTATAACCAGCAACGAACATGCAGCTCTCGCAACGACCTCGATCGGCGGCTGCGCGGCGGATATCTCTGTAACTGTCGATGCTGACGCAAGCAAGCGCTCCCGAACTAAATTACCATCAGAAACGCGTGCAGTGTGAGAATAACGTCACGCGCATGCGCGAGAGGTAATTAAGTCCGCAGCGTCCGTCCGTGACAGCGTGCGCCCAAACGACGGATGCCATTGCCTATAGAATAATAAAATAATGAAATGGGCGATAAAGTAATACAGAAACCGCATTCGTGTGGTTTCGGGCTAACGTATATATGGGTAAGTTCATATGCTACGAGCTGCGCGTCCAACGCATTGATTGATGCACGCATTGGGCAAGAATCATGGGGGGGAAATGCATGCATATGTTCGTGTATACACGAGTACAGGTATACCTGGCGATGTGACGCGCAAGTTATGCATTAGGGTATCCATACACACATGGTTACGTGTCTTTTGTGACGACGTATCTTTATTATACATAAAACTGTGTTTCAGTATCATATCTACGTGTCTCGCGTATCGTTCGTGGGTTCATATTCATATTTTTGATTGTGTTGCCTTTTTAAACGCGCATATACGTTATGCTTCCTGGAACAACAAGAAGCGTTTGAAATTCGAAGAATGCACGAGGCACAAACACGACGTCTGAACCTCCTTTAAACGAACAAGAAATCTGCGCCTCAAACTTCCAATTTACCTTCCGCATATTGCATTGTGGTGCCTCCCTCCTCCTCTTAAAAAAAAAAGAAAAAGTGAAATGTAAAGTATCAGCTGTGATTTGTTGATTTGCACTTGCCCACGCTTCCTGTGCAGGTGGAGGTGATGTTGCTATGAAAATAAAGATTTTAGTGTCTTCAATGAGCAATAAAAAAAAGTCAGTTTGTGTTCTTCAGGGCAGTTCTTTTAGGTTGTTCTTCAGGGCAGTTCCTTTAGGTTTATATAGATGCGGAGTGGGGAAGGGGGGAAGCAGAAGAGCATAGCGTTGCGGTATAGATCACAACTTCGGTTTCGCAAACGAGAGATAAGGAAAACAAAAAAAAAATGCTGGCGACTACTAGAGGAAGTCTAGACTTAAGCAGCGTAAGTGTTCCGGACGTCAACGCGAAGACAAAGAAGTGCGCAGGCAACGGCAGTGACGTTGTAGAACGTGGGCGGAAATGCCACGGGGAAATCGGGAAAGGGGGGTGGAAGCATTCTCCGGTGAATATACGTCACACCGATCAGCGAGACATTTCGATACTCCTTGGAATAAGAATGGACGGAAGCGGGGGTTGCTGTAGTCTGGACACTGTCGTAATTCCGCCATATTGTCAAATTTCGTAATGGCGGCATTTTAGGCCAATCGGAGAGGTCGTATAGCATGCGGCTCACTCGGCCAATTAGCATCGATCACTGGGGCGGAATCTGACAAAACATGGCGGAATTCGACAATGTCCAGAATGACACCCCGGGTGGTTTTTTTTCTCACGCGCGCGGAGAAAACGAAGATTGTAACCCGCGCGTTGTTTTTGAACCGTCTGATCGCGCCATAGAGTTTATTAATATACACTAGAGGGAACTCTGGCGCTAGTGCCTATGGGAGCAGCACGTGGGGAGCAGCAACGCACGGCGCTTCAACGAGCATGGGAATGATGGGTAGTACACACATTTGTCTAATATTCGTACTTCTGGTCTGCTTTTGGCTCCGGTGTGTTCGTGTGGCTTGGAGCTGTTTTTTTTTTCACGAAAACATAAATGAGCAAATGTTCACCGTTTGCGCTTCACAGCATTATTCTTTTAGGCTTACCATTTCGAATCAAGTCACTAAGTTCAAAAGGGTTCGTTCTTTCTTTCAAATCAAAACTTAAGCACAGCAATAAACGTAGTCGCAAGTACGATTCAGTGCCCGCAAGTACGAAGACTATAGGCAAATGTGTGTACTACCCATCATTCCCATGGTCGCTGAACGATCGCAGCGCCAGAGTGCCCTCTAGTTAATTTTGGGAAACTCTGTGGATCGCGCCGCCCGCCGTGTGTGCCGCCGCCGAAATCGTCTTCGCCATGGCCCGCATCGCGAGCGGAAAAAAGGCAGGGACTCCGCCGAGTCTATATTTGAACGCAGCGCCTGGCAACACGGTTGCCGTATCGCGTATGTGTATACAGTTGCATATAGGCTTGCAGCGAGAAGAGAACGTGTGGGCAGTTTCGCCTAATTACCCAAGTGGTCCCAAACGCGTGGGTTTCGCTCGAAATGAAGCTTTTGTGCACTCTGATATGTGGGGTTTATCGTCCCAAAACCACCATATGATTATGAGAGACGCCGTACTGGAGGGCTCCGGAAATTTCGGCCACCTGGGGGTTCTTTAACGTGCACTCAAATTGGAGCACACGGGCCTACAACATTTCCGCCTCCGTCGGAAAATGCAGCCGCCGCAGCCGGGATTCGATCCCGCGACCTGCGGGGTTAGCAGCCGAATACCTTATAGCCACTATAGACCACCGCGGCGGGGCAGTTCAAATAACTCACTAACGACATTTGCAGGTCAACCGAAGACGTGTCACAAATTACAAGTAGACTCGGGAAGTTTTCTGAGACGTATAGCAGTTTCGAAACTTTTTTGGTCCCGAGTGTTTGCAGCCGAATGCCGAATTCATCTCCGGTCTTTTCGAGCTCGTTCGTCGCCGCAGTTACCATTCACGACCTACGCCTTCCGAGCTGATGCAGCGTATATAAGCACGAAGAAGAGTGTGAGGCCAACGTCTGTGCACTAACCATATTTAACGGGCCGGGTTGCGTCTATATATAGGCTGACGCTAAACCTGTTTAACCACTGCAAACTAGAACCGACTAACCGTGTAACCTTGTCCAAACGAACGGAGTGGACCGGCCCTACGAGATGTACACTCGGAAGCACTGCTGCCACACTTTTCTTTTTCAAGTTTCAATTAACCTTAAGCTATCGTGGGTCGTAAATTATCTCCAAAGTAAAGTTTATAAATCATCCCCAGAGTTCAAGTGCTCTGGGTGACCGGGGCAGAGATGGTGTCTTTATAGGGTTGTTAGGAATATCTCTGCGGTAACTTGAGCTTTAAAGCTTAGCAATAAACAAAGGCACCCACACTAACGTTCGCGCAATCAGGTTGGCGCAGTGTTTAGGTCAACGGCGGTCCGAAAAGTCGTTATAAACTAACCGCTGGGTTGCGACACCAGGAAGCATTTGCGCTATCTCTAAACTGTGACGTCATTTTCATTTTTGGAGAGATGAAGCGATAAACTGATTGGTATAGTTTGACGGAGGTCATTGGGAATGCATCCGCGTAACGTAATAAAAACTATTCTGTAGTTTGATCAGAAATCAGAATTTAGGAAGGCATGCATGGGTGTCGGTCTTGGAGCCGCAATACGGAGGAATTTCCTTAATTGAGCAGAGCTTGAAAACAGATTACTGTATGGTAATTACAACCCTTCAACCATATCCGTGAGACAAACTAGAAGCAGACGACATTCCTTATAAGGCATTATAGCCAGAACAGACGACACTGCAGCGCCCTTTCTAGCAGGCTTTATAGCAGACTGTTTCGATCTCGAAACTATAGAATAACTGGCACACGGAAACATACATCAACACATGGAAAACGGTGAAGGAGCATGGCTGATAATTTCATACCCTGAGATTCCTGGACATGACGTAAGAACAAAAGCAAATGATTGGAGGGCTTGAAACAAGTAAAAAACGAAGATTCCTTTATCACGCTGAAAAAAAAACAAGAGAAAAAAATAGGTCACGCGAAGTCGGAGCCTATATCCGCAAAGCCAAGCAGAGAAACCGCGAGGGACTAAGAAAAAAAAAAAAGCTCTAAAGCCACAGCAACCAATCAAATCTTTATTTGCACCGCCGTGGCAGACGTCGTAACCCACATGGCGAACAGTTTCGTATACGGCGCATGCTCAGTTCCACACATATGGCACAGTATAAACAGAAGGGGGAACTGATTATATACGAGCGGCAGACGACGAGACCACAGGTGTTGACCGATAAGACGGACAGCCCGGCGCGCGTATCGTCTGCTTCCGGGTGCCGCGTGCAGACGCGCAGTTTTGTTTCTCTTGTATGCGCGTATGCATTTTTGTTCTTTTTGCTCAGCACGTTCGCTTCGCGGAAGAAGCAGGAATTGCGTATATATATACAAAACCACGAGTGAGTGGTACAGCTGTAGCGTACGCACGTAGGAAATAAATCGACCCGTGTATGCCCTGGCGGACAACGGTATATTTTTAAAAGATCCGATGTTAGCCGTGCGACTGTCGTCTGCCACCAAAAGCGTTGTCGTCTGCTACGCCCAGGGAGCAGTAATTCACATCACTGCTACCGTACGGTTGCCGTTTGAATCGAATAGAAAGATAGAAAACGGAGAAAAAAGATTGGCGCGTACATCTAGTTTTTGAAAGCGCGGGACGCAGCCGTGTATCTCGACTTGAATCGCAAGCACGCCTTTGGTGGCGCCCCTTATAGAAGCTTCAATCCACAGATAGAGAGAGTCTATCGTAGTAAAGGAAAAAAAAAGACATTAAAAGGCGAAACGAAGCATATACGCGTGCTCTGAAGACCGCGAGAGGCTTAAATAAATGAATTTATACCATGTTTCGAAGAGTGCCGATAATGTCCGCAAGTTCAGTATGCCACCGACAGCTGGCGCTCCCCTATCGTATACAAGCATATAAAGTAAACGGAATGTCGCCGGTAATCAGCTCGAAACGGAAGAACCGAAATCGAACGGCCAGGTATTATGGGCCACGGGGGAACGGACGAGTAATCTATTTGGAGGAAGCATCCACGTGACCGCACCCACGTGACCGACCGACCGACTGACTGAACGAATGAGGAAGTCGGTCATGAAAGATAAAGGGACTGCCGGACTACGCAGATATTTAAAGGCTACCCCACTGTCTATAGATAAGGGCTGTAGCTGCCTCGTTGCATGCATCCATACCATGGTGCTCTCAGCCCACACCCTCATATATATATCGGACGCGACGTCACACATGCCACAGCGACGCCCCCCCCCTCCCCTCCCCCATTCCTCTATGGGACAACTTGTGCAGTATTTTGCCAACTCATGTACAGACGCGATGGTGTACCTTTGCCGAATTCTTGGCTTCATATGAATTCATTTGTTACGATGACGTCATCCAAAACATGGCTAGGCTTAGCGTTCTATATTTTTGTGTATACTTGTTTTGTCGACAGCCTCATCAGCAAGTGTAATGCCGACTTGCTAAAGCGTCGCATGGAATTCAAACAGGCAGTCTGTAGTTGGATCGTAGTCCCGGTAGGTTTTATCATTGTCTCTCGAAAGCATTGAAGGTCTAGGGTTATAGATACAGTCCGAGAAGTGCCCAGAGGCTCCGCCTATGACGAACGAAGTGCGGCAGGCGATCGTCTCCGCGACTGAATTTAGTCCAATGCGCTCCGCAACAACGTTTTGATAGAACCACTTCTACAAAACAAATTCTAGAAATGTTGCCTCGCAATGTTCTCCGAAGATGGAGTCACCGGCGGTCCAGCCCGTGACGTCAGTCCGGAGTGTGCTCCTATTGGTGCCTACTTGTGTGCATCCGCCTTTGAGGAGGAAAATGTCGTGAAGTTGTAAAGCGGTATCCGACTGTCGCCTTTGGTGATTCCCGTGGAGGCGACGAAATCCCGAAGGACATTACATCGGAGCACTAATACGTAAATCTTTCACCGCCATATCGAAAGTCCGCATCGGTAGTATAGTGGCTACAGTGCTCGGCAGCTGACTTGAAAGTTTCTGGTTCGATCCCGGTAGCGGCGCTCGCATTTTTGTGGAGGCGAAGTGGTATATAGGTCTGTGTACTGTGCCAACGCCTCCTAGATTTCCCATGCCTGCCGGATGAGCGCGAAACGCCGGTCATCTATGGCGGCGCTGCCTACGTAGGAGTAAAAGTCTTCGTACTTGGCCTTTAAGATCGGCAATTTTGGCTTTTGCTACTAATTTCAGAGGATGCCTTGTATTAAAAAAAAGTTGCTTGCTGAATGATGGTGTCACTTACGTAGGGTTAATTATATTTACCTTTACGCCTTCTTAAAACTATTTTACGTTAATTTTGTTGCAGAAACGTAAAAATTTATTTGAAGACACTCCTACTTGAGTGGCGCCACCACCGTAGTTCCGACGACCGCTGCTTCCCAAGTGACCGCCGATAATCCGGCAGGCACGGGAAATCTAGGAGGCGTTGACTGTGCTTTTTTGAGTGCGCATACTACCAGAATACCAGAACGTCGAAGTTTTCGGAGTCCTCCACAGCGGCGCTCCTCGTCATCGTATCATGGTTTTGGCGCGTAAAATCCCACACATTATTAATACTATGCTTAAAATACCTATCGAAATTTGCCTCAGCTGAGTAGTTCAACGAGACTCTGAGGGTGTTGCTTTCTTGCCCAGAGCAATATATGAACACAAAGAAAGAGGCTTGACAACCTATCTTGGCCTCTTACTTTCTGGTATTGCGGTCTATGCTCGCCTTTTGTCTTTGCCTCTATGCGCTGTCTTTGCTATACGCGCTTTTTTTTTTTGTTCAGCAGCGTGGCACTACGTAACCTGCATACGCCGTCGCCTGTCCGAGCGCCCTTTCGGTCTCGCCAACTTTCATTCCTTTCTTCTTCTTTTTTTCTTTGATATTTTTCTTCCTGTCTACTGCGCGCTTGTCTGTTTCGGTCCAGCGGTGTCGGTACATTGTCGACGTAGCTGTAGGCGCGAAAAAAAAAAAAATATGTCTGAGAAGGGGTGGAGAAAAATGGCTATAGGAAGGCTGTTGCGTACGCAGGACGTCGTGCTACGCATATAACGCCCTGTACGTAAAACGTAGTGTATACGTTACACGCCCAACCCGCTTGTTTTTTTTTGTTTTTATCGCGAAATTTTCACCCCGTCTTTAAATTGGTCGTGCGTCGCCTTAAGCGCTCACTGCGTGCGTGCGCAATTGCGCTTATTTCCCGTCGTACGCTTCTGCTTTATTGTTGTTGTTTTTTTTTGTCGTCTGCTATTTCTTTTTCTTTCCTGCTAAGCCTAACTCGGCATGTCGACGTCTGCTGTCTTTTCTGTGCGTACGTACGCTGTCTCGCTCTGTTTTTGTTTTGTTTTTGTTTTTCGTGAATAACACAGAGTGACGGGCAACTCGATCTTGCCGTTGTTGAGACATCGTGGGGAAACCACATGGTGAAAGCTATGAATTTTTTTCTGTTCTTTTTTTATGAATAGCCCGAGCCGACAGAAGTTAATGCTGTTGTTAAGACATCGTATGGAATGCATACCGTGAAAAAGAATAAAATAAAATAACGACATGCGTGGGCAAATAGGAAGTCCTTAAGGCAGTGCCTCCAGCAGTGCTTTTGCACCGGCTGGTAACACCGCATGTGTTGTGCAAAGCCGCCTATATAGTAAGCGTCACCCCAAAAAGCTGGTTTCTCGCATTGTTCAAATGTTCAACTTTAGGGCTTTGTTTTGCTTCGCGTCGTTTGCTTTATCTCCGCAGAGTTTGCACTGTGTTTAGATTCCAGTCACGTTTTCTCCTTGTTTCCGCTTATTCTTTATTCTCTTTTCGTCTGCTGCAGTCTGCGCACTTTTTGTATTCCTTGTGAACGTGAATCGTCTGCTTGCACCTCGGTGCCTTTTAAGGAACTGTCCTCTCCGTGCCTTTCTTACGTGCTTGTTACGTTATGAGCGTTTAGAGCTTTGTGTTCTCTACTTCCGTTCGTCTGTCGACAGATTTGCTTTTTTTTTCTTCCGTTCTGCGTACTTTCTCATTCTTTCTAAGTCGTCTGCTATAGTTTGTGTCACCTTTGAGGTACAGCGACCCTCCGATTGGTTTCTTGTTTACTTACCCCTACCATTTCGCTTCCGGCTATCTGCCCTCTGCCGCTGGTTAGCGTTATCTTAAATTGGCTCATATTTCAAGCATTGTTGCGTGTAATGTTCCTTCTAAATTCGTCTCTAAGCTGGTTCGACGACGCTCTTCCATTACGTGGCATTTTTTTTTTTTACTTCGATAGCTGCGTTTTGGCGCCAACACTTCTGGGGAAAAAAAAAACAATGCACTTCCGCCCTCCATGCTTCATCGCTGCGCCATTGTGTATACTGTACTCCTCGCGCCGTGTTTCCTAAGCCAGCGTTTCACGGCTCCGACGGTGTTGTCTGCATTGTGGCCGTCTCCCTAATTCGCCCCGCCTTCGAGTCCACATTCGCACTCTTACGCTCTTCCTGTATTCCTTGCACAAACGCACAAAGCAGCCCTTACTTACACTCGCCGACGCGCGCGCCATCTCACTCTTGCTACCCCTTTTTTTTCTGCGGTGTCAAAAGTTCTCACCTGCCCGTTACGGAGAGTTATGCCGGCGGGACCGTTCCTTGCGGTGCACTGCCCTCTCCCTTATGACGTCACCTCCCGCCGCCGAGGCTTCACTCTTTCTCCTGGGCTCTCGCGCTTCCTTCACCCCCCTTTCCCAACCTCGATTTTTGCCCCGACATCTTAAAACCGTGCAGTGGAAGTGAATTGAATGCCTTGGGGGTCAGTCAGTTATGCATATAGTCGGCGCGGTGCATGTAACGTTGGGTACATTCTTAAAGGGAACACTAGTATTCTCTTCGATGCTTAATAGCTATATAGGAGAAGCCTCCTCATCTTTAGGAAAATTGCGGCTGATGTGATGAACTTGGGAGGTGCTGACAATATTCCTGCTCCTTCTCCGAATAGTGACAGTGGCCGCCCTGCATTTGTTTCCTTTTTTTGACCGGCGTAGATTGCTGTGTTCAAAAACAAATGTTAATAGTTATTGGGGTTTGTGTCCCCTAACTGCGACATGATTTTGAGAGACGCCGCAGTGAAAAGTTCCGGAAAATTTTCGACCACCTGAGGTTCCTTTACGTGCACATAAAAAAAAAGCAAGCGCACAGGTCCCTCGGATTACGCCTGCCATCGAAATTCGATACTGCGGCCTTCGGATTAGCAGTCGAGCACAATGACAATTAGGCTACCGCTGTGAGTATTCTGAAGAAAAATGTTACGGGCAACGTTCTGGAATCTGAATTGGTACATTAGAAGCCTTGTGCTCGTAGTATGGACTGTGCTGAATCGGACATTTCTAGCTTGGATTCATTCCTTTGATTGTCCTTGGCTTACGGGCATTCCCGTCTGGTGCGCTATTCTGGACCTGTAATTCTGGACACTGACAAATTCCGCCACCGTTTCGAATTTCGTAGTGGTGCCATTTTAAGCCAATCAGAGAGGCCGTCCGCTGGGTCAATCACCGTTCACCAATGGCGGACTTTGGCAACGTGGTGGAATTATAGACAAGGTCTAGAATTGCGCACTACTTCAGTACGTTACGTGTAAAGTGTTACAGTAACTTTCTGATAGGTTAGCTGGCAGAGATGCTTAAACGCTTTCCGCAGCCGTTGCACAGTTTTCCATTTTGGTCTAAGGCGAAGACGTCGTCAGCATTTCTCGCTCTTTTTCACCCTCCTTTCCTAGGTTTTTTTATTTTATTTCACTTTAATGGCGCTTGCACGTGTCAAAAAATGGCGTACGCTACAGCATCTCCGGCTGCCAAATAGCTATAGGCGGCCATCTCTTGTCCCGTTCGATTTTGTTTACGAGATCTCCCTTTCTCTCGTTCGCCCCGGCGTTTCGCGAGACTTGACGCCACTTGGAAGGGAGGTGGTGGAAATGGCGAGACCGTCTCCTCTGCGTATGCCGCCGTGATTTTATTTGTGTTTCGCGCGCTTTCATCCCGTGTTGCCGGCAGTGGTGCAGCAGACGCAGCACCGTGGCTTCAAGTTTTTTAGATGCGGAGCATCTTATACTCGCGCCTTGTAGTGCGCCGTCCGCGCCGTCCACACCGCTTCTCGAACATTCGACAGCTGACGCGCGCGCATGCGCCGTCGCGCCGTCGCCCACTCTTCCACCATCTGTGCATCCCTTCCTCCTCTACACACCGCGCGCGCTTCACTCCTCCACCATCTGTGCACCCTTCCTCCTCTACACACCGCGTTCGACATCTACAATTCTCCTGATTCTCCAGTGGACGCGCATGTGGCGTCGCGCTTCGAGAACATTCAACAGCTGACAGTGCATGCGCCGTCGTGCTGTATATATACTCAAGGTCGGCGCTCGCTCGCTCAGTTGCCGCTCGTCGGTTGGTTTGTACGGCGCGTCGACGTCCAAGGTCGCGGTGAAATGAATTCCAACGAATCCACAAACACAATGATCGACGTCCCTTCGACCAGCGCCGCCCTTTCGCATACGTGTGTACGTGTTCACTCATTTAACACCCCCTCCTACAACCACGTTAACCAATTTAGCCATCGACCCAAGTAAGTCGCAATTTAACACCCCATTTCACAACCACGTTAACCAATTTAGCCATCGACCCAAGTAAGTCGCACTTTAACACCCCGTTAACCAATTATATGCTCCGCATCCTCCTCAGTGTTCCCCCGAGGGAAGCTGCGGGCAATTTTTTTTCTTACTTTTCGGTTTCGCTTTCTTTTTAAACTTTTTTTATAACACTGTTACCCGGGTTCTTCCGTACGCTGAGTAGAGCTTCTTTCTCTGCGCCATTGCTCTCTCCCCCCTCTCTCTCTTTGCAATTGCGAGGGTATGTGCAAGTGCCTGCTGCTGTCTCCAAGCGCACTTTTGCACGGGTGTTCCTGTGCGTCATTGCGTCACTACCCCTCTCTCTCTCTTTGCAATTGCGAGGGTATGTGCAAGTGCCTGCTGCTGTCTCCAAGCGCACTTTTGCACGGGTGTTCCTGTGCGTCATTGCGTCACTACCCCTCTCTCTCTCTTTGCAATTGCGAGGGTATGTGCAAGTGCCTGCTGCTGTCTCCAAGCGCACTTTTGCACGGGTGTTCCTGTGCGTCATTGCGTCACTACCCCCCTCTCTCTCTCTTTGCAATTGCGAGGGTATGTGCAAGTGCCTGCTGCTGTCTCCAAGCGCACTTTTGCACGGGTGTTCCTGTGCGTCATTGCGTCACTACCCCTCTCTCTCTCTTTGCAATTGCGAGGGTATGTGCAAGTGCCTGCTGCTGTCTCCAAGAGCACTTTTGCACGGGTGTTCCTGTGCGTCATTGCGTCACTACCCCTCTCTCTCTCTTTGCAATTGCGAGGGTATGTGCAAGTGCCTGCTGCTGTCTCCAAGCGCACTTTTGCACGGGTGTTCCTGTGCGTCATTGCGTCACTACCCCCCTCTCTCTCTCTTTGCAATTGCGAGGGTATGTGCAAGTGCCTGCTGCTGTCTCCAAGCGCACTTTTGCACGGGTGTTCCTGTGCGTCATTGCGTCACTACCCCTCTCTCTCTCTTTGCAATTGCGAGGGTATGTGCAAGTGCCTGCTGCTGTCTCCAAGCGCACTTTTGCACGGGTGTTCCTGTGCGTCATTGCGTCACTACCCCCCTCTCTCTCTCTTTGCAATTGCGAGGGTATGTGCAAGTGCCTGCTGCTGTCTCCAAGCGCACTTTTGCACGGGTGTTCCTGTGCGTCATTGCGTCACTACCCCTCTCTCTCTCTTTGCAATTGCGAGGGTATGTGCAAGTGCCTGCTGCTGTCTCCAAGAGCACTTTTGCACGGGTGTTCCTGTGCGTCATTGCGTCACTACCCCTCTCTCTCTCTTTGCAATTGCGAGGGTATGTGCAAGTGCCTGCTGCTGTCTCCAAGCGCACTTTTGCACGGGTGTTCCTGTGCGTCATTGCGTCACTACCCCCCTCTCTCTCTCTTTGCAATTGCGAGGGTATGTGCAAGTGCCTGCTGCTGTCTCCAAGCGCACTTTTGCACGGGTGTTCCTGTGCGTCATTGCGTCACTACCCCTCTCTCTCTCTTTGCAATTGCGAGGGTATGTGCAAGTGCCTGCTGCTGTCTCCAAGAGCACTTTTGCACGGGTGTTCCTGTGCGTCATTGCGTCACTACCCCTCTCTCTCTCTTTGCAATTGCGAGGGTATGTGCAAGTGCCTGCTGCTGTCTCCAAGCGCACTTTTGCACGGGTGTTCCTGTGCGTCATTGCGTCACTACCCCCCTCTCTCTCTCTTTGCAATTGCGAGGGTATGTGCAAGTGCCTGCTGCTGTCTCCAAGCGCACTTTTGCACGGGTGTTCCTGTGCGTCATTGCGTCACTACCCCTCTCTCTCTCTTTGCAATTGCGAGGGTATGTGCAAGTGCCTGCTGCTGTCTCCAAGCGCACTTTTGCACGGGTGTTCCTGTGCGTCATTGCGTCACTACCCCTCTCTCTCTCTTTGCAATTGCGAGGGTATGTGCAAGTGCCTGCTGCTGTCTCCAAGCGCACTTTTGCACGGGTGTTCCTGTGCGTCATTGCGTCACTACCCCTCTCTCTTTCTTTGCAATTGCGAGGGTATGTGCAAGTGCCTGCTGCTGTCTCCAAGCGCACTTTTGCACGGGTGTTCCTGTGCGTCATTGCGTCACTACACGTCTGTTTGTGTGTGTGTGTGTGTGTGTGTGTGTGCGCGTGTGTGTGCGTGCGTGTGTGTGTGTGTGTGTGTGTGTGTGTACTGGGGTTCGCAATACCCAAGATGAACACTAGCCCTCTTAGTAGATGACGTTTGTTACATAATTCCGAAAATTGTTGCGTTTTTGAACACTAAAAATTAAACGTCCCATAAGTGACCCGGTTACTTCCTGAAGCAAAGTAAACGTTGTATCTTTATCGCATTTAAGACTATATAATGAGGTGTTCTTCTTAAATGTGGTTGAACCTGTACACCTTCCTGTGAGTTCTCGTATGCGTTATCGTATATTATTTAGTTCGCGTGCGTCTATTTGTCCGTGCGTATATGTTTGTAGACCTGCCTTTGTTGGCGTCTTTTTCTTTTTTTCTTAGCGAGGCTTCGTATATCTGCATGGCTCACGGATTCAAATGAGACACCATTTTTTTAAGGGGGCGAAGCTCCTTATGGAGTAGCTTGTTAGTGCCTCGTTGTCGTAGCGCGTAATCTGTGGCACATACCCGCATACCAGTGGCACATATACCCGCCCTCGGGCGCATATCCGCATGTCCACATGTTACGAAAAACGTAGCGCGATGTGCTCATCACGCTCTCGGTGTTAACAAAGCGCTGACAGCAGAAATGTGGCACATACTCTCGTTTAGTCCTTGGATTGTCCTCTGGATGGCGGTAGTTGTATATGATGAGCATATGATAAAAAGAAGCGAGATGGCGGAAAGTGTTCACTAGATGGACGGACGGACGCACGAACGGGTGCACGTACGGACTGACGGACGGAAGCACGGATGGATTGATGGACACTTCGCCCCACTCATCGGCATTTATTCCGTGAATATGCTGTGATTTTTTTTTTTCCTTCTAGGACTGTTGTGCGCAGTTGCTTGAGGTAACCGCGGTATTTCGCGACGAATCCAGTGGTGTGCGAAGATATAGTGTTGTCTCTGATACAAGTGTTGCGCTTGAATCACGCCTATATAACCCGTACTGAAGACGGTGGAAACGAAAGTGTGTCAGTTTTTGTCCTTTCGGCTGAATTGTACTATACTGTGTCCGTTACTTCTCCGTTATTAACCTATCCGTTACAAAAATTGTCCGTTTTTAAATTGCCCGTTACTAGGTCGTCCGTTATTGAACTGCCATTACGAAATTTTCCGTTAGTGAATCATCCGTTACTAAATTGTCGATTACTGAATTTTCCGTTACTGAAGTGCCCTGTTTTCAATCCGTAGGTATACTGTACGTCTGTAGGCACGTGCCTCTCTCTCTCTCTGTGTGTGTTAGTGCGCGTGTGTGCGTGCCTTTCTACAAGATTTTCTATGTGTAAATATATCCTGTTTGCTAGTTCCTACGCTAATAGAGTTTCCCACAATACTTACTAGAGGGAACTCTGGCGCTAGTGTCTATGGGAGCTACAACACACGGCGCTTCAGCGAGCACGGGAATGATGGGTAGTACACACGTTTGTCTAATTTTCGTACTTCTGGCCTGCTTTTGGCTCCGTGTGTGTTCGTGTGGCTTGGAGCTGTTTTTTTTTCACGAAAACATAAATTAGCAAATGTTCACCGTTTGCGCTTCACAGCCTTATTCTTTTAGGCTTACCATTTTGAATCAAGTCAGTAAGTTCAAAAAGGGTTCGTTCTTTCTTTCAAAACAAAACCGTAACCAGCAATAAACGAAGCCGCAAGTACGATTCGCCGCCAGCAAGTACGAAGACTACAGGCAAATGTGTGTACTACCCATCATTCTCATGGTCACTGAACGATCGCAGCGCCAGAGTGCCCTCTAGTTAATTTCGAGAAACTCTATGCCTACGCTGTCACGTCTGTACGTGTGTGCATTGCACCTGCGCCCACGAGTTTCCCGTATATGTATGCGCGTTCGTCTGTCTGTAAGCGCGCGTCAGTCACTCCGTGCGCTCGCATCTTCAGCTCGCCCCTCTCTCTCTCTCTCTCTCTCTCTCTCTCTCTATTTCGGTGAGTGCTTATCTGTTTGTGTGCACAGGCGTCGGCGGCCTCCCCCCACGTTGCGTAGCGTGGACGCACGCATGCGAGTGCGGCAGGCCAGCGGGCGGCGGGGGTCGTTGACCTGCCCGCTTGCCGTTGGCGTTTGTGTGTGTGTGTCGCCGGTGGCTTTTGGCTTTGGCAGGGGATGTGTCTGCGCTCTTCGCGTTGGGTCTCGCCGACTGCAGAAGGAAGAGATGCGACCGAGGAGAGGAGGAAATCGAGATCTCTTCTTCCTCGTTTGTGTGTGTGTTGGGGGAGGGAGGGACTGCTTACTTGGAGCGGCGGTACCGTCCTTTCCTCACCCCTGAGAAAACACACGTATTAAAACGTAAATGTGGGCCATCTTCCTCGCGCTTTAACGGTTTTCATCGGTTTCTATAGGCGCTACGTATTCGATGATATGCATCGCAAACGATGAAAGAAATTAAAGGAGGAGCGTCGAGAAGGAATGACCCACTAAAGCGCTACTAACACTTCAGACTGACGTCAGGATGACGTCGAAGGTCGCCAGCCATTAGCGACACGCCTTATGATTGACTGACTATGAACGCTGGAAGTTAACCCATAGTTTAGTGATAACGTTCTGGCGAATGCGTTGGAATGAGTTAAAGCGTACATTAAACCTAGTAGTTACGATCGGCAACGTAAATAAATTTATAATGATTGTACAGTCACTAACGCTATATTTCCTCGTAAAGCCTTACAACTGGCGCAGCAGTTGCGTGTGGGAGGGTCCCCCGACATGCTGTGCTCGGAGGCAGTCGTGGGCACCAGCAAAACAGTAACACTGTTGCAGTTACCTGAACCAAAAAAAAGTGACTCTCTTACAGTTACACTGACCGATTTTCCAAAAGTAACTTGTTACAGTTAGTTACCACAAAAAAGTAACGTCGTTAATTTCCGGTTACCGTTTAAAGTAAGCAATTTGTTACATACCGAACGGCAGAACTTATTTAATGAAAACGTGCACAGAGCCACGGGTATAGTGTGTATAACGCGTAAAGACGGCATCCTTGGAGTCTATTCGTGATATTTTTCGAGGTAAATCAGCCCACGCCGTTCGAAAAGCTTTGCGTCCGTCAGGCATTAAAACCGTTTTTAGCAGCCGTAGCTTGGCACACATGATCGCGAAATCCAAAGATAGCACACCTGCGAATGATGGGTGCGGAATCATCTACAAATACGAGGCGGGGATTGCGAAGCGTCATAAATACATCGGCGAAACGGCAGGAAGGGACGATGAAAGGAAAAGGTTGCTAAAGTTAACCATGCCAGGCACTCTTACGAAGTTTGAACATTGCTGGACGGGGCATATAGCTTTAACCCAAACTACACGACGACGCTGGCTCAGGCACGAAAGCGAGAAGGGGGGAAGGGAGGAGGGGTGGCTTCTGGAAACTGGAAAATGAATGCGGCAGCTTGGCCTAGTTGGTCTGGCATGACGATAGTTATAGCGCGAGAACAGCACGACGACACAGAGACACTGTGTCCTTCGTGTCCTTCTTGTCTCTGTGACGTCTTTTTTGTTCTCGCGCTTCAACTGTCGTCGTGGAAAACGAGGTTTATTCTCTGCAGTGCATCGGCTTCCAAGAACAACCACGGCCCTCTACTGCAAAGACACGTGTTTGAATAATGGACTGATGGACATCCGGTCATTGCTATTTCCTTTCTTTATGTTCATGTTGTTGCCGGTACATACTGAAAATGCCACCGCATAGGGGGCGAGAAGTCCGTCAGTTGTTAGGTGGGAGCAGGTCTCTCACCGTCAGTTACAAAAAAAAAAAGTTTTGACACTTCTGGCTTTTTTCCGTTTGGCGCTGCTATTTTCCAGCCACTTGTGAAGCACCATCAGCTCAGAGCCTCGGACTAAATATTGCTTGACCGACACACCAACAACAGAGCGACAAGCTCAAGTGACAAATCCCCCCCACTAATAAAAAAGAATAACGTGAACTTAGCAAGCACTTCGTTTGCAATATGACTGATTTACGACATGTACTTTCGAACACGTCGAACTTCGAACATGGCCTTCAGAGTCAAACATCTTCTTTTCAGCGACCTCATCTCACGAACTGCGAATGGGGCCCTATTGTGGAAAGTTGAAAGGTGGAGAGGAGATTGTAAAGAGAAAAAAAAAAAGCCCGAAAAAGTGAACAGCATTTAACATTGGTTTTTAATCAAATGTGGTGCTGGAGGAAAATTTTTGATGAAAACAGAAGTAACTGTACTTTCCGTTACAGTTACTTAGTAAAAGAGGAGGAACACTGTTACAGTTACAACTTCCTCTAACTTAAGAGTAACTAAAAAATTACAAGTTACTGAAAAAAAAATCACAGCATATGCACGGAGTGAACGATGATGAGTGGGGCGAAGTGTCCGTCAGCCCATCCGTGCTTCCGTCCGTCCGTCCGTTCTTGCTTCCGTCCGTCCGCGCAACCATCCGTGCGTCAATCCATGCGTCCGCCCGTCTGTCCGTCCATCCGTCTGTTCGTGCGTCCATCCATCCGCGCCTCCATCTATCAGTCCGTCCGTCTGCTAGTTTGTCTGTCCGTCCGTCCGTGCGTTCATCTAGTGAATACTCCAAGTACTGCCATCTCCCACCGGTGGCTGCGTACGTACATACATACATACATACATACATACATACATACATACGGAAGAGGAGGAGGAGGAGCGACAGACCAACGCCATAAGAAGCTTCGCCCCTAAAAGTAACCAGTTACCGGTAACGTGTTACTAGTTACTGCCCAAGACTTCTCGGAGGCAGCTTCGCAGCTACTGTGCCAGCTGTCACGTGATCACGGAGGGCGGTGGCGAGCTGTGCAATGTTGAGTGCCTCGATGCCCGCTCCTCCGCTGAGCGGGGGCGCGCCCCCATGTGCGCTGGGCGGAACCTACGCGCCGCGACGTCGCTACAAGTGCCTCAATATGTCGACGGCGCCCGGCCCTGTTTACGCTCACGAAATAGGTGAATAGGCCAGCCATAGTGACCTTGCATCGTACTGGGGATTGATTGTAAGCTGTAGAGGAGATTGGCGTTGATCTTTTTTAATGATATACGTTGTTTTACGTGCCAAAACCACCGTATGTTTATGAGAGACGCCGTGGTGGAGGGCTCCGGAAATTTCGACCACCTGGGGTTCTTTAACGTGCACCCAAATCTGAGCACACGGGCCTACAGCATTTCCGCCTCCATGGGAAATGCAGCCGTCGCAGCCGGTATTCGATCCCGTGACCTGCGGGTCAGCAGCCGGGTACCTTAGCCACTAGACCACCGCGGCGGGGCAATCCGAACTGCAGTGCTGAAACGCCCCTGACACTAATAGTATAGAAAGAGAGCGCCGCGTAGGTGCTTCTTATTAATGTGTGCTCCCACTGTATACACGCCGCTTTGTCGTTTACAAAGCGCACATCTATCCACCGCTTGTCGTCTGCTGTAAAGCTCTCGGCAGACAAATTCTTTCGCTTCCTCCTCGTATGTGTATCTGCCGTACGCCTGTCTTTGTGTGCTACTTCTTTTATTCCCAAGCTCACGCCATCTCCCTCGTCCCCACCGATTGTAGCGACGCCACGCGACGACGTTATCCTCAGACGCGCGACCCTCCCCTTATGTCGTCGTTGCGCGGTAGCTGCAGCCTGTAGAAGAAGGGCGTGCGTTTTGTTTCCCTTGCACAACGTCATCGTCAACGTCCACGACAGCGCGCCGTGACAGAACGTGCCAAGTGTCCTCGCCGTGTCGTCTGCTTCCTTGCTTGGCGAGGCACGCCTTGCTTCACCCTCCCACCGCCGTTCGTTCGTTTGCTACTTCTGCGCGTGTCGCCCACATTACATTCCCCCTCCGGACCCGCGGTGTTGCGTTGTACCCGACTGTTTGTTTGTTTACTTGCTTACCTCGGGACGATGATGAGACGTGTTTGTTTGCCCGAGCAACGAACGACACGACGACGAGGAAGTGCACGGCGGGAAGAAATGGAAGTAAACGTGGAGCCTCGGCTGGTGGCGACGTCTGGCGGCGACTTCTTCGGGCGTGCCGTTGGCCCCGTCGCGGAGCGTTTTCTGCGCGCGTTTTGTTTTTAGTTTTTGCCGGATTCGCTGCTGCACACAACCCAGCCTTGCCTATCTGGGCGCATGTTGCGCGCGTGATGAAATGGGTTGTAATAACTAATCTAACCTCTATACAACACATGCATTCGTCCTCATCATCATCATCAGCCTGATTACGTCCACTGCAGGACAAAGGCCTCTCCCATGTTCCGCCAGTTAACCCGGTCCTGTGCTTGCTGCTGCCAATTTATATCCGCAAACTTCTTAATCTCATCTGCCCACCTAACCTTCTGTCTCCCCCTAACCCGCTTCCCTTCTCTGGGAATCCAGTCAGTTACCCTTAACGACCAGCGGTTATCCTGTCTATACGCGCTACATGCCCGGCCCATGTCCATTTCCTCTTCTTTATTTCAACTATGATATCCTTAACCCCCGTTTGTTCCCTAATCCACTGTGCTCTCTTCTTGTCTCCTATGGTTACACCTACCATTTTTCTTTCCATTGCTCGCTGCGTCGTCCTCAATTTAAACTGAACCCTCTTTGTAAGTCTCCAGGTTTCTGCTTCGTAGCTGGCAAGATACAGCTGTTATATACCTTCCTCTTGAGAAATATTGGCAATCTACCTGTCATAATTTGAGAGTGCTTGCCAAATGTGCTCCACCCAATTCTTATTCGACCTGTTTGTGTTTAAATATCCTGTAAGGCCTTTGATGCCGCATCAAATGCGACAGTCGACCGATGGCGTGAACACGAGTGATGCGAGAAGTGATTATCGCGGGATGTGACGCCACCGAATAACGTTACGGATCACTATGACGGCGCATTACGTAGCCTCGCACGATGACGTCATCGAGATACATGGTCGCTTGGTCGGTGCTGAGCCCATCACGGAGGCAGTGCAAAACGACGGGAGCCGCAGAACGTTTTGCGGTGCCTCCGATCTTGGAGGCCGTGTGAAATTCGCGTTCGGTGCACAAATCTTTCGTAGGCGGGGCGGGGGAGTATCAACACATTGACTGACAGAAAAAAAAAAAAATAGAACACGGCTTTCGCTTTCGAGTCGGCTTGGATGAATGCGTAAACGACAATGTTATAGTTTTCGAGGCAATGTATTGAAGACAAAGAAAACGACGACCACAATGAAAACAAAAGACAAGACGTTTCATTTCTGAACAAGGCTCCCCGACGGGAACCGAAACGTTTTGCTTTTGTCGTGGTCAGCGTCTTGTTTATATTGTAAACATCTCTGTTCCTGACCGGGCAGATTTCCGGCCACCTATCGATTTCAAGGCAATGTGTTCCTGGGAATTTACGCGAGGGCTTTCTGTGCGGCTTATTACAACTACTGACCGAATTGAACTTGTGTCGAGCAGCGGCTTCCCTTATCTGAACCAACCTTGTGCTATTTGCAGGTCTAGCTATGAATTTAAAAAGTTTGATTGATGAGGCTAGCCTGAATAATGCCCAGCGTTGTAGCGAGGGCAGTGACAGAGAACGTGCTCTATCGATCGTTTCATCGCTGCCGCAACGATCGCAAGCAGCACTGTCTTCCATCTGTTGTTGGAACTCCATTACGTACACATGGCGTTGGATTTACTGTCGTGACCAATATGAGGTAGAACGCCGATTTCATGTCTATTGAACGATAACTTGCAGCAATGAATTTGACGTATTCAATTGCCAGAGATACCTATCCGCTTGACCATTTAGTACGTAGCAAGAACGGTTTTGCACCTATCAGCTGTGTTTGGTCGCTGTATGACCTTTAAAATGTAATTCCAGTGTTCCATCGGATAAGCGCTTACGAGCATAAGAGCCAGCCCACCAAGTCAGCAGTAGACAAGGATAACGAAAAAAACACATGCACCCACAAAGAGCTAATTGCGTGCGTGATTAGAATCCTTTATCCGCAGATAGCCATCTCCGCCCTATTTAAAGAAGATTTTTTTTTCGCCGCAGATCTGTAGAGCTTAGTCAGTGTCATAGCCAATCCGCACAGGAATCCGCCCTGAGGTAACGGTTGCAGGCGACGGCGATGTTAACGCTCGAGCGTTGCTTGGAGCGTTACGCTCTGGTAACGTGCGCAGCAGACGACAACGATTATAAAAGGAAACACGGCGAATGCGAGCAGAAGCGTGAAGTTATGCCAGACGAAAAGATGTGCCTTTTCGTTCCGCTAGAGTGCGCGCGCGCAGCGGACGACAATGCAGACGACAACAGCAGAAGCGCGAAGTTATGCCTGAACTCGAAGTGCGTACAGTCGTTCTGCTCTGCCGTCGTAATAACTTCGAGCGGCGCTTTAGCTGAACGCCACGAAAGAGTATAAAGGTTGACACAGTGTGTGTGTGGAGCGTATAATACCCGTGTGACACACACACACAGCTTATGCGCGTGTTGTGCACGTTCCGGTTTGGTGATCGCCGATTCGGGTGGCAGAAAAGGTGGGGGAGGAGGGAACGTACAAAGGTGTATGCTACGACTGCCACAGAAAGAAGAAAAAAAAGACAGTTGCGAAGACAACAGTATATATGCATAAACAGTAACGTCCAAGACATTCGGGGCCGCAAGAAGCGTGCTATCCGTTTTTTTTTTCTTACTTTGTTCGTTTTCCTCAATACGTACTTATGCTACGTATGGATGCCCGCCGTTCCGTTCCGTTCCATTCCACGGTCGCGGATTCGCTCCAGTTGCCTCACTTGGCCCTGTTTCCGCGCTTCTTTTAAGCGGCTTCTTCTTTCTTTATCTTATTGCGCCGTGTTATTCTTGCCGTTATGACTATCATCACTGCTCGTCGGCTCGTCTCGTCCCGTCGCTCTCGTCTGTCTTTTTTATGATTGTTATTATTCCCATTTTTACCGCTCCACCTTTTGGAAACCTTCGCCAGACGTTTCGGCGGGATTCGTCTGCTTCGGGCGTAGAGAGCGCGGCGGCATCGCTGTAGGTATAGTTTGCCGCTTTTGAGACGCGCGTTTTGTTTCATATTTCGTTTTACTACTTCTTTTTCTTCGCGGCCTCGTGACCTTGAGACGACTCGTGCCGTCGAAGAAGAAGAGGATGTAAGAAGGAAAAAAATACAGTCCGTCGCTCACGGGGTGGTGCGTTGTTCGTAAGGGAAAAAAAAAAAAAACTCCGCTTGTGAAGCGGAGAGAAGCAAGACAGACGCTTGCTCATCGAGAGCACGTCTGCTGCGATCAAGCTATATACGGCAGACGACGGGTCGGTCGAAAAGAAAGACGCCGTTAAAGCGCGATGAAAAACACAAAAGAAATACAAAAAGAGCACGCTCGCGCTTGTTCGTAGCGTGTTATACTATGCGTGCTCTTGACGAAAAAAATACCAACAAGTGGAAAGTTGGTCTTCTAAACGGCGAGATGAAGCTATAGGCAAATCCAAAAGAAGTCGTCGTCTGCTATAGGTTGTTGAGCAGACGACGAGAAAATGGCACGAATCGTCTGCTAGGCTACTGCAGTGTATCATACGTCTATAAGACGGAACCAGCACTAGAAGACGAGGAAATGACGCCGTTTGGCCGTGCTTTAAGTCGTTGCATCTTTGTTGCTAGTGCGTGTAACACGCTAGGAGCCATAGAGTTTCCCAAAATTAACTAGAGGGCACTCTGGCGCTGCGATCGTTCAGCGACTATGGGAATGATGGGTAGTACACGCGTTTGCCTAGTCTTCGTACTTGCTGGCGGCGAAACGTACTTGCGGCTTCGTTTATTGCTGGTTACGGTTCTGTTTTGAAAGAAAGAACGAACCCTTTTGAACTTAGTGACTTTATTCGAAATGATAAGCCTAAAAGAATAAGGTTGTGAAGCGCAAACTGTGAACATTTGCTAATTTATGTTTTCGTGAAAAAAAAAAAACAGCTCCAAGCCACACGAACACACACGGAGCTAGAAGCAGGCCAGAAGTACGAAAATTAGACAAATGTGTGTACTACCCATCGTTCCCATGCTCGCTGAAGCGCCGTGTGTTGCAGCTCCCATAGACACTAGCGCCAGAGTTTCCTCTAGTGTATATTGAGAAACTCTATAGGCTAGGAGCTAGCGCACATCGTCTGTTGCGTGCCTGTCTTTCCTGACTTCTGGTAGTGCGCGCCAGAAAGCAGAAGTAAGTAAGAAAGAAAGAAAGAGAGAGAGAGAGAGAGAGAGAGAGAGAGAGAGAGAGAGAAAATTGAAGCGTAGCAGCTAGTGAAATATAAGCGGCATCTGTGGAGCAGATGGTGAAGCGAAGCGGGGGCTGCAAAAATCACGGCTTAGAGGGGGCGCAGACGGAAAAAAAATAAACGAATAGATTTGCGCACGCGTGCAAGTCGGACCCGTATGTAGTTATGTTGGGACGAAATTCCCAAGTAAGACGCGACGCGCGCGTCATGAGCTAATCGCGTGGCTGACGAAAACTGGTTTCTCTGTAGGGACGAGTTGCGCTTGTGTTTTTTTGCCGTGTGTTTGTGTTGTTTTTTATCACTGCATGATCGAGTCTGTATGGTGCCTCAAGCGCTGATGCATTTATCTCTCTCATTATCTCGCGGCTTTTTTTTTATATTCAGTGCGTATGGCTCTTTCAGTAATAGTTAATTGTTGGGCTTTTTACGGGACGAAAACGTGGTGTGGTCATGAGGGACGCCGGAAATCCCGTCCATCTGGTGTTCTTTACCGTGCACCTGTAATTCTAAGTACACGGGCCTACAGCACGTCGCCTCCATCTAAATGCGACCGCAGCGGCCGGGATTTGATACCGCTGCCATCGAATCGGCGCTCCTAGCATGCACCCTAACCACGAGAGACTACTGTGGCGTGCCCATACGCTTCCTATAGCAAGATGGATGCTTACCTACTGGCCCGATACAATTGTTTATTGAGTTACATTTCTAGTTCTGCGGGCTCTTCACCATTAACGTCTCTTTACCCAACCACTCTGGTAACCCTCATTGCCCTCGTCACATGTCGTGCCAGGTCCTTCTCGTTTTGCTTAAGGATGAAGCTAAGCGCTTGTGTTGTGTGTTTTTTGTAATAGTGGCTGCGCTTCCTATAGCAAGACGGATCCTTACCAACTGGCCCGATACAATTGTTTATTGTGGCCGTACGGCTCCTTGAAACGAGCCACATATACAGAGTATACTTGACTTCTAAATTATTCCACTGCGGTAACTATATCGTTACGTGGGTGCACGTTAAAGAACCCCAGGTTGTCGAAATTTCCGGAGCGCTTCACTACGGCGTCTCTCATAATCATATGTGGTGGTTTTGAGACGTTAAACCCCACGTATCAATCGCTCAATCAATCAATCAATCAATCAATTAATCACATTTCGATGGAGGCGAAATGGTATAGAGGCTCGTGCATCGTGCGATATGCCAGTGTACGCTACGAAACACAAGACGTCATCGTATTTTTTTGGGCCGTATAACCGCGAATGTCATTATAACGTAATTTTACCTAGTTTCCTGCTTCAGAGTACCTGAGCTTTCTCACAATCTGTATCGCTAGCTTGTACTGTATCTTGCATGCGGTGCATGGACGCTTCGATGTATACTATCTTCACAGGCGCGGCTATAGAGTGCAGCATGGTTCTCTATTACTGGAGCCGACTGCCCAGCCGTGGTCGGCTCCCTATACTAATGCCTTACTGAAACGCCAGAGAGTAGTGCTGAAACGTGGAAAAGGTGGATTGTCGTCAAATTATCGCTCACGAGACCGCAGGCGATGATCCTTAGGATGCTACAAATTAATTAATATGCGAATCTCGCTTTATACATTGTCTATTCCCAAGTGACCAGCTCGCAGTGCCCTCGTTCCGGGGCAACGTGCGATTTGGAGCGCATGCTTTGGCGGTGCCCCTCGTTACGGGTGGATAAGGACCTCACGGAGCATAAACGAAGCTCGGCCCTCAAGAGCTTGGAATATTAGCATCAACTTTGGGCTGTCCAGTGTGTTTGCGATGCGGCGTTTAGCTCTAGCTTTGTCTTCACGTGGGAGCGGCCCACGGTGTCGCCCTAAAGGCGCGTTTGCACTAGAGCGACACGACACTGACATGACCTCGACGAAGACACGAGCCAGACGCAGACCATCGGCCGGCGAAGTCGCCAGACCGCCTGGTCACACTATGCCGACGACGACGCCCCTAAAGACAGCATGTCGTCGTAGTTTAACGTGATTAAAGACCAAAAACACTCGCAAAACTCATCGGCAGACCTGTCGTTGGCGTGTCGTCCAGAAATCTGCGGCTGCGCGAGAATTCGCCCAGGTCTTTGCTTCAAATGACCACCAAGGGGGCAATCTTGGGGGAGATAGCAATGCCCCTTCCGAGGCGTCCATGGTGTTTGAATAGATTTGTGGGGTTTAACGTCCGAAAACCATCATATGATTATGAGAGACGCCGTAGTGGAGGGCTCCGGAAATTTTGACCACCTGGGGTTCTTTAACGTGCACCCAAATCTGAGCACACGGGCCTACAACATTTCCGCCTCCATCGGAATGGTGTTTGAATATGCATCTTGCGCACCTCACGGAAGACTTTTCTTCGCTTCCCCCCCTTTTTTTTTCGTGTGTCGAACCACCCCCGTCCCTCGACACCGTGGATTATGGCGGGGCCTACGCCGCGTAGCCGGAGAGAAGGGCAGTTGTAGAGCAGGGAGCATGGTTGAAAATTAGGTGCAGGTGTGCAAGTTCGGTCGTTGTCACTGTGTGCGCCTCCAGTGTGACTACAGAATTGGCCAAGAAAGGGCTGTGACCACGAGAAGGCGCGGACGGAGTCTTCCAGAGACCATGGGCAGAGAAAAGGCGCTCCCAAAGACAGTCAGCAGACCAAAATCGGTGTCGTGTCTCTCTAGTGTAAACGCATGACGACCATAAGACAAAAGACACCCACAAATACAGTCGGCAGACCAAAATTGGTGTCTTGTCTCTCTATAGTGTAAACGGATGACGACAATTGGACAAAATACACCGCCAAAGACAGCAGACCGAAAACGATGTCGTGTCTCTCTAGTGTAAACGCAGGCGCGTTTACACTACCAAAGACACGACGCCGACTGTCTTTGAGAGAGACACGATATACTGTAAACAGGAAACACAGTGTCAAAGATTGTTCTCAATGCCTGTTGCATAGGTCGCTATCGCAGTGTACTGCACCATATGGAAGATTTCTAGAACCTCCACGTCACCACTCGGGGTTATGCTTAAGTGGCCCCGCAAATTTGCGGACAAACCGCGTCTTTGTGGTGCTTGGGGGGTGTCGCGGTATAGCGCACTAAATCGGCGTCGTTGGTTGCACCTGCGTTCGTCGGAAGCGTCTTCGTTCACGCCGACTTGTGCATACGTGCGGCACGCGCGTTTGGCGTGCTGGATCCTCGCGTGCGTTGCGGGTCTTCTTCATCCTCCGCTTCCTCCGGGGGTTTCCGTTTTCGGGGGGCGGATTGCGCACTCGTTGCTCGCGCGTGGGCTATTTATGTATATATATCTATATTTTACTTGGTTGCCAGAAGCGGGCTTCCCGGCTTCCGATGTACATAACGCAGTGCGTGTCATCACTGCTCGGGTCGTCCCGGGTTGTGCTTGGTGTTCGTTGGGGCCCCCGCTTCCTGCGTCGGCTGCACGGCGCATGCGTGCGTAACGGTATATCGTGGGAAGGAAGGAAGGAAGCCGCGTAAGACAAAAGGAAAGAAGCAAAAAAAGGAGAGAAAGAGAAATAGAGCGCGCCTATAGCTGCCACCGTTTCCTCCCCCCAAAACCCCGGCCGACTTGCTGCCGGAAGCGGCATACAGCGTTACCCTGATTTATTTATTTTACCTTTTTTTTTCTTCACGTGCGTGTATGCGCTCGCCTGCCCCCTAAAGTGCAGCAACGTGCGTGAGGCCCGGCCGGCGTCGTCTGTTCTATAGCGTGTCGTCTGCTCGCGCGCGCACCGCTAACGGCAGCCCCGTCCTTATCATGCCGCCTGGTGTCGGTGGGGATTAGCGACGCGTCGCTGCGTGCGCCACCTATCCTAGAGCACGGCGGAAGCGTCGCGCTCAACAATGTGAGGATGTGCGTGCGTGTTCGTTGGGAAGCCCTGTCTGTGTAAGTTGTGGAATGAGGGGTGGGTGGTTACGTTTGCAGAAGACGGAACCCCCTTACCGGTGGGTCGACTACGACAGAAGCGACGAAATTCCGCGTTAGGGGGCGCAGTCTGCGCGTTGTGTTGCGCGCAGCGTGCGGGCGTGACCGATGACCCAGTCAGTTGCACACGTCACTGCCAGCTCTGGTCTGGCACTGCCGTGCTGTTTCCCGCCGGCGTCATTTTTTTATAGAGATGTCACGCTGTAGAGTATAGGCAACTGCCAACTAAGAACTCAAAAGAACCCCCCCCCCCCACTTCTCCGCCTTACCCTCTCCACCGCTAACTCTCGTTGCGTGACGACTCGTTAGCGCTGGTGGGCCTCACGGAAGTTGAGGACGAAGCATGGAAAGACGCATAAACGACACGATAAACAAGAAAAGGACGGGACGCGTGTGTGGGTTGCGGAACTGGCGACACCTGCTCGTTAGCGTAAGAGCAGGTGGAAGTGAGGCGGTGCGTTGATAACGGTCTGTACGACCGTGGTAAAACCATTCGTTCTATGCGGGGACTCGTATAATGGGGTTCTCTGTATATGTCTTTTCCGTCCAGTCTGATTGGTGGCTTGTGTGTTCCACTTCTCTTTGTTTGGGGTGGTAGTTATTGTACAACTGTTCGGGCATAGTGGAGTGTTTCTTGACTTTGTCTTGATACGTGGTTTATACGCTTTTCCGGTGCTGCCTATGTATTTGGACAGCCTTTTCGAATTCCTTTTACCGTTGGTGCTGCCGTACAGATTCGCAAAGCGAACGCAGCTGATGATTGAGGGAAGTTGTCTATGAAACGATGTGGTGGCACATGTGGGCCTATGCTCTCCTGCGTACACTAATATACGTTGGTATGCAAATTTACTGCAGTTACAGGACCGGCGCCGCCGGGAAAGGGGGGAGAAGCCGCACAAAAAATACACCCCCCTCCCCCCACTTGAGGTAACTCATTAGTTAGGAGTATGCCCTATTGTATGAAATTTATGGTACCGCCGCCCCTGTGCATTTATAAATGGCTTAATTGCAACTACATGTCTGTGTCGTTCAATATTATTGGCTTCAGTAATCGGAATGGTCATGCCAATTTTTTTAGATGGCCTCACTGGTACTTTGGTACGGACACTTCTGTAATAAAAAAATCTGTAGAGATCGTCGCTTAAAGTCGGTAAAATTCGCCGAATCCTTCATACCACTAAACACGGCGTCATGGGGAAAAGGGCAGCGAACGATATAAAGACGTTGGAACGGATAGACCTTCTGCTTGCGACAAGTGCACGCCAGCTTGAGACACTCAATCGGAAAATCGGTGGGTGCCCGATGGCACTGGATATCACACCCACAAGCTGTTTCTGATTGGAGGCGGACGCTCTACCGCTACACCACAGCTATACCAACTGATTGACGTAATGTGCTCCCGCTCCGGGGCTTTACTCGCTCCAGCTTGGGAGAGGCTGTAACTCTACTCATAACTCCACGTCGCCCAACCCGCTCTTATCAGGGTAGCTAGAGTTGCTGTAACTCTAAGGGCAGCGACAACCGTGCGTCGTCTGCTAAGGAGCGGCTGCGATGTTCGTTTCCGGTGGCTTGCTCCTATCAGGGTGTAATCAGGGTAGCGACAACCGCGCATCATCTGCTAACACGGATGTCTGCTAAGGAGCGGCCGCCATGTTCGTTTCTGGTGGCCTGCTCCTATCAGAGTGTGATCAGGGTAGCGACAACCGCGCGTCGTCTGCTAAGGAGCGGCCGCCATGTTCGTTTCCAGGGGCCTGCTTCAATCAGGGTAGCGACAACCGCGTGTCGTCTGCTAAGGAGCTGCTGCGATGTTCGTTTTCGGTGGCTTGCTCCTATCAGGTTGTAATCAGGGTAGGGACAACCGCGCATCGTCTGCTAAGGAGCGGCCGCCATGTTCATTTCCGGTGGCCTGCTTCAATCAGGGTACAATCAGGGTAGCGACAACCGCGTGTCGTCTGCTAAGGAGCGGCTGCCATGTTCGTTTCCGGTGGCCTGCTTCAATCAGGGTAGCGACAACCGCGCGTCGTCTGCTAAGGAGCGGCCGCCATGTTCGTTTCCGGTGGGCTGCTTCAATCAGGGTACAATCAGGAAAGCGACAACCGCGTGTCGTCTGCTAAGGAGCGGCTGCGATGTTCGTTTCCGGTGGCTTGCTCCTATCAGGGTGTAATCAGGGTAGCGACAACCGCGCATCATCTGCTAACACGGATGTCTGCTAAGGAGCGGCCGCCATGTTCGTTTCTGGTGGCCTGCTCCTATCAGAGTGTGATCAGGGTAGCGACAACTGCGTGTCGTCTGCTAAGGAGCGGCTGCGATGTTCGTTTCCGGTGGCTTGCTCCTATCAGGGTGTAATCCGGGTAGCGACAACCGCGCATCATCTGCTAACACGGATGTCTGCTAAGGAGTGGCCGCCATGTTCGTTTCTGGTGGCCTGCTCCTATCAGAGTGTGATCAGGGTAGCGACAACCGCGCGTCGTCTGCTAAGGAGCGGCCGCCATGTTCGTTTCCGGTGGCCTGCTTCAATCAGGGTAGCGACAACCGCGTGTCGTCTGCTAAGGAGCAGCGGCTGCGATGTTCGTTTTCGGTGGCTTGCTCCTATCAGGTTGTAATCAGGGTAGGGACAACCGCGCATCGTCTGCTAAGGAGCGGCCGCCATGTTCATTTCCGGTGGCCTGCTTCAATCAGGGTACAATCAGGGTAGCGACAACCGCGTGTCGTCTGCTAAGGAGCGGCTGCCATGTTCGTTTCCGGTGGCCTGCTTCAATCAGGGTAGCGACAACCGCGCGTCGTCTGCTAAGGAGCGGCCGCCATGTTCGTTTCCGGTGGCCTGCTTCAATCAGGGTACAATCAGGGTAGCGACAACCGTGTGTCGTCTGCTAAGGAGCGGCTGCGATGTTCGTTTCCGGTGGCTTGCTCCTATCAGGGTGTAATCAGGGTAGCGACAACCGCGCATCATCTGCTAACACGGATGTCTGCTAAGGAGCGGCCGCCATGTTCGTTTCTGGTGATAATAGGGGTACTTTTACAGCGCAAACACGACACACCACAAAGAAAGAGACGACACACACAAGCGCTGACTATCAACTGAATTTATTTCGGGAAAAGTCAATGCATATATACCTCCAAGGCAACCATACCGCACATGCGCCATGCAATCGACAAAAAAGGTACACAGAAAAGTGTAATCTGAGTTGAAAAAAGATGCAGCATATTACATACGCGATGAAATGAAATCAAACTCGGATGGGTGCAGGGTCAGAGACGTGTCACTTATGCAAAGATGAGCACTTTTTCTGATATGATAGGCTTCCAAAGCCAGCAGCGCATGCTCATTGCTGCTCCTGCCAAGAATCGACGTCCCTTCAAATCGTGCCTCACAAATGCAGCAAGCGTTAATATGAGCCACAAGATGGGCTCCTTTATCCACATTCTTGTTAATCTTTTGTGAGTGTTCCCTGAGCCGCTCGTTGATGCATCTTCCAGTTTTCCCGACGTAGAACTTACCACACGAGAGCGGGATGGCATAAACCACGCCGACGGCACACGGGACGTAGGTCACACCGTGTCGTATTTTGCACCCTCCTCTGCTCATACCGCAGGTGCGGGAGCACAGCTTGGAAAGCTTGTTCGGGGCAGACAGCGCCAAAGGGACACCATGTCTGCCTGCCACTTTCTTGAGCTGATGGGAGATACGATGCATATAGGGGACCACCACAGGCCTCACTTTGTCCTGTACGGCGTCCGCCCGCTTGGTGGATTTCTTTTTCTGGACGAGCGTTTCCGCCACTGCAGTCAAGAGCGACTTGGGGAACCCAGCAGCCAAAAGTCGGCTGATCTGATTTGTGAAGCTATCTTGCATCTTGTGGGTGCATGATTTTCTAAGAGCCGCTTCCATGGCCGACATCGCAATTCCTCTTTTTACAATTTTCGAATGTGCAGACTTAAAAGGTAACAAGTCCTTATTTGCCCGTGGATGGTAGGACCAACACACGTGACGTTCACAAAACTCGAGCCTTAATTCTAAAAACTGTAAAACACCTTTCTGCGGGAGCTCAATAGTAAAAACAAGACCTCGTCCGTGTCGGCTAAAATCGTCTAAAATCTTAGTCACCGTGTCCTGGTAGGAGGAGTCTAGAGATAATAAGACCAAAAAATCATCGACGTACCTGAAAACCTTTACAATCTTTCTCGCGCTAAAACATATGCTTAAAGAACTATCCACATTTGCTAAAAAAATATCTACAAGTAGAGGCGCCAGACAGGACCCGATACATATGCCATTACGCTGCAAATATGGCTGGTCATTAAAAACCCACAACAAGCTTTCCAAGCTGTGCTCCCGCACCTGCGGTATGAGCAGAGGAGGGTGCAAAATACGACACGGTGTGACCTACGTCCCGTGTGCCGTCGGCGTGGTTTATGCCATCCCGCTCTCGTGTGGTAAGTTCTACGTCGGGAAAACTGGAAGATGCATCAACGAGCGGCTCAGGGAACACTCACAAAAGATTAACAAGAATGTGGATAAAGGAGCCCATCTTGTGGCTCATATTAACGCTTGCTGCAATTGTGAGGCACGATTTGAAGGGACGTCGATTCTTGGCAGGAGCAGCAATGAGCATGCGCTGCTGGCTTTGGAAGCCTATCATATCAGAAAAAGTGCTCATCTTTGCATAAGTGACACGTCTCTGACCCTGCACCCATCCGAGTTTGATTTCATTTCATCGCGTATGTAATATGCTGCATCTTTTTTCAACTCAGATTACACTTTTCTGTGTACCTTTTTTGTCGATTGCATGGCGCATGTGCGGTATGGTTGCCTTGGAGGTATATATGCATTGACTTTTCCCGAAATAAATTCAGTTGATAGTCAGCGCTTGTGTGTGTCGTCTCTTTCTTTGTGGTGTGTCGTGTTTGCGCTGTAAAAGTACCCCTATGATTATGAACCAACTAGGCCCAAAAGAAGTTTTACTGAAGTACGTTTCTGGTGGCCTGCTCCTATCAGAGTGTGATCAGGGTAGCGACAACCGCGTGTCGTCTGCTAAGGAGCGGCTGCGATGTTCGTTTCCGGTGGCTTGCTCCTATCAGGGTGTAATCAGGGTAGCGACAACCGCGCATCATCTGCTAACACGGATGTCTGCTAAGGAGTGGCCGCCATGTTCGTTTCTGGTGGCCTGCTCCTAACAGAGTTTGATCAGGGTAGCGACAACCGCGCGTCGTCTGCTAAGGAGCGGCCGCCATGTTCGTTTCCGGTGGCCTGCTTCAATCAGGGTAGCGACAACCGCGTGTCGTCTGCTAAGGAGCGGCTGCGATGTTCGTTTTCGGTGGCTTGCTCCTATCAGGTTGTAATCAGGGTAGGGACAACCGCGCATCGTCTGCTAAGGAGCGGCCGCCATGTTCATTTCCGGTGGCCTGCTTCAATCAGGGTACAATCAGGGTAGCGACAACCGCGTGTCGTCTGCTAAGGAGCGGCTGCGATGTTCGTTTCCGGTGGCCTGCTTCAATCAGTGTAGCGACAACCGCGCGTCGTCTGCTAAGGAGCGGCCGCCATGTTCGTTTCCGGTGGCCTGCTTCAATCAGGGTACAATCAGGGTAGCGACAACCGCGTGTCGTCTGCTAAGGAGCGGCTGCGATGTTCGTTTCCGGTGGCTTGCTCCTATCAGGGTGTAATCAGGGTAGCGACAACCGCGCATCATCTGCTAACACGGATGTCTGCTAAGGAGTGGCCGCCATGTTCGTTTCTGGTGGCCTGCTCCTATCAGAGTGTGATCAGGGTAGCGACAACCGCGCGTCGTATGCTAAGGAGCGGCCGCCATGTTCGTTTCCGGTGGCCTGCTTCAATCAGGGTAGCGACAACCGCGCATCGTCTGCTAAGGAGCGGCCGCCATGTTTGTTTCCGGTGGCCTGCTTCAATCAGGGTACAATCAGGGTAGCGACAACCGCGTGTCGTCTTCTAAGGAGCGGCCGCCATGTTCGTTTCCGGTGGCCTGCTTCAATCAGGGTACAATCAGGGTAGCGACAACCGCGTGTCGTCTGCTAAGGAGCGGCCGCCATGTTCGTTTCCGGTGGCCTGCTTCAATCAGGGTACAATCAGGGTAGCGACAACCGCGTGTCGTCTGCTAAGGAGCGGCTGCCATGTTCGTTTCCGGTGGCCTGCTTCAATCAGGGTAGCGACAACCGCGCGTCGTCTACTAAGGAGCGGCCGCCATGTTCGTTGCCGGTGGTCTGCTTCAATCAGGGTACAATCAGGGTAGCGACAACCGCGCGTCGTCTGCTAAGGAGCGGCCGCCATGTTCGTTTCCGGTGGCCTGCTTCAATCAGGGTACAATCAGGGTAGCGACAACCGTGTGTCGTCTGCTAAGGAGCGGCTGCGATGTTCGTTTCTGGTGGCTTGCTCCTATCAGGGTGTAATCAGGGTAGGGACAACCGCGCATCGTCTGCTAAGGAGCGGCCGCCATGTTCGTTTCCGGTGGCCTGCTTCAATCAGGGTACAATCAGGGTAGCGACAACCGCGTGTCGTCTGCTGAGGAGCGGCTGCCATGTTACTTTCCGGTGGCCTGCTTCAATCAGGGTAGCGACAACCGCGCGTCGTCTGCTAAGGAGCGGCCGCCATGTTCGTTTGCGGTGGCCTGCTTCAATCAGGGTACAATCAGGGTAGCGACAACCGCGTGTCGTCTGCTAAGGAGCGGCTGCCATGTTCGTTTCCGGTTGCCTGCTTCAATCAGGGTAGCGACAACCGCCCGTCGTCTGCTAAGGAGCGGCCGCAGTGCTCGTTTCCGTCGGCTACAGTTTTAAAGGGACACTAAAGTGAAAGCAGATCTATGTGTTATTTGTGAATTACTATTTCGCTATACCAATATCACCACGCTAGCCGCGATAAAAGGCACAGAAAGAAAATGCAGGGGATAAAGCTACCTCGAAATACCCGCACCGTATGCCGTACCTTTTGATAGCGTCTGCTAGGTCATGTTTAGTTCTCAATCGGTAAAAATGAAGTACACATTGACCTCGAAGGGAGTCACAGACCGAACATACGGAATTTCAAGAAATTTCGTCAAGGCAATGTCGCCGAAACGCGAAAAATTCTCTTCCAAATTTGTGACGTTCCATGCGAAGATTTCGGCGCGAAATTAAAAAAATTAGATGCTGGTCTTGATTTTCTCCTTTTACCATAGAAGCTGTGTCGGTGGAATAAACGAAATCGCAATTTACAGAGTGTAATTCATCACTCTAAACCGATTCATTGTTTCATTCTTGTGTTGCCTTCAGCACTGACACAAAAATTTGGCCCCGTGTTTTTTTGTTGCAAGAGGTAGCTTATGACCCACTTATCGCGGATGAACAAAAACCTCGATTTGAGTGAGTGCGTGATTCATTTATATACATTTTTATAGTGCCCAGTCTCAGTCAGGTTCGGTTTCAAAGAGCACTGAGCTAGGCAGGAGCAGTTCCGGGTGCAAGGTAAACACAGATGGCCACGTAACCATGCAAAACTGTGACGTGGGCGCCGCGCGCGATAACAGACGCCGCACGGACAGCCAGCACAGCCAGCACACGCAAAGGCGCAGGTGCGGAAGAGGAAATGGAAGGCAGCGCAAGCATAAGACGTGTGCCATCAACGAGCCAACGCAAACTCGTGACGTCGGTTTGCTTGCATTGCCCCTACCTTGATGACGGCGTAGCGAGGGGCCTCGCATATGGCTTGGTCGTGCGGCATGCCTTTCAAATTGATTTTAAATAAGTTCTAGGCTATATTTGTCTATGATATCTCGTAGATAAGATGATATTGCTTTAGCGCAGCTCAGTTTGAGCGTGAAGGAAAGATACTGTACAATCAAGAAGGGGAAAAAACAAACAAACAGACGACAGTGTGAGCGCTAACTTTACATTATCTTTTCTTTCTATTAGTTTCTTTCTGGTAAAATTGTCAGTTGTTAGTATGCGCTTGTCCTGTCCCTTTCTTTGTCTTGTCCCTTGGCTTTCTCGCGCTATTTTTCATCATCGTTGTGATGAGTACTTGTGTTCTCAGGACATGTTTTCTTGTTATTGTGTGCAGGCCACCCGGAAGGTGTCGACCTGTGGCTACCTGTTTGTGGCCCCCGACTGGGACTTCTCGCAGGCGGTCAACCGGACGAGGGTGAGTCGCGGGCCTTCTTTCGCCGCAGTGCACAAAACTTGCTTCACTATGCAATCGTGTAGGCTTCCTGTGATCCTGCTTTTTCTGAGCCCGCCAGTGATAGACTGAAAACTCCCTGTTCTGGGTTCGAATTTAATAAAAAATGGCGGCTGTACCCACAGCACCACATTACGTTGCGCAAAGGGAATGGCTCCATAATTCAGCTTCAAGGCTTTTCTGCTAGGCTATGCAGCATGTCATTTTACACTCAAACCTCGTTATAAGAAAGTTGCTCCTTACGCCAAAGTAAGTTTGTTATATCCAAAATTCGTTATAATGGTTTATTTTTAATATTATATTTATTGCACGGTTATATTCTATTTACTTCGTTATAATCCATATTCCGTTATATTTGGGTTCGTTATATCGAGGTGTGAGTGTATTTTTGGCTTTTACACACGCCAATATAAAGAGATTGTACAAAGGATGCTTGAATCTATCTTTATAATTCCCAGTCATTTGGTTCCCATCAAGATCTAATTGCACATTCTGAACAGTTGTGGGTCCCTTTAAGCTTGAACGCTAGGCAGTTGCATGGTGCTGAACATAATTGCTAAGCTTTTCAACGCAGGCAGGGGTAGAGTTTATTGACATCTCGATATGACCTTTGTCTGTAACTTGTTCCCTTTGCAGAGGTGGCAGAGGCGCTGGTTCGTCCTCTACGACGATGGAGAACTGACTTACTCGGTGGATGAGCATGTGAGTGTTTGTTTGTAGGTAACTAATGCTTGTCAGCACAACGGACGCTGACAACTAACATGAACGGTTTTCGCTTAGCGAAGTGCTTGCTTAGGAAAGCTCACGAAACACAATTGTAGAGTTTTGTTTACAAGCAATCGCACCTCAATGATCATTCTCCTCATCCTTGTATAATTTTGTCCTTGATGAATAGTGCCAAATACGCAGATGCATGTAAAATGGAAACAACATTTCGACTCTCATCTACAGTTTTCTGACGGAACACGGAAATGGATGTTTCTTGAAACATCATCTGGTAGACAACGCATAAATTCCATAAAATACAAAGTAAAAATTTGAAAGTCATAAATAAGTTTACCAAAAAAAAAGAAGCTAATTCTGATGCAGTCACATGTGAATCGAAATTCGGAGGCATGGGAAAGTCCAGCTGTTGCTGCTCCTTTAATGCATCTAATTTATGCACCATGCAGTTTACTGTTATTATGCCTTTATAGAGCACCACTGCATTTGTAATGCTCATTGACACTTATTGATTACTCCATTCAGGGCTTGTATGTTATATGCGTTTACCCTCTTGTGCTTATATCTCATCATCATTCATGGGCAACATATATGTATCTAGACCCATTGCTAGATGACAATAAGATATTGTTTTTCTGCTGAGATGTCATGGTAATGCTGAGGATCCCAGAGCTGCCAATTTGGAGGCCAACTTTCTCACCAAATTAAGATACCAAAAGTATTTGCACACATTTACGCCTGTATATTTTTGGTATTGTCCATGGTGTGTTAAGAAATAGTAGCGAAGCTGTTTCACATTACTGTTCCCCGTGCAATTGACGCACCCTGTTGCACAACTGCACACTTCATCATCACTCGACACGATCCGGCTGGTGTAAAATGAGTTGTATGATTTGTCCTCTTCCAGCCCAACACAATCCCGCAGGCGGTGATTGACATGACCAAGGTAGTGGCTGTGGCTCATGCCGAGGAACTCACCGGGAACCAGTTTTCCATCGCCATCACTACTCCGGAAAAGGTCCACTTTGTCAAGGGCACGGGCCGCGATGACAGCAAGTGGTAAGTGATACTTTGATCAACAGGTATTGTGCCAAATTTATTCTCCAACCACAGCATGTTGTCACAGTCTACCTCGACAGTGAGCATGATTGTATCTGACCCTGCACTCCGGTGTAATTGACTTGTCAGGGCACTCCGTTGGCCGAGTGTGTTCTGCATGACAACTTACAAATATGCAGGGTCCCATGTTTGTAGAACTTTGCTGATGTTATCTGAGGAAGCTTTAAATGCGTAATGTAGCGGAACCAACAAGTACAGAGAAGGATCCACAGAGGACGGTTCTCAGAGAATCTGTGTACCTGTCTTTTCCGCTACATTATGTATATAAGTCAGAAACAACTAACCCGAATTTCAGCTTCATGTGAGAAGATACAGTTTTGAGTGCCTCGTATTTGTAAATAGCAGACTTTGCATCACCGCTTTTTGAATGAAAAAGCAGAAAGATGGGCTGTGCATGTCCTGACATATTTTGGTCTGCCTCTTGAAGGCATATTTATATCAATAACTATTACTGATTTGTCAGTTTGTGGCATTCATCGCACTTCAAAATGTTGGATGACCCAAACTCGCGCAGGTGGTTTGACGTGCTGTCCCAGTTTCCGAGCAACATGGTGCGCAGCAAGAACAAGCACAACGCCTGCAACCTGGCACTCACCAAGTCGGCTCCATCTGTCAACATCCTGTCGTGTCAGGTTAGACAAGCTTTAGCTTATTGATTTCTTTTGTGCGTTTAGGTTGTAAGATAATTTTTATGAGTTGCTTGACCTTAAAATAGATTTTTTCAGATGCATAAACATAATTTGTATGCATTCTTCTCAAGCACTGGAATTTCCTCAGGTTTACATCTCCCAATTTCGCGTATGTTTTCACTCAAACCACAATATAATGAGCCCAGCTATAAAAATATATAGGTTATAATGAAGTAAATTAAGAATAGTCTTGCAAGAGCTCTAGTGTTAGGGATATACCTTTATAACAATTTTTTGAATAGAAGAAACTTATTTGCTAAAAGATGTAACTGTTATAATGAGGTTTGAGTGTAATCCTATTAAAAGATGTGTTAACTACTGCTGACACATTGAAAAATTTTTTTTCTTGGTTAGTTTCGATTTCGAATACGGAGTTCCTGGCTGAATTGGTTTGACTATCACTAACGAACAGCAAGCATAATGTGATGAACTGAAGGATCAACGAAGTGTGAAGAATGTGTAGTTTGACTTTTGACTCACTTGATTTTTCAAAGCATGGCCAAAATGATAATGACCTGCATGCATTATTTCTGCACATGCTGATATCACAACGGTCACAAAGAGCAAAGGCAGTGTAAACCTATGGTTAGGGAAACTCTATTGAAGTGTTCTGCCTCATTGAACTTTGTGGTAAGAATCTCTTTTAATTGAATCTAGTATTTATTGGCAGGGTAATGTGTCACTTCTATGGATACTGAACATTTATTCCAGTAATTTATTGCAGATCAACACATGAACTAACTAGCGAAAACAAGGTTCACTAAGTGTTGTTTCTGATGGTTCCCTATGCATAACCCGCCCACTCTGCAGTGAAGGCACTACAGTACTGGTAACTTTGTCTTTGCTATCTCTTCCGTGTGCCGATATATGACAGTATTTTTGCGTCTCGCTCTTAGAGGGCCACTCACCAGGCCCCACACCAAATTTTAGTTAGACAGTGGAAGTTGTTGAGTGTCCGATGAGGAACATTTTGCCACAAAAATTTTTTGAATCGGTTCATCACGAGCGGAGAAAACAGGTTTTTTGAAGCGGCGCGAAACGAGGATGAGAGGAGGCGAGCTCGAAACCCTTGCCACTCCTCCGCGTAGCCTTCGCAAGCCTAATCTCTTCCCCATCCTCTCAGGCATCCGACCAAGAGGTCACGTGCGCATGACGCGCCCAAACGAGTCCAACCCCCGAGCACGCGAGTGGCGTTGATTTCTTGACCAGCGTTATTTTGTGGTCTTCTGCCTGTTTCTGGGGGATGCTTTGGAAACGCTGGCTTAGACGTGGTAGAATAGATGAGCACAATGAGTGCGCGAACGCGTAGGAGCGTTCCACGGTGGCCGTCTGCTCGATGTGCTGACTGCGGGTACACGAACGCATGCGAAACGCCGACTCATTAGCCCCACATCTCGTTGCAATTCACGGGAGAAAAATGGAAAAAAAAGACGCTCACATTCTCTTATTGCATCTCATTATTTATCTAGAGCTTTATTAATCTCTTCAAGCAACAAATTACATAACCTATGCGTGCCATGTTAAATAATTTTCGCCATGTCACATGCCACCGTTTGCAATGTCAGAGCAGAGTCGTCTATGTAGAGGACCAACGTCACTGCATTGCTGTGTATGTACAGCCATTCATACGCGCACTTTATGCCCTCATTCTCTAGGGGCGCGCTGGCAGAAGGGAGGGGGAGCAGCGTTCATCTTGATTTTGACCCATTTCCGCACATAGCGTTGCAAATTTTGGGAGACGTGATCATGAATGCCTCGTCTACGCATTGCACTTGTTAGCTGAAAATTGTCATCCCTGGTGAGTGGCCCTTTAAAGGTTTCAGGGGGGTGTCTACTGAGATCAGGAATTGAGATGTGTCCTGAAAACAAGATGCAGATATTTCTTATATGTTCTCTATAGACTCAGTGTAGGGCTGGCTTGAGAGATGTGTCAGTTTTAAAGTTTAAATACAACTTTTTTATGGGAATGCAGAAGCAGTATGAAGATCATGGACTTGGGAACAGGGAGAACTACCGCAATGGAAGCATAGACGTGCAGCCTGCTCAGCAACCAGTGGAGATTCGGAGCAACGGAACGACGAACACAGTCTCAACTAACAACCGCGAGGGTACTGCAAATGTTTCCTCCTGTTGTACTTTTGTGCAGCAGTGATGTTTTACTTCACTATTCTTCATGCAACATTTAGATTTATTGTTTTTTTTATGAACATTTGTATGCCTGCTTGAGCTCATAATTTCTTTTTTTTCTACAATGTTTTCATATCGGAATGCAAAATAAATCCAAAGGTTTATTGCTTCCCAGTATACAAGGCTGAAGAAATAGTGTCGTATCTACAATTCAGCTAGAATTAGGTCCATGTAATCATCCATATGTAATCCATATGGTATCCGTATGGGGCCAGCATAGTATCCCTATGTTCTTCCATATGGGGTCCATATAGTATCCGTGTGGTAATGGGCTCGTGAATCACAAGCTCGACATAAAATGTGTGTAACACTGTTGCTGTGGCTGGAGGAGTCTGACAGTTTTTCCAACACGGTCTTTTATTGGCAAGCCTCATTCCTCACGATAGTCGCCTTATACTTTGCTTTAATGTTTGCCTGTTGTTTTTGAGGTTGTTGGCTCACTTGACTTGAAGTGTTCTTTTATATGTGATCCAAAAAAAACCTTTGCAGTAAGTGTAGACCTTTTAGTCTGAATAATAGATGCTGTCAAATTATGCCATTTCTTTGTCAGTCTAATCTCACGCACTATGAATATGACACTGTTGCCAGCGCTTCGCATCATTGCCGCTTTGCAGAATTTAGTGTTTACGAGGCTGTCATAAATTCTGCACATTCGTGGATTGTGTTGTGCACCATATGAACAACTCAAACATAAAGCCTCGGTGTCATTTCTTTTGGGCACTTCGCCTTTCTGGGGAATTTCTGGATTTATTGTCTTGTTTCACACTTTGTGTTGCCTCTATTCTGGGTGGTGTAGTTGGAGCATTTCATCTGTGCATTTGCGAGCTGTCATTTAAAGAATAAATGGATTAGCCGTTACTGTTTGCTAAAGCTTTTATAAGTTATAGTAGCCACCTTGTGCTTTTTATAAGTGATTTTAACCTGCTCGAAGTTTATTTAATACATTGGAATTTTTCAGTGCTGCAGTAACGTAATGCTATCTCATCATTATTTTTTCTTGCAGCGCATGTTCCTCACAATGGAGTGCCACTCTGCAGGCTTGACAGGTGCGTCTGCTTGAGGCCTATTCTTTGTAATACTGCATAAAGTCGTGATTAATTCTTGTCAAAATGGTTTTCGCTTCATTTCAATCAAGTTGCAGGCAGCAGGAAAGTGTCACCAACATACAGGAAAAACACAACAATTTAACTTTTATCAAACTGGAAAATGGAAAATTGGATGCTACATTGTAGACAGTCTTGTTGTATCTGTATGGTCTTCCATACAGATACTACAAGATCTGGTAATTTGTTATATTGAGACAAGTTACTACTGTGTTTAGCACCCTGTTGCAGTCAGAAGCAGTTCTTAAATCTTACATAATTAGGTTATACCGATCGACTCTATGTTTTTGCAGATTTGCCCTTTCACTTTTTATAAAAAGCTCAGGGGATCCAAGTTTTGCAGTGTAATTGCAGCGCTTCTTTAACAGTTGCCTCTTATCATTCTCGGCAGTGGTGGGAGCAACAGCAGCAGCAGCGTGGCTGCCTACACCGATGCGGACGCACTCGCCAAGAGCCGTAGTCGTCGCTACCTCAAGCGGGAGAGCCGGGGGCTCAAGAGCCAGCGGAGCCGCTCGGACGGCGTGGCCAAGATGGTGCCAGCGTCCCGTGCTTCAGAGCTGTTGCCGGCGGAGTGGGCCGGAGAGCGGGACCACCCGCGAAGTGGGTCCAGTGGCAGCCCGCCTCCGTGTCCTTTCCTACACAACCCTGTCTACCTTCTTCTGGCAGAGCCACATGCCAAGGCCACCTCTGGCACCAAAGAGACCAAGACTAGTGAGTTGCAGTGATCTCAGATAATACGTTTCACGAATTAAATGGTGACATATCAAGCTAGATTTTGTAGTTCACAGCGCTGCTGTAGTTGTTGCGGTGGACTACAGAATGCACACAGAAGGCCCACCTATTGTTAAGCGCTCAGTTGCATATAATCATCAGCTACAAAAGCATCTACAAAGTAAGCAGCTGTGCAGGTTTGCAAGTTGTCTTACGGAAGTGTAGTAGTCCCTTTACTGATTCGCTAAAAGAAGAATTATGATGTAGAGAGGACACTTGATGACAGTGCTTCCACTAGGCATTTTAGGAGATACTTTGAAACGGCCAATGTTATGCGCACAGATATTAGTTATTTAGCGGCAAAGTTGAGACGTGCACCAAGATCCAAAGCCAGGCTGGTAAATGAGAAAGCGGTGCACGCGTGGCCTGATTAGGCATCGCATTCCACTCTTGTAGGTGAAGTTCGAGAGTCCTGCGGTTTTCCTAGAAGCAAGTTGCAACATGTGCACGTAGATGGAAAATTTATTGTAGCTTTCAGTCATCTCATGTTCTTGCTTTTACATTCTTGCCATTCCTTGTTTGGTTCTTGGTTTTGAGCTCCTGGCTTCTTGAGTTCCTGGTTTTGTGTTTGTGACGTACGGTGCTGAGGTAATGCTTTTACATTCTTGATGTATGTTCCTTAGCTCTTGCCTCTACATCCTTGAGTTCTTGCTTTCATGTTCCTGAAGTATGTTATTGAGTTTCCTTTTAGCTTTATGAACAATGTTCTAGAGTTCTTGCCATTACACTTCTGATGTGTAGTTCTTGCTTTTGCATTCTTGACTTGGGTTCTTGAGTGCTTTTCTTTATATTTTTGTCGTACACTCTTTGATTCTTGCATTCATGACATACATTCTCATCGTTCTTGCTGCTTCTTTTTTGCCAGGTGTGCCGACGGCCCAGCAGCTTCTGTTGAGCCGGTGGCAGAATGACGCCAAGGCACCCAACCTTCTCCACCAAGAAAACCACCGATCGTGGCGGACAGATGAGAGCTCGCGGCGAGACGGCGGGGACGGGGGCTGCGCCGTGCCCCACTCGCCTCCTTGTCGGGACCTGCCACAGTGGAACGTCATGCTTCCCGGCAGTGGGACCTCTCACGAAAAGCACGCAGTGAGTTGTTGTGGGTGATGGAGGTTTTCTTGTGTGCTGTAAGATTTTGCGTATTAGACAGTCAGTATTAGGAGCGTTCAAATTGGCTACTTTCTGCTTGTGTTTCTACTTATGCTGATGGCACGTTGAAAAAGGAACAACAGAAAATTAGGTGACAATCCAGCAGTAAATGTCAGCAGAATGTCATATTATATAAACTCAAACTGTGCTTGAGACAATATACCAGAGTAGAAACATACAGGACGAATGCAGACTAACAACTCATTTATCGAAATTGCAAAAGCTTGCCTCCTGGAACAGTGGGCACTAACAGTCATGACCGCATTTCGACAGCACGCTCCCTCGCCACCATAACACCTCTGTCTGTACAAGAAAAATCGAGCTATTTCTTGGAAAGATGCGCAGATGTATTGCTGACGCACTTATGGGGGCCATGTTTAGTTATTCACAAGGCTTACAGGATTTTTATGGGCCCTTTGGTCCTTTGCCTGCCCTGACACCTCTACATACTATGAATGGGCTTGCACTTCTTCACACATTTGCTATTTGCTACACTAAATGGGCACGTGCTTCCCACTGTCATCACATAGTGAGTTAGAATAATCTATTAAATGCTTATTAACACACCTCCTGGCCGGCCCCACATAAACCTTACCGCACGTAAGGGGAAATTCATAGACCACTTCTGTTCTGCAAGGTTCATACACAGTACATTTCAATACACTTGTTTTTCTGTGTTCATCCTGTCTGCTTTGACTCTGGTGTCATGTCATAAGTGCAACTATCCCAGTTCAGTTTATTTCTAACGAAACTCTTGTTAAATGGAGCCTGTTATCTTGCTTCCTTGAGGTACCATTTAATGAAAGTGTAGTGGAATTGCAGTATGCTTCAAATAAAGTCTTATGCTTTTTTCTTTTTTAATGCTTTCAAGTAGCTAATGTTCATGCATTAAAATGCTAAAATAATATCATTTTGGATTCTTTCATTGAGGAGTATCTCTTACATCCTAACCGTCATCATAGGAAGCTAAAAAATCTCTGGTTTCATCAAAAACCTTGCTTTCGGTAGAAGGCCTTACCATTTGGCCAGCTGGTCTGGGCGTAAGGTATGTAATGGCCATGTCGCATGCTTGTGCAGTCGAGAGGTGTTCCCGACGGCTGCGGTCAGGGAAGCAACACGTTGGATGCATCGGCGTGCGACGGTGGGATCGGCCAGCTCATGGGCGACAGTTTGCCCGAGGTACGTGTGATGAAACCTGGTGACTTACTCTTCTTTCATCTATCCAATGTGCTTGTCTGCTTTGAGCTCCGTTTCTTTTACTTTTTAGATGCATCGCCCACGTGCTTCACCACTTTTCACTCTTGAGATGTGCGACTTTATTGAGCATTATGCATAGAAGTAAAGCTTGAATTAGGAATAACTGCAAAGGCACACCATGGGGGAGAGAGAAAGAGAGATAAAGATGCAACGAAAAGCAGGGGGGTTAACCAGACGCATGTCCGGTTTTCTGCCCTGCACTGGGAAAAAGATGAAGGGGAGAAAAGAGGTTGTAGAGAGAGAAGAAAGGTACAAACAATCACGGGCACATTTAGGGGTGCACACGCAGAAGCTTATCAATCCAGCACGCGTGTCGTCTATGTGAAAAATAACTGTGCGGATCTTTGATCTCTTTATGCAAGTTAGTCGATGGTTGATTCATGCATGCACTGCCGCTGTTACAGTCGACTCCTGTTAATACGGAGCTGTCGCATTCACTGCGGCGCCCTTTTGGCGAAACTGTGACATTTTTTGACCATGAGCGAACGATGCCCGATGCAGGATCTGTTCGTCAAAAAAGGCTGGCTGATGCGGCTCGGCCCGGACGGCGAGTGGTCGAAGCACTGGTTCGTTCTTCGGAACACCTCTCTGACTTACTTCAACGACCCCTCTGCGGAGGACTCTGGTGACCCCAGTGCCACCCTTGACCTGTGCATGGTGCACGAGGTCAGGGAGGTCGACCTGGATCGTAACTACGCCTTTGTCATTGCGGTGAGCATCGCCAAGTTATTCCAAGGCAGTGGTGTGATTATGGATAAAAGACGGACATTAGTTCATTTTTAGTGATATCTCGTTGACATTTTTTCTACTGGAAGTGGTCAGTAAAAAGTACCGTGTTTACCCTCAAACCTCAGGGTAACAGACCGTGATATAACAAACTATTGGCTATAACGAAATAAATGAAGAATAGCCTTGCAATAGGTATAGTGTTAAGAAAGTACTTTTCTAATGAATTTTCAGATATAACAAACTTATTTTCGTGTAAGATGCAACTTGGTTTTAATGACGTTTGAGTGTATTCTAGTATAAAGCAGTCCTATTTATATGGCAAGGGGGGAGCTCTAGGACCTCAATAAAGAGTAAACAGTTTCGCATCCTAATATAGGCTGACAATCTTTCAAGAATATTTACTTGAATTTACAGCTTTGACGTGCGCGAAATGCAACTGTGTGACCACGTAATTGTGAGCTATCGTCATCTGATGCATCAGTGCTCTCCTATGGTGCACCCAAAGTTCCCTGTCATCGGTTCCATCCAGTGAGTTGAAAATGCAGCACTTCTTAAAAGAAGTGGCAATTATTGCTTCGCGTATAGGTGCAAAAGCATCAGCTACCCACTGTGCCACCACAGATGGAGATGCACCCTCCAGACACTCCGACGGGGTCAAGGTTGTATTGTGGGTGGCCATCCACTTGACGTAGAGGTGTCTCACATGGTCCTTGAAAGGCTTGTTCAGATACACGCATCCAGTTGCTGTAACTGACTTGTCATTCCACAAGTGATGGCAGCTTGACTGGCGTCTTGTGTCGCTTCTTCATCATCTCTTCGGTCAGGTGATCCTTATAAGGAGTATCCAAAAGCCGTTGAGAGGGAGCATTGATTGGTAAGCAAACAGGGCTCCGGGATGTCAGCACTGCAGTCATGATGAAATCTATGACAAATGCCTCAGTCATCCAGGCATTCTTGGGCATCGTTTTTTATTTTTAGCGCAATGTAAGCTGGCAGCTCATTCCCGTCAGAGGTGCATGCTAACATGATGGTTATCCATGCTTTTTCATGCTTTTTCGAACATATGTGCACTTAGCGATCACCTTTTGTGAGTAACGTTTCAGCTGACAGCATGTAAAAAAACCTCCGAGTTTCGTTAACGTTTTCGATCTGGCTGAGAAGGTTGTTACGCCTTCTTCACAATGCGATGACATGACATTGAAAATAAATTACATGCCACTCTTCAAGCGGCATGTAATTCACTATCTAGGGGGTGCATTGTGCTCGCCTTTATTTCTTCGTGTGATTGTCATAACTTGCCACAGTTTTAATGTATCATTCAGAAGCGCTGCGATTTGATCTTTAGTAAATGAAACTTCTATATTTATGTTATGTGAGTACGACCACTTCGCATAGTTAAATTCCAGTGTGAATTAAATATCAAAGACCATGAGAAAAATATTTGACAATTCAGATATTTACTTGCCAAGAATAAATAATTAAAATGAAATGATGGTGGGGATGATGTCAAATGATGACGATGATACTCGGAATGACATTAATTAAGCTGTTCTAGTCTACCCTTATAAACACTTTATGTGCTTACAGCTTCGCCATCCCAGTGGTTTTAGGGCAGGGAAATGAATTATTTATTTTTTCTTGCGTTTTTTTTTTCGTTGCACGAAAAAGCTGTGGGAAGCGGATGAGGTCATCCTTTGTGCCGTGACTGCTGGCATTCGCACCAACTGGGTGCAAGCCATTCGTCAGGCCGTGAGAAACCGAAGCAGCATGACAATCATCTCGAAAGACGCACCACCACCTGGTTTGGGGACGTCTACTGTGGCGACACCGACGGTGCCGCAGGTGGTGTCGTCTTCGCCAGCGCCACCCACGCTCGCAGCCTTGGAAGGGAGGCCTCCCCACGAGACGTCGTCGAGCGACGACCACTCAGAGTATTTCTCCATCGTCGACGAGGATGAAGAGGACGTCGTGGAGGATCCATCGCGGACGCTTCCACCATCTCCACCACTCAACCGCACAGCGATATCGAGGTACGGTTCGCATGCAGGGCGATGGATGGGCAACAAGTTGTTTAGTGTGTGTGACTGATGTGGACCGAGTCCACACTTGTGATATGCCAGTGTGGTGGTTCTCATCAAAGGGCTAGCTTCAAGGAATGAATGTGTTACCTCATAGATGCAAGTGATCAGTTATGAATTGTTGGACTTGCTCTGAAGTATACACACTTTAAGGTTTATACAGACTTAAATGAAGTACACAACATTGTCACACATTGTACTATAATTATATAATAATTAACCAAGACACAAGAAACTTAGCAATGCACAGCACTATTTTCTAGAGTGCTGTGGATTGTTATCTGTAGTTCTGCGTTTTGTCAGAGCTGATGTGTCAACAGTATTTCTCCATCCATGATGTGCATGGCGTGTGCTTCCATGATGTGCAGGGTGAAAGAGCGAGCCCGGTCCCGGTCAAACTCGCGGTCTCGGCAGAGTCGGCGGCTCCGGTCGCCGCAGCCGACTCAGGGAGGCGAGCCAGCCGGTACTGGTTTATCGCAGGAACCGGAAGAGACGGCTCACAGTGACCGTTCGAGCAGCTGGGACCCCGCTTTGGTTAGTGGCACATTTTATCGAGGGCACTTAACAACTCTGCGAACAGATTATCCTTTCCGAAACACAGAGTTACTAGAGGCAATGGACAGTAACTGTAATGGCAGCTACGTCCTATGATGCAGTGCGGAATCAGAGCATTGAAAATGTGTTCTTCGAAATTCTATCAGTGTGAGTGTTGGTTCCAAGGGTATCAGGGTGTAAGGAGTGACACCTTGCTTCTTCTAGGACCAACACCTTGGTTCGGTCCCCGGACCAGGACAAATTTTTCGATTAAGAAGGTTTCCTTTTTGAGAAGTCTGTATCTGCAGTTAAATCTTCTTATAGCAAGCCTCCATATAACAAACACCTCGATATAACAAAATTTTTCTACTCCCCATCGTTACTCCATAGCGGCACATGTATTTGCGACCTCTATGTAACAAAGCAATAGCGGGAGACATCTTTTATATAATGAATTTGTCATTTTGGCACGACCATGCATGTGCTGCGGTTGCCCCGCCGTCGGCGGAGCGCATGGCGTGCTCGTTCTTGCCGCGCGCGGAATAATGTGTCCTCTTCCACCCCCTCCAAACCAAGAACATAAAAAGCAAACTACTTTTACGTTGGCAGTGCCACGCCTTTAGTTAACCTCACATATGTATGTGGGGATGCGCTGCATATGGAGGGCACATTACTGAATAGTTTATCGCGGTATCCGTGTAGTTCGCTAGTTTTTGACGCCATGCGCGCATGTACGGTTTCACTGCAAATGAATGGTGTGTGTGACCCCTGATGACAATAAACTTTTCTTTTTTTTTCTTTCCTTTATTTTCTTTTTGTAAGTGCGGACAGCCGTGTCGTCAAATTAGGTGACCTTGATTAGGAGATGTCAGATTAGGCGCTGATGGAAATCGCAGAGACCACGATAACAACGATGAATTTTCAGATCGACTCGTGACACGCTTCCATTTTGTGCCACGCGGCATAGTTCGCGGGACTGTAGCTTTGGCGATGAGCCAGTTAGCTATGACAGCAATGCGACGGCGCGTGGAATGCAGTGGAATGAATGCAATAGCAACATCTTGTTTTGTTATACGAATGAAGTAAGGCTGGCAGTCAACTTTTTTTAATCCGATGTGGAACTCCTACAAAACACTGGTGTAAAGAAATACGGTGGCTCCAGGGATAAGTGCTCTTTTCACACAGTCTCTTGCTGAGCTAGCACGTGCGCCAGCGTTCGCAACCTGAAGGTCAAAGTTTAGTGCGTTGCAACTCGAGTAACCCCACTTTCTCAGCGCGTTTTTTCACGCTTACAAGCGGTTCCCTGTCTCTATGAGCATTCAACGGCAGTTCTAACGCGCAGAGGGTATTATCATATGTGCCCTCCATGTGATAGAAATGGGCCGGCTTATTTCATTTCTGCTTCAGCAGTGTTCGGGCGCTTTTACCTGCTTGTATAAGCTGCGATACGCGGGGGCATATTATCAATGTGGACTTGCTACGGAACATGGGGACTATGGCAAAAACCCACTGAGTGTCCATTTAACTGCTTTCGCAATGGGCAGTGCAGTTTTTTTTGGGTTATCTTTGCCTTCAGTCCTACATTGGCTTAATGTGTGCAGTGATTTTTGGAATTTTTGTACCGAACCTGCATATATCGAAATCCTCTTATAACTAAATTTTCCAGAAATTTATCAATTTTGTTACATACAGGCTTAACTGTATTCTCTCATAGCTTCATGCTACAAAAGGTTGGTTGTCAATGGTCTCTTTCATAGTGTGTAGCCAAGAGAACACATTGGAAATAGTTAGGAATGGCAATTTATGCATAAAATGATGACAGCTATCACTGAAAAAAACATACAAGTATCTGTGTCAACATACATGTGACCCTCATCTATTGAAGTTAAGCAAATCATCACAAGATGTTACCAACAGCTTTGCTACAGCCCCAATGAAGTTCACAGCTGTCATAATCAGCAATGACCCTCCTTCAGTTGACCCCATGGCTGCACTAATCTGCAATTGTAAAGATGAGTTTAAGCGAACAAATACTTTTCAACACATCTGCACTGACAAAAACCTGCGAATGTTGCTTGTCAATTTATCGTAAAGTTGTGGTGGAGTTCACGCCAATCCTGTGCTTTGTGTTTTTCGTTTTTTCAGGGCATGGACGTTGTGGATTCGAAGCCTCCTCTAGACACGAGTCGTTCCACAACGCCGTCAAAAACTGATGCAACTACCTCCACAAGCGTTACTTTGACGGACGCAACGCCAGCCTCTGCACGAAGGCCTCCTGTAGCACGAAATTCTCGCCGGTCATCATCATTGCGGGAGCTGCGGACGAAAAAGTTGGAGTCCCGGTGTTCCGAACTGGAAGACCAGCTGAGGGCACGTGACCGTGAACTTGGACAGCTGAGGAGTGCCCCACATGGTGCGTCGAGCTTTCTTCTGAGAGGCTTACCAAATGATGAAGTGCTGACGCGCTCTCTGGAAAACCTAGAGACGTTCTTGACCTCCAGCATTGCGAAATTGAGCCGGCTAAAAGAGCAGCTGCGGAAGAGTGCGGAAGAAGGGGCGACTGGAGGCGAGAGCCTGAGAAACATCTGGGGAGAGCTAGAAAGCCTCATTTCCGAAAACAGCCGACGGGTCGAAGCAACGACACGGGCTCTGCGAAACTCGGCTACCCTGGAAGTGGAGGGGAAGTTAGCACGTGCAGCAGAGGAGGCATGGGTGCTTCGACGCGAGCTTAAAAGATCCCAGGATGCCTTTGATGACCTCGAGCTTCGATGCCTCGCGCTCAAGCGGGACGCCAAGAACACCGAGGAGCTACACGCTTCACAGCTGGCACTGATGACGGCTCGCATTGATGACCTCACAGCAAAGCTCGCCTTGTCAGAGAAAGCACAGCGCCAGCTGCGACAGCGACTGGCACGTGCAGACTCCAAACAAGAGAAGCGACGACTCTCACTCAAGGGCAAGGAAGCCGCTGCAGCAGCTGCAGCGGCCGCTGCGAGTCCTTCAAAGGAGCTGGAAGTGAAGCTGACGCACTTGGAACACAAGCTCGCACTTCTGGAGGAAGCTTTCCAGGGTCCCGTCAACGAGGCTGCGTCCGACGCCTCTGCTCCGGATGACCTCAATGCCGACACACCCACAGGACGGAGGTCATCTCTGGATAGCCTCTCCGGTGACCAACAGAGCCTGCTGCTCCGTGTTCAGCTTATGGATCAGAGACTTCAGTCGGCCCTGGACCAGCCGAAGCCCCTGGCACGACCTAGGATATGCCTCCAGACGGAAGCTCTTGATGGAGGTGGGGCCGGTGATGGATGGAGTAGCTTGTCTCTGGCAACGAGCGTGACAGATCTGCGGCTTCCCGAACACGGGGGCGAGTCACCGCCGGCAAGCTACCGCGAATGTCTAGATTCATTAGATGCGAGGCTTGATTCACTCTTGGAATGGTTACATGAGGCGCTCACCTCGCTCCGCGAGTCAGGCGTGATGGGTTCCTTTCCCAAGCATCTCGTAGACTGCATAGGTGCTAGGGACGCCATGTCAGAAGATGGCAACAAAGACCGCTTGGCGAGGAACCTGTTACTGTTGAAAGACGTCGGCTCAAAGCTGACAGCGGCGGCAGGTTTTCAGATTCACTTCTTTGGTAACTTGGCCACGCACCTCAGAGAGACGTCCCTCATCCTCTTCTCCCTCGAGGAGAGGTTCGATCAAGCGGCGTGCTCGCATGACTTCAGGCTAGTCACTTCCAGAAGTAATAAGTCTTGGGACCCATTGGGAGAGGCCACGGGTCACTGCCAGCTCACGGAACTGGAAAGCTCGCACTCGGGCAGCGAGGCTGTCACAACTGAGGTCGAGGAGCTCGCATCACGCCTCAAGTCACTAGGCAGCGCGGCGGAGCGCTTCAACAAGAGCCGCCGAGTCCTGGTAGTCCAGAGGCTCTCCGAGTGCCTGGATATCCATCCAACGTCTGACTTGGAGCCAGACGCACTCCAGAACGTGGCGGAGCAAGAGGCCGTCCTGGGTGCAGTCATGGAGGCGCTGTCAGCAGCAAGAGCTCATGTCAGTGACACCCTCTGCCAGAGCTTCTGCTTGTACTCGAGGACTGTTTCGGTGTCATCAGCAGACGCAGTGTCATTACTGCGGCAGCTTGAGGGCGCTGTCAGGCAAGAATTTCTGAAGGTGCGCGGAGAACTGCGAGCTTCATGCCTGGCTGAGCTGGAGAGTTACTGCTCCGCGAACCTTCCGCGCGATGTCCTTGACAAAGAGCTGGTTCCTGTGGTACGCGACCTTGCCACTGCCAACTGCGTTTCAGCCGTCCTGAGAGCATACGTGTCTCACGTCGAAGAGGTGGTTCGGCAGTGTGCGAGGGCACTGTGCCGGGACGAGCAGGCAGCAGCAGCACCTTTGCCATCCGCAGATGATGCGGAAACCGAGAAGACAGTGCAGGAGCTGTGCGACAGGGCTGCTGCCGTGGCAGAAGGTGCGCCACATCTGCTGCGCAGCTGGCTGACACGGTGCCTCACCGAAGATGACTCGCACGAAGACGACCTGAGTGCTGGTGTGGCCTGTGTCAACTCAACAGCGGATGTTGCGGACGCGCTGGAGCGGCTCAGTGTGAGACTGCACGAAGAACGGGAGGGTCACCGGCAGCGAGTGCTCGCACTTCAAGACCGCCTGGACGCTACACAGCGAGACTGTGAACGGCTCCTAAAGGTTGGTGCTCATAGTGTGAGAGACGTATAGTGAAAAATTTGCTGGTAGAAGTTATTCATTGGAGTTTATTTGTTTATTAATTAATTTACGTATTCCTTTCTATTCTCATGCCAGTTAGCATACAGTATAAAATAATGTATCAAGGATTGCATTCCAAGTGACATTTAATCTGACTTTCTGTTTATTGACCACAAGCTCGGCCAAATAAACACTTTCATCAGAACATCCAGTCTGCTTCCTTCGTTCATGTCACGACCCCGGGACAATATTGGCATTTTCAATAATATAAAAAGCAGATGGAATAAGTTTTCTGAACATTGGTCATCATGTGAGGTCCCTTTACCTCCTTATGGGCCGAGCACTTGTGGCCGCCATGATTAATAGTTCTGGCAATACATTGCCAGTTCTAATCGCAGAGGCCGCAAGGCATTTTTTGCACTTCACCTATTTGTCGACAGATGCTCCTAACAACATTCATGCTGTCGCACATGAGCGTTGGATCATATATCTACTGAAGGTGGTGCCACTGCTCTGCTCAGTACAAACGAATGCACTCTGCAATCGGTAAACTAGAAAAGATTATATTAAAAGCCATGATGGATTTAAAAGCTAATATAGAGACTGTAATGTACGCCAGTCTTCTTAAGAATAGCCTGCTGTGGTTAGAGGTCTTAAAAGTTTTAAACAGCGGGGCTTCTCTTCTTTTTCTACAGTCTGGTTGCGCCACCTGCCGAGGCCTGAGAGAGCAAACGAAGGCATTGGCGCAGCGGGCAACTGAGCTGGAACGCGTGGCTCGGGACGGAACCCTGTGTGAGCGCTGCCCGGCACAGCAGGAGCAGCTCCGGCGCCTCGCCAAGGAGCACTCCCGTGAGCTTGCCGAGCACGAGGCGTCTGCACGAGAGGAGCTTGAGGGCCACATTCGCTGCCAGGTCGGTGATCCCGCAGACTCGGCTGTTCGAGATGTGCGTTTCTGGCACCTTCACGATTGATGCAATGTGTAACACTGTGCACTATGCAATGTGTAACACTCTAGTGTAGCACTATGAGCTCCTTGTTATCGTTTGCTCTTTAATCGGTTTTCTGTGCAGCGTTTGAACAAGCAAACTCGAGTCTTAGTGCTTGAAGCACTGCTCCCTCCAGAGCTGCGGCACTCTGCCTTCCGTTTGGCATTTGGATAGTTTTTGTAACATGCAGTCTTCACATAATTTTTAGACGCATAGACCACTTCGTACAAGGTCGCAGATATCCTAGTTGACATTAAGCGAACGAAATGGACCTGGGCTGGCCACGTAATGCGTAGAACAGACAACTGCTGGACAGTAAGGTCAACATAATAGTTACCAAGGAACGGGAAATGCAGTAAATGTAGCCAGAGTTCAATGGAGTGATAACAATCCCGTAGCCAAGAGGAAATATCCTAGCTCCCCCTTCTACTACCAAATTTTGAATGGAGAGGGGTGTTTTGCAGAGATCAGGTAAAGGAAATACAGGTGTTTTTTGAGGCCTTCATCAAGTGGGTAACCTGCCCCCTCCCCCAAATGAATTTTTTTTTTTGCTAGGGGCCAGAGTGACAAAATAAAGAAGTTCGCAGAGATAAAATGGAATCGGCTTATGATGGATAGTGCAAACTGCACATCATTAGGAGAGGCCTTTGTTTTGCAGTGGACTATAACAGGCCAAGAATGATGTCGATTATTATTAGTGGGCCACTTTACATGACTTTATGTTCCCCACATCTGGAGACGGCCTTTCAAAAAATATATTGAAAGATAATAAATGAGCATCAATCGTGAGCTTTGGAGAATCCGCGTCAGGATCTAAATGCGTGGAAGACTTAGGTTAGTGCTGTATCTATCATCGTCACCATGTTTCGTACATTGCACTGGTTTATTCCTACGGTATGTGTGTTTAGGTTTGTGTGACTTTGTGTGTTCTTGTGTGCATCTGCACATGTGCGTTGCTCACATTTCAGGAAGCCAACCACCAACGAGAAGTGCAGCGGCTAGAGGCAGAGCTGAAGGCGGCAAAGAACCAACTACAGCGTCTTCAGGTGGGTGAATGACTGGATATTTTGATGTTTTGAAGGTGCCTTGCGACACCTTTCTAAGTAGCCGTGAAATGACTTCATGAAAGGAGCTTATTGCCTCACAAATTGACCGCTACAAAAATTTTTAGAATCCGTCCGGTACCAGCAGAGCTACAAAGACATGTCGCACACTGCAGTTGGTTTCTCTTGTGTCGACGAATGCGCTGGAGGCTAAGCAGGGAGGGATGGCATGGAGAAAGAAAATATGTCGGGCGCACCTCGTGACCTTGAGCATTTTTTCTTTTTTCTTTTTCTTCGAATATGAGGCTTTTCAGTGCGATCGCGTGTGCACCTGCGGTCACATCGCTGCCTCCCGCGGTGGTCCCAGTAACTCCCAAGGGCGCCACGCTCAAATCAGCTAACGGCATGATGATTGCGCCTATGACGTAGTGATCTTTAAGTGCATAGCATCATTCGATGAGAGAAAAGAAGGCGATTTTTAGCTGACTGAGAACTTATTCTAAATTTCAGGCCGCGTGCTGTGCTAGAATATTTGGGTTGCATGTTCTCGGGAGCCGCGACTACTCATCGGCAGCATTGTCACACCATGTTCAAAAAGTGTTGTGGAGCAGCTTTGAGGAAAATATTGAATAGGAACACTAAATCAGTTCGTGTACAAACATGCTGTTTTAAATATTTTATTTTTGTTTATTTCAACATTATTGTATTGATGAGACAATTCTTGTAACATTCAAACCTCAGTAATATAACAAAAAGGGACATGATGAAAAGCTCGTAAGCAGGTGGTGTATGCTCAAGCTGGCATTTCTACAAGTGGACTTGTGTTCTTGGCCGCCTTGAAAAATACTAGTCTATTTGTCAAAATGGCTCCAGCGTACACCGCCATTTATGAAATTTTCATCGCAAGCTTTCATCTTTCCCTTCCTGCCTTTTCTTTAAGAAGGGATATAGCTTGTTTTTTGTGTCCTTGTCTGCACAACCTGTTTGTTATTTTTTCTTTAAGATGAGCCTTACCAGCTAAGATGTAAGGGCCTGTGGACACACTACCTGCACAGCTGCACCGCATGTGCATGTGTCAGGACATCTGCCACACGCAAGCAAAGGTTGAAAGAGCGTATTGACGACATGCTCCCGCCCTCTACTTGAATGCGGCAGGTGTCCCAGCACGTGCACTGTGGCTGTGCGGATGGCGCATGTACAGGGCAGAAGTTGTCTGTGCTGGTCATTTAATTTTGAGTGACCTTTGACCTTTCGTTGAACCAGGAGGAGCAGGAGGAGAGAATAGGCAGCCTACGGGAACTGTACCAGCAGAAGCTGTCCCAGGGGTTGGAGGTCGTGGACGCCGAGGCTGTGCGGCAGCGCTGTCGGCCAGAGATGGAACAGCTCAAGGTATTGCCACACGTTGATGTCATACATTGGCTGCAAAACTTCATGGGACCTGGGCTTGCCACCTCGTGCTAATTTATGTCACGTGTTAAAGGGTCGCAACATAGACTGAAAAAAACTGCAAGAGATTGGAAATCTTAAATACATGACCGGCACTCGGGGATGAAAAACGGAACTTCTGTATGCTGCAATCGCTTTGCATGAAACTGTGGTCACTGTCAATGCAATCATATATGCTGATGATGAAGCTCAAAGTACACGTGCATCCAATGCTCACAGAGTCAAAGCAATGCTACTTGCTGCAACTGCTGCAGCCCAAACACTTGTGGATGCAATCACAGCAACGAGGCAGTTCTAAGGCATGCGGGTCCAAAACAGCCCTACCGTTTGCCATAATCGGTGTGCATGAAATAGCTGTCCTATCACTATCGACGTGATCGTCAGTAGCGACCATGCAGCTCCGAAGGTGTGTGGCTAACGAATCGGTGAATGAAAGGTAGTAAATTTGTGGAAAGGCACGAAGCGTTTTGCCGTTCCTGTCGTTCACTTGTGACGGACTTCGGCTCTTATTCTTCTGTTGGCCTCTCACAGAGCATTAGGGTGCGCTTGTTCAAGGCAGCCAGCTGCTCAGCCGTTCCTGAGTTGACCATTCATATGTGTCCCGGAAAGGCATGCGTGCAACAGTTCTTGCTACAGAAATGAATGTTTTCTGCATACACTCAAACCTAATTACAACAAAGTTGCATCTTACACAAAAGTAAGTTCATTATATCCTAAAAAAAGTTATGAAAATATATTTATTACGCTGTATTTATTGCCAGACTATTAGTCACCTTATTTCGTTATAACCAATATTCTGTTATATCCGGGTTCATTATGTCGAGGTTTGAGTGTATGTTGTAGTGTGAAAATGGATTTTCCCAGTTTTTTGGTGATACAAACTTTCAGGTGATTTGAATATTATCGCTCCCTGTTGAGATTGGTATCACCAAGACTTTTTTGTAGTTGGTCAGGTACGCTCATTGCTGGCCCCCGTTTGTCTAATAGAAGGGCTCGTGGCTTAACGTGTGAACACTCCTTTGACCATGGCCTTTTGAGCACGTACCAATTTACACTACTCGCTCCTTCTTGTCATTGTTTGTCTGCACGTGCAGCGCCTTTGTGAGAAAGGTTTGGCGGCACTGGAGGCCTCGCACGGCCGGCTCGTGGCCCAGCTCCAGGAGCGGCACCAGGCCGAGATCGAGCGTCTGCATGCCGAGCGAGACCGCGCGCTGGCCGAGGAGACCAAGGCGACTCTGGCCGGTGAGTCTCCACGCACTGGTAGGCAAGCCGGTAGGTTCCTGCACGGCCAGCAGGAACTGAGACGACGCCATGGGGCGTTATATTCGTATAATAGTATAGTCATTAAGGGAAACCTGAAGGGACTGGACAAATGTGTTTCATTTAACACGAGTTTCGTTTACCGAAAAATGGCCAAGGGTGCGCAATACAAAAACGAAATCAATATTGTCAGAAGCTGTTGTTCAATTCGAGCAGCAGTTCCGTTTAACAAATTTTCGTTTGCTGACCGTCTACTGTGGAACCTCGGTGACACTAATCTTTGAGGATTTTCTCGGTGGGCTGCTATATTGTTCAGAGTATGTTCGGACCTAGAAGGACAGTTATGTAAATGCACACACCAATCGCTGACAGTTTGTCGTCGGTCTCCTGAGCTGCACATGCCATGAAGATGCGAAATCAGCCCCACAACTGGCGGCGCTGTCTGCGATTGTTATATTTTCGAGTGGCTACACCTCCCTGATTCAAATTACCGTGACATAGCGTGCGTTCGAGGCATTTCTTTCGCGGTCACTGCAGTGTCGACGCTGACACTAACTTTTCTTCGTTGCAGCTCTCAACGCAATGCAGAGAGCTCATCAAGAGGAGCTACACCGGGAGATCTCCAACTTCAAGGAGGACTACGCGCAGCAGATGCGCCACGGACGGGACGCGGAATGCCTCCAGAGGGAACACCAGTGCGTTAACGTCCGAACATTCTTTGTGCCTACATTGTCCCTTCTTTTATCGTGTGCACAAGCCGAAATCCGCGACGACCACTTTTTTTGGGGATATGTTTAAATTTTGATATAACGAAATTGATAAAATGGGCTACACTTAAACCTTATTATAACAAAGTCGCATCTGCCATGGAAATACTTCGTTATATCCAGAAATTTGTTATGGACATATACTCGTCAGACTGTATCCATGACAAGACTATTATTCAATTAGTCTGTTATAACCAAGAATTTGTTGTATGTGAGTTCATTATATTGGAGTTTTAGTGTATTTGCTTCCTTACATGAAAATTTCTTCAAATTGAAATTTGACCTTTTAAAGCTAAGTGTGATTACTCATGGCTTCTTCTTTTTGCACGAGAAGTCCTGGAAAAATGTCACTTTTTGCTTTCCTTTTTCCCTGGTTGCAGGGAAGAGCGCGAGCACATCAAGCAAGAGATCCTGTCCCTGTCCGAGAAGTATTCGCTCAAGTGCCTTGAGAAGGCGTCGCTCGAGGAGCGGCTGCAGCGAGCCGGACAGCAGCTGCAGGAGGCCAACTACCAGGTGAGAGCCTGTCATGTTCACCTGTTTGCATACACATGTTTACAAGTTCACATGTTTACAAGTTACATCTCCCATACAGTGCTTGGCTTCATTATCTGCTGCTTTTCATGTAGCTCAAGTGTAACGAAGTGAACATTGTCTGGCTGCTTTTGCATTGTAACAAATGTGTGGGTGCAACTACTCAAACCTCGATATAACGAACTCAAATAGGACGAAGTGTTGGTTATAACGAAATCAATGAAGAATAGTCTTGCAATAGCTATAATGTTGGAACATATCTTTATAACGAATATATTTTTGTGGGGGATGCAACTTTGTCGTAAGGAGGTTTGAGTAGTTCTATACGTAATGAAGCAACTTGCTTGTGATGAAGTTCGACCGCAGAAGCGAGCACGACTTGCATCTGGAGAAGTCAGTTGATGGCGTCCCGGCCTTGTTTTGCTCGTGGCAGGTGCTGGACTTGCTGGCCAGGAACAAGCAGTTGGCCTCGCACTTGGGCCTCCAGATCCTCCAGCGAGAGCAGGCGGTCACTTCGGACAACTCGGCCGAGGCCCTCGAGGTAACGTGAGCACCGCACTCATCTGTGAAAATTTGGACGAAGAAAAAAAAAAAATGTCGGGCTCTACCCACAGCAGTTCCTTTCCGTGCCATAGGGGAATGTTATAGATGCTCTCTTCCAATATTGGCTACAGTCGAACACTTTTATAAGAGGCACTAATATAAGAGACAAATGGATGCAAGGGACACCAGCATGCCCACAGTAAAATACAGGGGGATAGGCAACACGAGAATGACGAAGCTGTCATTGCTACTGTGTGGGAACAACTTTTGTCGATTACAAATACAGTCGTCATCAATCATTTTGTTACAAAGTCTCATTACGGCTGTACTCGTCGTCGATAGCAAAGGGTTAATATGTGTACTACTTATATTACCTAAAATTTTAAAGTTCAAGCGAAAATTTACTACACTCAAACCTCATTATAAGGAAATTGCATCTTACATGAAAATAAGTTTGTTACATCTGAAAATTTGTTTTAAAAGGTATATTCCTGACACCATCTATTGCTAGACCATTCTTCATTTACTTCGTTATAACTGGTATTTCGTTACATCTGGGTTGGTCATATCGAGCTTCGAGTGTAGCACGACTGCCTTTTATGGCTGAAGGACAAGTGTGCCACGATTCTGTGGGGGGAGCTGACGTTTTTTTGTTGGGTTGTAATAGAGCATAGTTCTTTGACGCTGATGTGCCACTAACCCACTTTTGGCTCATAGTGTTCTCGTCTTCTTTTTTTTTTCCAGAAGTTGCTGCAGTTGCGGGACAGCCAACTCGTGCAGCAGCGCGAGGAAAATGCACAGATTTTGCACTCCCTGCAGCTCGCCAAGACGGTCAGTGCAGAGTTTTTGGGTTCGGTTTGCCATCTTGAAGCAAACATTCACTTGCTTTCAAGTCTTATGGGGATTTGCTAAGACACGTTGCCGGGCTAGTTGGTTGGGGTTCATCATTTATAAGGGTATAGCGCACCACGGCAAGGACACAGAGAGATACACACACACATGGTGATAATAAAGAGAAAGAATATTTCTCTTGTATTAGTGAATGACAATTTTGCGACACCAAAAGCACTCCACTTACTGCGAGAAAAGTCTTGGCAAGAGTCTCTGCAAGAAAAATACAGCTGGCATCGCTGCCTTTGCATTCTATCACCAGCTTGCCCTGATGTAGTTTTCGACGATGTGTACATGCACCTACGTAGTTTTTGTGTTATTACAAAAGATTTGCATTGCGCTTTTAAGAAACATTGTGTTTTAATCATACTAGCATGTTTCAGAAACATTTATTGAACCCATACATTTGTAGCAGATGCTACGGTTCTGGTTGATTTCCCTGCCTTTCTCTCTTCTATCTGCTGGTTCTCATTAAAGTTGTGTTAGACAAGGAAATGAACTCTCCGAAATTTCCTTCAGTGCTTCATTAAAAAACTCATGAGCGAAGTGCAGTCACCAGATGAAGCTCGTCTGTCTGACTTGCTTTTCTTCGTTTTGTTTGTCATGCAGAAGATAAACCAGCTGAACAGCCAGTGCCAGCAGCTGAGCAGCAGCCTGCGTGCGGAGCGCAGCGCCCACCAGGCTGAGGCGCAGCGCCTGCAGTCCCGCCTCGATGGTCTGGTTGCCCCTTCCGGTGCGTTTCGCCTCTTCACTTGTAAGGCCTTCAGCCAAAATCTAAATACAGTGTTTTCTTGGTAAACAGAGATCTGTTAAATGGAACTGCAGCTTAAAAATTGGGAACAGTTGCCTCCAGCATGAGCGGTTTCATACTTGTATTCTCTGTCGTTGTTCGTCTCTACGTAAACAGAACTCCTGTTAAATGGAACACACTTTCATGGCCCCTTCAGGTTCTGCCTAACGAGAGTCTACTGTATAATGAATTGCCAGTTATAATGAAATGAATGAAGAATGGTCTTGCCATTTGCACAGCATTGGGAATGGGCGTTTTATATAGAATGTTCAATTTAGAAAAGGCAGTTTCATATCTCATGCGACTTCATTGTGGTGAAGTTTGACCATATATCTATACACTCAAACCTCAATATAATGAACACGGATATAACGAAATATTGGCTATAGCAAAATAAATGAAGAATAGGCTTGTAATAGATACAGTGCTAGGAATAATTTTTATAACGAAGTTTTGCATGTAACGAGTTTATTTTCTTGTAAGATGCAACTTTGTTATTATGAGGTTTAAGTGTATGCACCGCCAGCACTTGCCATGCATCACAACTTAGCGCCTTGATCTGTTGTCTCTTCAAGGCGTATATTTAGGCTAGTTGGTTCGTGATAGCTGCAACACAGTGCCGGGAAACGCAAGCGATAAAAAGACGCCGCTTGTGTTGTTTGGCACCATTTCAGTGCTGTCATCTTTCTTGCGTTCCTGTATTTGATCCTTCAAAAAGTTACGTATAAAACCTCTGGTGCTTGCTATTAAACACTACACCTGCCGTCCTTACTTTGCTTCCAGCACCGGCTGTGACATTTTTCTGAAAAGAACAGTCGTGGATTCTCACTGTGAGCCCTCGCAACCATAACACGGGGATTTGACAGCGCTTCATAAGACTTACACATGTCAGGGACAGCTCACAGGCAGTGCCTGTTTGTTGCCTGTCTCTCGCATGTGTGCATCTTTTATAGTGCTAAAATCACCATGCTATGTAATCACCCACTTGCCCAACAACAAGTTCTTACTTTGCAACCATTCGCCTGTGGAGGTGTTGCTGGATACTTTCACATTACATGTTGTCGAGGTGTGTCAAAAGACACCAGGAAGCCGTAGAGAAGTTGAGGCGAATTTCCCTTGAAATGAGTTGAGGTGATTTTCAGAGGAATCGCTGTTGCATGCAAGGCATTTCGTAAAGCAAGACGGAAGCGCAATGGAGCACATCTGTTATTTCAGTAGTTGTTATTAGAGTGGATAGCCTGAACTTAGCTAGCACTGGCAGATATCAGCTATTGATGATAGTATGTGGTTAAAGGCTAGACTTCAAGCTAGGTCGTACATTTTTATTCTTCTGTTAACAGAAGAATAATAATAGCAACCAGCAGCATAAACAATTGTTTATGTTGCCTACATTATAATTTTATATTGTAAATGTTATGTCCTACTTTATTACTTTTTTTTCTAATTCCCAATTCGGGCTTGGTGAATATTTTTTGCTATATATTACTGAAGAACAGGTCAGTCTGAAGAAGTCTCACTCGCCTGCCTAAATAATGCCAGGCTTTAAAATTTGCTTAAAGCCACCCATTAGACCATTGTGTGTTCTTTGGGTTCGTTAGTGACACTATAATAAGAAATTGACCTGCATAAAATTAGAACAGAAAAGAGGTCCTACGAGTTCATAATTGTGTGTGCAGATGACGGTGCGGCATCGCAGTCAGCGTTGCAGCAGTGTCGGCCCGTGCCGGAGCGCCGTTCCTCCCTGGTGATCCGTAAGCAGGCCCAGGCTCCATTGGCCAAAGGTGAGTGCACGCCTGGAACTTGCGGTTGATAGGCTTGTGCGAATAGTGAATTTTAGGTTCGAAGCAAATTCGAAGTGAATAGTGATTATGATCGAATAATTTCAACTCTAATTCAAATGGTATGTATGACATGTAAAAGAAAAGGAAATATCATGACCTAACTAACCTGCACAATATTTCTTTTGAATTGAAATAGGGGCTCTTAGCGAATGCCATTTATTTTTTTCGTTAAAAGGAAGTCGGAACAACCTTCAGTAGTAGATTCAGCAGGATGCGAGTGATAACCTGTAGGATACTTAATGTTTTATTATCCTTAAATCATATAAGCCAGCATAACAAGCTTAATAATGTGAAGAATTGATTTGAGGGTAACATGTTCCTTTAAAGGGGCCCTGCAACGCTTTTTAAAGTAGCCATGGAGCCAGTAAACATTCTTGTTGCCTCACAAGTTTACCGCCGCAGTACGAGTCCAGTGCAAGCGGAATTCGAAAAATTTGTCGCACGCTGCAATCACAATCTCTATTCTCGTCTCGACGAAACAGCTGGACGCTAAGGGGCACGGCGAAAGAAAATATGTCACGTGCATCTCGTGACCTTGAGCACCTGTTCTTTTTCTTCGAATACGCGGCTTTTCAGTGCAATCGCGTATGTACTTGTTGACAAGCGGCGTCCCCGGTAACGACGAGCGCGCCATGCTCAAATCAGCCGATGGCTGTGACCAGAGCCGTATATTCCTTCTTGGCTGTGACAAGTCATTTTGAGCTTGTAATGTCATTTGCCGAAGGAAGAAAGCAATTTTTAGCTTTGAAAGTTTATGGTGAATTGCAGGCTGTGTGCTGCGCTATAATATTTGCCTCGCGTGTTCTCGGTAGCCTCGACTGCCGATCGGCAGCGTTTTCTGACCTTGCTCGGCAAGTGTTGCAGGGCCCCTTTAAATTTGAAGGGGAGCTTCGCGGCGAAGCGAATTTTTTTTGATTAGGTGTTTTTACGGCTTAGCACTCCTACATTGGAGTGAAACCACCTTTACAGGTGGTTACATGCAGATTAATATACATTTGTTCGATCATTGCGAATACTTTGAAATTATTCGATAATTTAAATTCGAATTGAAAGGAATGCTCAACTATTCATTGGAATATTCGAAGCATTCGAATATTCTCACAAGCCTAGCGGTTAGGGCTTTTTCATCTCACTGATAAAGATGAATGAACGACCACCGTTTTTCTATAATCTAAGTTTTGTCATTACATTTAAAAGAATCTCATTATAGAAAAGTTACACCCACCACAAAATACTTCGCTATAAATGTATATTTGTGGCACTGTATTTACTGCAAAACTATTTTTTAATTACTTTGGTATAAACTATAAATTCGTTATAGCTGTATTTGTTACAACAAGGTCTTAGTGTGCATATTCGGTAATTACAAGGCGTAATATTAAAAAAAGATGCTAACAAATTTGTCTGATTCTAGCATATACACAGTTTTCATGTGGGCTGAGAGTTTGTGGTGTGTTGCCTGTTTGTGGCTACATATCACCCAACTCCACGGGCACAATCATTAGCATGCCTTAGCGTTGCATACTAAGCTTTCATAACACCACGTGCGTAAAAGCGCTGCGTTTTCTGCAGAGTGCATGCGCATAACTTGCGCTCATGCCCAACATTCAGAGTGTGGCATTTTGATGGTTTCAGGTCCATTATGGGCGGTAAATTCTAAGTACTTAAACTCGTCAATAATGTCACTGTCATGCATTTGCACCTGGTCACTGTGCAGGCTATTCATTAAGTTATTCTGTGCTCACTTTCAGGTGACTCCCACAAGGGTTTCAGTCGTCCCGACCCGACGACCGGCGCGCACAGCAGCTGAAGCGCTGCTACTGAGAATGGAATTACGGCCAATAGCTGTCCATTGTTTGCCTTATACTTTCCTCTGTCTCTGCTGGTCAGAGAACAAAAGAAAAATGTGACTGTACACAGCCCGACTTACACCTCACACACAGCCGTCAGCAATACGCCCAACCCCGATGTTGTTCTGTAGTCCCCTCCCTGTGCTTGACGATGTGCTGACACAAATTCGCGCCACCAACTTATCGACCGCAACATAAGTGACCCTGGTGCAAAATCCGGGTACTTAGTTCTTTTTTTCATATAGGATGTTTTTTTTACTTCGTTTCTCGTCATTATAGCCTAAGCGTTTCTCGTTTCCTCTGTCGTTTGCACAGTCTCGTCTGCGTTTTGAAACGCGTGCGCCACCCGCTGCCGATTCACATGGGCAGTTCTCAAATGAACTTCGGTCTCCGGAACTTGTGACCGGTCGATGACTGTCAGTTGTGTTCATGACGGTGCTCTTTTAGTTAGTCTTCTTTTATTGAAAATGCGCGGTGTTGAGAAACTTGCCATGTCACCTTGCAGCTACGTTAGAAACTAACCAGGTAATGTAGAACACGCGCTTAAGATGGCACCTTGACTATTGCAACTGAGAAAGTGCCTTGTTTTTTTGTACAAACCAGGCATTGCAAAGCCAGGCTGCTTCATGTCTTTTTTGCTTTTTGTTTTTTAAAGAAACAGCTTATTTTGTGCCTTTTTGGAGCAGCTAAAAGGAAACACAAAAGAAATATATACAATACTGAAAACGCACTACCCCACTGTAGATGCAAAGCCTTGTTTCCTTTTTTTTCCTTTAACCCTTGGCATTTAGGCACGTTACAAAGGGTTAACTGGCAACAAAGCATATATGTCTACACACACAACCCAACACAAAGGATAAGTAGAAAGAAAAAAAGTTATAGAGAGAGTTTTATATATTATAAATATATTTTTACAGATGTTCCTTGTTAACAGAGCCAGTGACGGGGAGGAATGAAAGGACACGGATTGTGTGTACATAACGTTGAAGAACGCGACATCGTCGTCGCCCCGAAAATGAATTGCAGGAGGAATAACGCCGGACTGTCGATGAGAGCGCGTGTTTTTTTGCGAAGGTCTGCTCACCCGAGACGGGGGCGCGCCCGCTTCGTAGTCCGCCGACTCTCGGTCAAGGGCGCGCCTCCAGGGTCTGGATGCATTGTTTTGCCGTCCATATAAGTTAGTATAGCGTAATAGTGAGCCTTAACATTTTTTTTATTTTCATAGAACGCGCGCGGTAGTCGTTTGCCGTTGCTACCAACACCGCTGCTAGATGGCGCTTTTCCGTCCGGGCAGCCGTACCGAAGGCGCTTCATCGCCGAAACACCCGCGGCACGCGCCGTATCTACTCAGGTCTCCTTCGAAAAAAAGTTTGAAGAAATAAAGGTCATGAAATACGCCTCGGCGGCTGCCTCAGGTTTTTTATGTGGTCTTTTTTTTTTCTAGATGTGCAATACTAAACAAGTCTTTTGTTTCTCGTGAAATACAATAAAGAAGAGATGAATGTGTCTGCATCCTGACGAGCGTTGTGCTTTCTTTCGTCGAGCATGTGGAAGGTTGCTTAAATGAGTTCTGACTCGTGATGTAAAAAAGACAAAAAAGATGACACGGAATAGAGATTAGCAGAAGGGTCCCGTAATCTCTATTCTGTGTTGATGTATTTTGTACGCAGTTACAACACAAGGTTATTCCATAATCATACGGAAAGTTCTTGGAAAAAAACTTTTAGCAGGTAGTATAAGTAAGCTTGCGACCAGTGGTGTAAGCACTTGAGGTGATGGTATCAAAGATAGCTTACTACATTGCAAAGCCACACTTGACAAAACGAGCATTTTCAAAGGTGATTTGTGATAGCCACCAGGGAACTGGGCCAACATGTCGAACGTTTTTAATGCTGCAGCCATCTATTGCGGAGCATTGTGATATGACTGTAGTGACAGTTGTCACTGCCCTGATAGCGTTTTGAAGAGGCTATCATAGCTGTGAGCTACTAGAAGATTGAATGCTGTAATGATGAATGATGCTGAATGCTGTAAGGCTGAAGGTATCTCTTGCAATGTGCAGTTTCATTACTGTAACCACCCTTGTCAGAAACAGCGATAGCCTTTGTGAAAGAGATGGCTATCATAGTAATAGCCATGAGATTATCGAGCAGTCATGTTTAAAGTTCTTAGACTTTAAGCTTCCCTTGAACAGTGTGGTTGTGTGACCAAACTGCGGTAGCTGTCAGAGTAGTGACAGCGTTTTCACAGATATCTGTGATTGCACTAATGGAGACTTTCCTATTGTATTAAGAATCCCACTTAAACGTCTTTTATTACCACATTTTTGTCTCGATTTATGGATGGCGTTTTCGCACCATATTCAGTCTTGGTACTTGTGCCCTCAAAATTGGTTCATTTGACACTCCATGGTACTCCGGAGACATCCGCCAGCATCAGAGCTTGAGATAAAAGCCTCCCACCTTCTTTTTTTTGTGTTGTTGTACCACTATCCTGTACTTGAGTTGTCATGGTGCAATCAATGCACTGTGAACTTGCGAAGTTGAGCTTCGAATTGCCTTAAAATTCAATGCAGTATATTGTGTTTACTGATGAAAAAATAACCTAGGCTTTTCAGATGCTGTCCAAATCTGCGACATCAAAGCAATCTGGCGTGGAAAGTTTTTAGCAGTGCTGCCAGCCATCTTTAGCTGTTCTTTTATCCTTTGCTGGCTTTGCAGGGGTCTTCTCTCTATGAGTGAGGCTTTTTTTGGCATTGTTGGTGTGCAACTTGAGAGAAAGCTTATAATACTATCTTGTATTGGAGCGAATGACCATTTGACAATGCCAAAACCTGCATAACACTTAACGAGCGAGAAAACGCAGGTATAGTTACAAGCAGCAACGTTACGTTCCTAGAACAACATAAGGTTTCCATGGCATCTGCATAATCGGTAAAAGCAATTTACATTCGGTTCTAGGGGATCCAGAGAACATAGCTAGTTACGGGAAACTATTGAGCCTGTGTGGTCAAAGCATGAAAAAGCCTGTGAAATGCTTCGTCGTGCCGACATTCAAGGGCCGAGCTTTGCGCACGATATTCTGCAAACTTCGACCTCCATTTTATCTTCTGAAAAAAGGCCTGTGATAATGATATTAACATAACAAAACTTTCAAACAATACTTTATCATTATAAAACTGGCATAGTGGTTTCACCTCTTAGTGTTTTTTTGACACTAAGAAGTGAAACGTAAGAAGTGAAAGAGGTGACAGTCCGAAATTCCTCTTTTAATTGCTTGGATGAGCCTAATGAAGTTTAATGCTCCTATTCAGATTTTTTCTGCAGAATTTAAATCTCTACATAGGTTTTTAATAGGTGCATTATAACAAATGACAGGCAATTTCTATTAGCATATTTTTTGCGGGTGTTTTTGGAAACTTCATGCAACACAGAAACGAGGCCTGCGGCACGATTTCCAGGGCCGCTGGTCTAGCTGGTGATGCTCGTTTTCAACAAGCTTGGGATTCGAAAGAAACATGCATTCATGAGTAAAAAATTTCTTCCACATATTGTTTATGACTCTGGACAATTATATAATTGGGTAAACAACATTAAAGAATATAGAAAGCATTGCTGGTTACACCTGCAACACAATAGTGATACATTCTTTTTGGTGTTTGAGAAAGCGAAGTTGATAAAAGCCCTGCAATACTGGTCAAACTGGCAAATTCAGTGTCATTTTGAGTGAGTGCATGTATTTACACTACCTGCGTGTCGCTTTGGTGGCACTATGCCACCATAGCGAGGCGAATAGCTCTCCTTCTAGACCTTTTAACGGAGAGGAGGATCCCTTCTTTTTTGGGATGTTAAAACAGGACCACAAAAGCTGACGTCGCAGCTTCAGCCTTGCATTTTTGGGGGGTCATGCATGTTAGCAACAGCCCAGAAGGGCTTCAGTAAAAAGGTGTATAGTGGCGCCCTGACGCACAAGAAAGAGAAGTGTACTTGGGAAATGATAGTAACGGCAATGGCACTTATGGAAAGATGCTAGTAAAAAATGCAAGATTTTGCCAAAGTTGTATATATTTAGTTTCTATTTGCTTTCACAAGGTTTGTTTCTTTGCTTTCGGGACAAAGAATTGAACATTGTGATGAAACTGGAAACAGGTTAAAATCGCTTTGAAAGAAGACGAGGTTGGTACTAAAAACTAAAACAATTTCATTTTCTAGAGTCCCTTGAAAATTGTCACCTGGCTGATCGCTATTGAATTTTACGTGAGCAGTGTTGCGCTGTATTTGGCTCGCATGTTCTCGGAAGCCTTGACTACTGATCGGCAGCATTTTTTGACCATGCTCAAACAGTGCCGCAAGGCTCCCTTAAATGTTTTTGGGTCGCCAAAGCCACGTGCTCAAGGTACCCATGATTCCCTAGCTCTGATAATGGAAGAAATCATTGTGAGATTTGAAGTCTGCTGAAAATACTGAACGATCTTGATCAGATTTCATTCACGCCACCGCAACCACTTAATGACAATTTTTAAGACCCTCATCTCCCCCCTAATGGGAGGCATCGCTTATAGATACCAAAAATATCATCAAAGAAAAAAGATTATTTTTACTACATTACTGAGACCTAGTGCTGATATTCTTTCAATGTAAGACTTCAACTTAAATTTTAAAAGATTAGTATTTCATTCGCAGTTTAAATCTGTGCAATAAGCACGAGCACAATGTTAAAGGGGCGTTGAAACACTTTTCCAAGCAGCCATGGAATGGTTTCACTAATAAGGCTTATTGTTTCGCGAACTCACCACCGCAAAAATTGCTCGAATCCTTCCAGTACGACCGGAGTTACAAAGATTTCTTGTACACTGCAGCTGCGTTCTCTCTTCTCTCGTCCCAACGAAAGCGCTGGAAGCTGAGCAGGCAGAGATGGCATGGAGAAAGAAAGTATGTCACGCACGCCTTATGACCTCGAGCACTTTTTCTCTTCTTTTTTTTTTTTTAGTACAACCGTGAGTGCACGCTTGGACAGGTCGGGGCCTCCCGCGGCAGCCCCAGTAACGACCGAGTGCACCATACTTAAATCAGCCGATGGCCGATACTTGGCACGTGACGCAGTGATTTTTGAGCCTGTGGCATCATTTGTCGAGAGAAGAGAAAGCGGTCTTTAGCTAAATTTTTTGTCAATTTTGGGTCGCGAACTGTGTGTGCTATGATATTTGGCTCACGTGTTCTCGGGAGCCTCGACTACCGATCGGCAGCAATCTCCGACCATGCTCAAAAAGTGTTGCAGGGCCCCTTTAAATGTTTTTGGTTCACTTATTGATCCCGTCAAAGTCGTATCTCATGACCTAGAACAGATAGAGTTGTAATAGCTTTTTGAAGATAAAACCCAAATGGTATAGAGCAACGTGCCAAGAGCAGAGTTCTTTTTCAGCTCATGGATTTTCTGAATTGGGTTTTGTTTTTTCTATGTGGGAGTCGTGGCACAAACATTGAACTTCGATCACCTTCAGAACGACTAGTGATGATTTGATCCGGAAACTGTTTACAGCTTTGCACTAGTTGCATATTACAGTATTTAGCTATCTGATCATGTGCTCTTTTCGCAGAATGACTTTTTTTCGAACTTTAGAAAATAGAGAGGTAGTTAGTGTTGCAGCATATGGTAGCGCACAGCAGGTTACACACAAAAAGAAAAACACACAGAAAGGGATGACACAAGTGCTGAACTTGAGGGTCTTACCAACTAGCCCGCCAGTATGCTTTAAAAGCAGTTTGGTGTATCTCGTAATCTAGTTTACCTAAAGTAAGAATTATTGTGCATTTGAAATCAGCATGACTAGCTCAACAAGTTCATTTAAATTAATCACGTTTGGACATGAAATACAACATATCTCTGCACGCCATGCCCCAAACGTCTCAACGAAGAACAGCAAGACATTGAGGGAAGATGAAAGTGAAAAGAAAAAAAATTTTATTAGCAATCCCCTGCCGACCCTTCATGCAGAGTCTGCAGCGTCCTTGACAGGGCCGGCGGTGCCATCTGGAAGGCTGTTTTCTCTTCCTGCATAAGAGAGCAAAACGAAACTATTGCATCTTTCTTGTCCACTTGCACTCAAAGTTTGTCGCTCATTTTCTAGCAGAAGCATCTTCACTAAGGATGGACGAATGGTAAGTTTGAGGATCAAAATGAATTACAACGGAATAGTGATTTGGTTGAATTTGAAATAGAATAGTTTGAATAGTGCATATCACATAGAATAACATCACATTTAAAAAAATTGCAATTTCTTCACATATATTCTTTAAATTAGCATTTTTGTTGTGGCCCAACGAACTTGCACAATATTTTTGAGAATTGGAACTAGGCATGCGTGAATATCACTTTATTGGTTGGAAGAAGTGCGAACACATATAAGTTCATATAATAGGCTATTAAAAATAAAAAATAATTGAAGTGATGGGAGTATGTGAGTTTCGACTTCGTGGCAGTGCCGATTTGCCCTAGATAAGTTGTTTCATGGCATGGCATTCCTAAACTGCAGTGAAACCACATTTACAGGGATTATCTCCACTCTAATATTTATAACATCAAATGAAGCAGTGTACACAATCATGCACACATAGAATGATGCAAACACAAGTTGTCGTGCATGGATTACTTTATGTGTGCGTGATTATGTCCTTTTATGTTATGCGTCGTCAAATACCATGCCTCACCTAGCTCATCAGCATGTATTAAATACATATAGTCATTCTTTTGGAATAGCTTAAATTTGTGCCGAAGTGAATTCAAATACTGCCAACATTTGTTGGCAAAAAAACCAGCATGATTAAGTAAAGCCGCCACAATGGCATTGTCAAATCGCAAGGTTACAGTATCGGTGAAGACGTATTGAAGTTTAACATGACATGAACTTCAGAATAGTATGAACGTCAATATAGTTGTCACACTGAGCAATACAGTGCTTTAGCATTCAGTGCACGAAAGCAACTTGTCAAAATGTTGGCACCGGCAACTTTTTGTAGGACTTTATTTTAGCACGTTTCACGCCATTTGATATGACAATAGAAGACTTTTCTTCCAGTAAGACGACCTACGTCAGCCTTAGCCAACACACTCAGTCTACCAACCTTGTTCAGTATGTCCGTCCTAGCGCCAGCTTTAATCAGCATCTTGGCAACGTCAACCCTCTCCTCTTCGCACGCCAAGTGCCTGAAACAAAAAGCGACATTGCAGTATTTAACCCACCACCAAAGTCTCCCCGTTTAAAGTCATTACAGCCACCTCCAGATTGGCTATGTCCGAAATACCGGAAAGGCCTTCTTTCAAATGGCAATGTTGGCTGACGTTCCATGCACCTCCCTCTTCCCCACATCTAACCTTTTACACTGCCCCGACCCTGGCAGGAGTACAAATTTCACAACTGCTGCGTGCTGTCTGAAGGGGAGTTCTGAGACCACAGCTCTAACCTGTCATAAAACAGTGTTCCTTCTAACCACCTTTCACACTGTATCGAAAACAACAAAAGCTTGGACGACACTCGAGCTTGACCTTCTCGATTATAACGGGGTATCGTAATCAGGCACCGTGCACCTTCTCAATCGCAAGCCTAGCTTCGGTTCTCGGCACATGCCTCAACTGTGCCACAAGGTAATGAACGTCTGTGCGTAACATTGGCTTTTTCAAGGCATTCTAACATGCCCACTGTTAGCGAACTTGCACAGTGTCTACTACAAATCCGTAAGGCGCCTTTCACAATGTCCGTAAGGCGACACGCGAACATATGCTGCAGCTTACTTTGCTGGTGCTTTTACTGATAACAAAATAAAGAAGAAACATAACACACTGCATCACAATGTTCTACATGCGCCGACGGCTTTTACTGATAACAAAATAAAGAAGAAACATAACACACTGCATCACAATGTTCTACATGCGCCGACTCACAAGGGCGTATTGCCCGGCTCGTCCGCGCAGTTCAGGTCGAGCTGGTTGCTGTAGCCATCGAGAAAGAGCCGCACGATGGGATTCCTTCCCAGAGATGCGGCCCGATGCAGAGGCGTGCTGCCGTATGAGTCCTTGGCATTGATGTTGGCGTGATGTTCCAGCAGGAGCTTAGCAACCTGTGCAATCGAAATGTCGACGAGTTTGCCGTGCACACTGATAAGGGGGACACTAAAGCGAAAGGGTAAATTAGTTTAGGCTGACAAATTATGCTCTGAAATCTCTAACGCTGCTGATTTAACCACCACAGTTTTATTTATAGATAAGCAAATCAATGGCTATGGTCTCGCTTTTCAATCTACTGCCAAAGTCTCAAATCTGGTGACATCAGGGACTTTGAAGCGTTTTCTGTTTTTTTTTTTGCTATGTCGGCTGAATATAATTTCCTGAAACTAGGTGCGTTAACTCTGGCCTTTTTAGAGGACGATTTATTTCACTTTTACTGGCTGAGTAGACGCTGTAAAAATCTGACGTCATGGCAACTGTTGTGGGTACTCCAATGTGGTGCGACCGCCTGTATTTTGTTCGCGTGCATTTTTTTCACTTGCAAAACGCCTTTTTGCAGCAAGCGTGGTGGTTATAGAATAATGAAAGAGTCGCTAATATCAGGAAAATAGTAATTTTCTTTTTAGCATACCTTTAAGGGCATGCTAGAAAAGGTGGTGTGTACCACATCATTTGCGTTTCCGTCAGAGGGGGCACCGTTGCATTACAGAAGCAGCGCGAATTCTTTTACACATGAAGTACTTATGAAAGTTTACAGATTAAAAGCCACCACAGGGGATATCATGTAGGAGTCTTCTGAATGGACTCCTGGCAAACTTCGGGTAAATTTGGCATCCAGGTGAGGTATTCCAAATAAGCCCACTTGGTAGGCGCCTATAAGATACCTCACCTAGATTGAATGCAGGAGACTTACCTCCAGGTGACCTTTGGATGCAGCATAATGCAATGATGTCTGGCCCATCTGGTTTGCGATGTCAACGTTGGCATTCCTACTAAGCAGGGCAGACACCATCTCAATGTGACCAACCGATGATGCGATCATGAGTGGCGTCCAATTGGCCTGCGCCCAGGAATGAATGCACACAATATGTAACAATGTGAAAAACTTGTTCAATTAACATTAACAACTAACAACTCTGTGATAACTAAATGAATAAATATAAACTTCACAAGTGTAGTCAAATGTTTTTTTTTTTTTTCTGGAGGGGGGAGGGTTCAGTCAAAGGTTGTGTATGTGCATTTGATTGTATGTGTGCATAATATATAGTATACACACGCTTGCAAAATTGAAAATTTGGGGATAGGAGGGTGGTTGAACCCCCTTCCCCTCACATTCCTTCACCAATATTTACTAAGCTTCTGCTATCTAAAATTAGAATATTTTCGCTATCCTACTAAGCGAACGCTCAGTAGTTCAAGCACTCGTCACAAAAAGGTGGCCCCTCCAGTTTCTTTTACTTCCAATGCCACTTCAGACGAATTCAAGAAAAATAGGAGCTACTTTAAAGAGCCCGCGGTACAGCACCACAGGGAAGGTATTTGGGGAACAAGAAAATAAAAAAGGAGCCCGCAACGCACAACACGCCTTTTACACTGTCCTGTGCTGCTCTCTGCAGTTTAGTTAGGGTCCGGAACAACAGGAATCACGGGAACAAAAGCCTCCGAGATCAAGATGTGTTTCGCGACTTTGCCGCTATGGGAAAGTGCGCATGCGTAGTGTAGTCGTAGAGAAATAGGCAAACTGCGGAGCGAACGTCTGCATGTCTGACCCACGACCTTGGCGGCGTGCGGACGCCTGCTCCGCACGTCAAACGACGAAAGCCGCGTCTATGCGTGCAGTGGCGGCAAGATTACGCGAGGGCTACCACCAGATCTTAACAACACCTGATAACAACAAAATCCGCGCACACACAATACACACCTCGTCGACGCAGTCAACCGGGGATCCCTGCTGGAGAAGATAGTTGACGATGTCATTATGCTTGCCCGAGACAGCCCAGTGCAGAGGTATACGTCCCGCCTGCGGGAGGAAAAGCGCCAACTGTTATGACTGCAATAATAAATGCTCTAATCCCTATCGGACGCCGGCATAGTGATATACTGCTCAGTCATTCCACGTATCGCGCGGTCTCTCATCCCAGAAACCCAGGATCGCTCTGTTATTTGCTCTAAGTCACTTCACTGCTAAGGTCGGGCCGAAAAGCAAGCTTACGAGGTCTTCCTTGGTGAGTAAAGTGCGATCGGCACTTAGCTGCTGCTTGAGGGCTTCAAATTTCCCGTCGTACGCCAAGTTGCAGATCCAGCTGTCCGACATGTTTGATAGCGGGTGAACAAAAAAGGTGAAACAACCCAAACCTAAACTTTGTGTGTGTCTATATTTGTAACAACTAATAAAAACTAACACACTGAAAACTTAAATAACAATAATTAAATCATATTTTATTGTTATAACATGTTGAAGTAGATGTGATTTTTAACTTATGCGCTAAAATTAAAATTACTAATCTCAAAGGCTATGCTTTACGTCACCAACCTTTTTAGGGCACGTTCTGTTTCGGGATTTTGCATTCTGAACTTTGCGGTGGTCGTGCGGTGGATTTGTGGTTCGGACTCTTGTTAGGGTGAGTTGCCGTAGTTTTTGTTCAACTTCGTTGCTTTACTTATACTGCACGTATCGTGAATAGCGAGGCTTGGCGTAAATGTAACGGACAAGACAAAGCGTCTGCCCGAAGACGGTACCCGGTCCCCTAGAGCTGGAAAAAAAGCCTCGGCGTTGTAGAGAGAGACTTGTCACCGGCGTGACTCGACGAAATGAGTAGCCCTTACTTGCTGGCATTCTCGTATCTCGCTGGACGCTCTGTTTACGTCTGATTGGTCCCGCGGCACGTTACGATACTAACGCGAAATTCACTCGGTCTTCGGGTTAAACACTAGCTTAACGGCGCTGCCATGTCCGATCTTTGACTCGGTTTTTTCTCAAGTGCTTGCCGCGTGCTCCCAGAGACGTTCCGTTCGCTAAACCGTGTAAGGAGCGCCACCCATTATTCGAGGGACAAGCCGGCGAATCCGATCAATGAACGACACATTTCTGTTCGGAGGCGCGCGTTTCGTTTTGGGTGTGCTTTGCGGAACGCGAAACTAGGACGCCTACACAGAACGGTTCACCGTAAAAACGCTTATCGATTCAGTTCCAAGTCGCGTCGCCTCGATTCGTCCCACTCTTGCGTGAAGTCTTCGCTGGGAAGTTTCCGTTCATTAAACTGCAGTGATGGAAGTGCTGCTCCAAAAGAGAAATGCGGCTCCAAAGTGCAATATTTGCTAGTAACTGCTCCAAACCTGCCCCGAAAGGATGTTGGCAAACTAAAAAGAATGAAGTTGAACCGTGGGACCATCCCGTGAGCTTAAGCGAAACCAAAAGCGAGCTGTATACACCATCATCCTAGTGTGCTACTCAGTGGCGTAAATCCAGAAAAAGCTCAAGGGGTGACACATATCAGGCCACAGAGTTCAATTCATATTTTCAATTCTGATTGCATTTTTATTTATATAAAAAGAAATCATGCTTTCAAACAAAATTAAAAAAAAAAACGAGCATGGGGTTTGAGCTCGAGCAATTGCATTGTTCCTATTCAGTCTCTTTTTTTTTCACCAACCTTTTTTCGCTTTCCATAGTTCGCACAGCTGAGGGGCATTTAACAAATGCACGCAGTAAAAGATAAAAAGCCTTTTAATCTGTTGACTGTCCTATACTTCACTGTTAACTAAATTATATCACGTGCTAAAGCTAAATGTCAACTAGTGGGACACTTGCAAGGGGTGTCCTCCACAGCCCGAACATCAGAAAAGTCCAAACTCTCCTGACCCTGCCCCCCGCCCATGATTTACGTTAACTATACTGCATACTAGCATACGGCATGTTTAATAATAAATATAAATATTTATTACATGCTTAAGTGATGTTTTAGACTTCAGGAGTCGTTACAAACATGCATCTGCTCCGAAAACACCAATGGCAACTCTAAGCTATAGCATTTTTTTCTGCTCCGAAGACACTTAAGGCTGCTCCAAAGCACCATATTTTCTGCTCCAGAATCTGCTCCAAAAAGCAAAATGTCGCTTCCATCACTGAAATTGTATCCCCAAAAAACTTCGCCCCGGAAGAAAAAAAAAACGTAGTTTGCAAAATGGGCTGCGGAGAATCACAAACTGCATTGATGTTCGATGATCAGTGTTATATCGTGCGTGTGTTATCGTCGAACGAACTCATGTGTTGTCTTCGAAAGCATGCATCATCTATTCGTGGAAATAAAAATACTGCATTGAGCGCAAAACACTTGATGCATCATGTCTACTGTGACACCCGGTGTGCTTGCCTGGATGCCACTCTCGTTCCGCTGCAGAGCCTAGTCAAAGGAGTGCGACGATGCATCTACTTCAATTTGCCACCATTATGCATCTGAGTTGGCCGCATCTGACCCAATTGTTAGAAAAACATGAACACTGTACATTTTCCTGACCTGGCATGAGACGATGTCCGTACTGAGTGGTGCATAAATGGTACTTAGGTGAAACTGTCCAATACAACTTGTAAAGCTACAGTGTCATTGGAAACCTAGGGACCCAGAGTGTTTGTCATTCAACAACAGGGCACTGCACGAGTGCTTTTCATTGCAACTCTCTACTTACGCCGAAAAACACGGTAAGATTACTTAGGCAGCCGACAGCTGATGCCCACAAGATGAAACTGAAACAGCAGAAAAAGAGACTGGTAGACTGTTGGCTATCTATTCCAATCCTGTCTAAAGCCTGTACTTCTCATCATTTTTATGATGTTTGATCGGTTGCAGTGTAAGATTCACCTTATGGTCTATAGTGTGAAGCTCTATGGTGATTAGCATAAAACATTGCCATTCCTTAATTTGACAATATCGCTGCATTTGACAGTGTCCAGATTAACAGCCCGTATATCGGCACTGACTGGTTCAGCCGCAGTGTTTTCACTTCTCGTGATGCCTTCCTTTTTCGTTATTTGTCTGTTCGGTGCAGGAAATTGGCAGCGATGTCGACGGACGCATTTACAGATGGCGGGAGGCTGGTCAAGATGGAGGTGGACTACAGCAAAACCTGCGACGAGAAAATTCCTCAGTGCGAGGCACTTGCCAAAGTACATGATGGGTTAATTTCGCAAGTGTTTTTCAGGCTTTGTTTTTAGTGTTTATGTGGATGCTCAGTCGTTTACGGTGTGTTTGAACGCTCTTCCAGGCAGGTGACCTCAAGGGGGCACTCGATCAGTTGCTGTCGTTGGAGAAGCAGACCAGAACAGTGAGTGTTGTTTCTGCAAGTTTTGCTCATGTTCAGCGGTGTTCTCGTATTTATTTTGAAGATGAAATGGAATTCAAATCAAATAGTGCTAAAATTGGCGACTGGCCATGTTTCAAATACAGTAGACTCCTGGTAAACAAAACATGAAAGGACCAGGGAAGTATGTTTCGTTTATTGAGAGATACAAAAGTGTACAGAATTAAAGTATGCAACCAATTGCATGAGAGGCTGTTGCTCTAATAAAGCAGCGATTTTGCTTAAGAGAGTTTCATATAATGGGAGTCTTCTGTAGTTTCAGGCAATTCTGTCAATATGTTTAGTTTACAATTCAGATTGTAGTGCAATATAAGAAAGCAAGCAGCATAAAACAATGTTCATTTCCTTGTTCTCAATCTCAATATAAGTTTGTAAAGGAGTTGTTAAAGTGCAGTAAACTTATTCTAATGTGGTGACGGTTGAAGCAGTGTAGCCAGTTGACCTAGTTGGCGACAACTAGTTTTAGGTTTATATTGTGAAATATGAACATTAATGAAAGTAAACGACAGGGTCAAGGGCAGTGCTGACTACAAACTTGAAGGGGCCCTGCAACACTTTTTGAGCATGGTCTGAAAACGCGGCCAATCGGTAACAGAGGCTCCCGACAACACCCGAGCCTAATATTATAGCACAGCACGCGGCCTGGAATTCACAATAAATGATCAGTCACCTAAAAATTGCTTTCTCCTCTCTCAACAAATCACGGAATATGCCCAAAAATCACACGTGATTACCCATCTATCAGCCATTGACTGATTTGAGCATGGGGCACATGCTCGTTACAGAGATCGCTGCGGGAGGCCGCGACTTATCCACGCGTGTGCGTGCGATTACACCAATAAAGCGGCGCACTCTAAGAAAAAAAAATGCTCAAGGCCACGAGGCGCATGTGACGTTTTTCTGTGGCCCTGCCATCCCTCCCTGCTTAAGCTTCCAGCGCTTTTGTTGGGACGAGAGAAGAGAGAATGCAATTGCAGCATGCAACAAACCTTTGCAACTCCGCTCGCACTGGACGTATTCTTAAAATTTTTGCGGCGTTGAATTCGTAAGGCAATAAGCTCTTCCAGTGAATTCGTTACGTGATTGCTTGAAAAGGTGTTTCAGGGACCCTTTAAGGTTTATTAGCACTGTACCAAATATTCGGCAGTGAATGGGATAGGGAATGTTACATAGTGGTCTATAGGACTGGTCGGCGATTCATGCTTTCATACTTACAGTGCTTACAAAACAGGATTAATGGCAAAAAAGTGACATTGCGCTTGTTACTGTCTTCATCCTGTTTTGTGTTTTTGTCTGTCCATCTGAGAACAGGAACAGGATCAAAAGCTGAAGACGGGAAAGAAAAAGTTATGAAACTTGCACTTTAGTGGGAAAAATTGAAGTAAAGGATTGAATAACAGATGCAGGTGGCTCTTGGTTCTGTGCTTCTACGAGTGGTGGCAGCAGCGGCATTGTTCATGAAAAATGTGCAACCGAGGAACGCACGGAAATGCAGCCGTCGAAGGTGTACTGGTCACGTGCATAGCCCCTCCACGGTGGTCTAGTGGCTAAGGTACTCAGCTGCTGACCCGCAGGTCGCGGGATCAAATCCCGGCTGTGGCGGCTGCATTTCCGATGAAGGCGGAAACGTTGTAGGCCTGTGTGCTCAGATTTAGGCGCACGTTAAAGAACCCCAGGTGGTCGAAATTTCCGAAGCCCTCCACTACAGCGTCTCTCATAATCATATGGTGGTTTTCGGACGTTCAACCCCACAAATCAATCAAATCAATGGCCACGTGCGTATTTGCATGCACCGTTTTCCAATAATCTATGCCCTCCTTATCACGAACTTGTCGGCAGTCGGCCATTTCTGATGCGGCAGTGTTGATATTTTATCGAGATCACTTGTCATTTCACGTTGCCACATTCTGCCGTTGCGAGTGCGTGAACACATAGCCATCGTTGTTGCCTGTAGCAACAGAAGTGTTGTGCTGCAAAGCATGTGGATGAAGCTCCGATTCCTGGCATGGAGCAACAAGACGGTTACCAAGACAGAGGAGCATTACATTACCCGATACGATGAAAGAAAAGTAGATCATGCTGACACACGCCAAGCTGCGATCACCCTCATTTTCCCAACAGAAGAAGGGTTCCTAATTTGTTTGAGTAATAAACTCAAGCATCATTATAATAAAGTTGCACCTTATATGAAAATAAGCTTGTTATATCCAAAAATTTTTTTATAAAGGTATATAGTCCTAACGCTGTGTTTATTACAAGACCGTTCTTCATCTACTTCGTTATAACCAGCATTTCGTTATATCCGGGTTCATTCGATCGAGGTTCGAGTGTGGTTCCTATTGGTTGCATAATGGCCAATTTACCCAAACACCTTGCATGAATTCTTAATGTTTTCAACGAAAGTGGACGGCATGTTGCAGGGCGGCGATACCCACTCGACCTCCCGGGTGCTGGTGGCCATCGTGCGTATCTGCTTCGAGGCCAAGGACTGGGCAGCCCTGTCGGAGCAGGTGCTGGCACTGACCAAGCGGCGCAGCCAGATGAAGCAGTCGGTGGCCAAGATGGTGCAGGAGTGCCTCACGTACATCGACCAGATGCCCACCAAGGAGATCAAGCTGGCCTTCATCGACACCCTGCGCGCCGTCACGGCTGGAAAGGTGAGTGCCGGAACGTTGCGCTTCCTTCCGTTTGTGTCCAGCTATAATAGAAGACGCTTTGTTTCTTGAAACACTTTATCTTTCTAGGGGAATTTCGGTGTTTTCATAATTTTCTCCTGTTATTGTAATAGTGGTTTTATGGACACACTCGATGGGTTTTCGATATTGCCATCATATTCTATGTAAAATCCAAATGGACGACATCCTCCCCCCCACCTCTCTTGCGCATTGTATGTTCTACCTAGAGCTAAACGTGCGAGTGGATGTGACGAACGCAGTTGAAGTAGAGATCAATTGAGCTGGCCTTTGATAGCACCCAGAGAGCGCATGTAGCAAAATACCCCCGTGTGTTAGACCTGTCATCAAATGCTCCAGCAGACGTGAAGCACCCCACCCTTGAAGGAGTATGAAGGGATGCGGGCGGTGGAAGGAGCAGGGGGGTTCAATTGAGCAGCACCTGTGAACTTTGATTCTATGGGCGCACTTGCAATTGTGGGCGCGTCTTGGCAGGCATCGGCACAGATGGCTCAAATGCCCATCAGTGTGATGCGCTCTCAATACAAAGAGACGGTGAGAAAAGAGCGTCTTTCTCTAGAGTGGCTACATTCTCTGACGCAAGCGTTCTGTAGAGTTGCACAATATCGGATCCAAAGGAGGCTGCCGCCAGCCTTACTTTGTAAGATGTTACAATTCATTGCCACGGCATTTATTGCATCACCCTTGCATTAAACCCATGATTTTTTTGGTCAGTATCATTTTCAGTAGGGAAGCTGCTCGAAAACTTCGTTTTTTTTTTTTCGTTTTATAACTTATCTTGCAATTAGACAGAACTGTTGAAATTGAGGCGGATATGCACACGCTTACACTGTCACTGAGGTTATTGCACATTTAAAATGAAGCATATTTGTAACGAATGCTGGATTCACCAACCCCCCCCTTTTTTTTTTCACTTGGGTATGACTGTAATGATGTCAACTCTGCTACTGCAACATTCTCGCAGATCTACGTGGAGGTCGAGCGTGCTCGGCTGACTCACAAGCTGGCCCAGATGAAGGAGGCGGACGGCGACGTAGCCGAGGCGGCCACCCTGATGCAGGAGCTGCAGGTCGAGACCTTCGGCTCCATGGACAAGCGCGAGAAGGTGGAGCTCATCCTCGAGCAGATGCGGCTCTGCCTTGCCCGCCAGGACTACATCCGCACCCAGATCATCAGCAAGAAGATCGCCCCCAAGTTCTTCGATGATCCCAAGCAGCAGGTGAGGTGGCACACCTCGATACGAAGAACCCGGATATAATGAAATATCGCTTATAATGAAGCAAATGAGGAATAGTCCGCATTAGATAGTGTAAAGAAGATACATTTATAACGAACTTTCTGATGTAGCGAGCATATTTTCGTGTTAGATGCAAGTTTCTTAAAATTAGGTGTGTCTCTATTGCCCTATCGTAATGATTGAATGCCTACTCTATTGCAGCATGTTTACCTCAAAGTGTTCACAGCAGCTGAAGCTCTCTTGCTTCTGGGATAATACCGTATTTACTCGCGTAATGAATGCACTCGCATGAGAAATGCACCCTTTACATCGATCCATTGCAGTCCTGCTAACAGACACCTCATGCCTTCTTGCCCGTTGGATCTCTTCCGTTTTTTTATTATTATGATGACCCTTCCTGCATGTTCCCTCCACCCTTTGCCTGCTGCGGCATGCGATATTGTTTTTCTTTCTATCTGTGCGCGGCACATGCCATGTCATTTTTATTTATCTGTGCACCACAGATGGGTTTACAAACAGAGCGAGTGTAGAGACATAGTAGCTGGCAAAAACACAGCAAGCGAAGATCACGAAACTGCCCGGGCCAACCAACGCTCTTCTGGAGCCACGTTGAAATGTATTTTCTCTTTTCTCAGAATGAGCCAAATCGGAAACTAATTTGCCCTATATTTCTAGCCGGAGATTTGATTGTATATATGCAAGAACACAACATGAATGTCTTCAGAATAAGTAGATATTTAATCATAGCTTAATTTGCGTTAACAGCTTTAAAATGCATAAATCAATCTATGTATTATAAAATTATATTTGCTGCAATAGAATATCAAGTGCCTTGAAATAATGCTGTGTCATTTTGACTTATTTACCGACAGTTCCTGAAAGGTGGCGTCTGATAGAATTAGGGGGGTTGACTTACGATTGTGGAAATACAGTAATTTGTGTGGTGTTTCTTTTTAACATTTTTGCGTGTAAAGGGCATATACAGTCGAGCCCGCTTATAACGAACCTGAGCCTGACACGGCATTCGTTCGCTGTATCCCGAAGAACGTAGTAAATGAAACACAGCTTTTAAAAAATTTGCGAGTGAAAACAAACTTTTTTGCCTAAAAAAGTCTGTGATGCACGAGTTTCGAAGAGCAGAAGCGATAAGGGCGGTCTCTAGTTTATTTCAAACAGCAGCGTGCTTGTTCGCCGAGGCCCGTGGCATAAGCTGTATGTATGAGGGACGGGCTCCAAAGTTTCGTCGTTCTCTCAATCCGATTCCTGCAAATTGCTCTTGCCACTTACGTCATTCACACTGCCTTAATCCATGCACGGTTCCGCGGTGTCGGCATCATCATTGGCTGTAATGAGACTTGCAACAGATGTTCCACTTGCTCTCTCATGGCAGAGTCAAGGGCACGCTGCCACAACTCGCCCCTGAAGTGTTCCTGTTCAGAAGCATCGGGCCCGACGTCGACAAAGTCGGCCTCGCGAAAACAGTTTCACGTGCATGTAGCCGTCACCGCCGCCCACGAAATATTCATCTCCACAACTGAATACCGGGACACCCGAAGTGGCAAGTTGGCTGTCAGGTGGTCAACAGCTATGAGCAAGCGCTCTGCAACGCGGCACCTAATGCGCGCATTACGCTGAAGCCAAGAGGTCACACTTTGGACGTTTTGTTGAGCACCAGAAAAAAGCATGCAAGTCCTCCCGTCTGCAATCCTGATCACACGCGCACACCAAAAGCGAGCAAGATGCGCACAAGCGACACACATGCCAGAACGTGCGAAACTGCTCTGGGCCCGTTTCTAGTCAGAAAACGAAACTAGTGCGAGCCAACGTGGCGTCGCGGAGCAGTGGAGACGGGCAAAGGGGTTGTGATCGAGAGAGGAGAGCATATTTGCGAGAGAAGGGCAAGGAGTTGCGATAGAGTTAAGAGAGGGGAGGACACGGTGGGAGGGTGACCTTGAAAACCAAAACACGCGGGAAAGGTAGGTCGGGTAGCTTGCTTAAAAGGTCCGCGAAACGCGCAACTCGCGCGTAGAAAAACTTGAAAGAGTGCCTTCATGCGCCGTGGTCAAAGCACGGCCGCCTGGATTGGTGCGAGGCGGTGTTAAATGAATTCGTGGTCGGGGTCAAAAAATCGTTTTGTTGCGCCGGCGAGTGCGTGGCCTCACCGACTTCGATATTTCGCGATTCGTTCAACTGAAATTAACAGCTGCTTTTACGCTTCCGCACGCGTGCGGAGGTCATGCTGAGCCGAGTGCGAAGTGAGTGAGAACAGGCCCTAAACATAAAAGGAATCGTGAATTATCGGAGTCTGTGGGTTAGCGTACGCATGTGCACTAGACGCAGGCGATCGGATACAGTTGGTGGCTAACGATGTTGGCAAATGGTCTCGTCACTCCAGGCTGGGGACGCCAACGACAGTACCAGTGATCAAAAACAGAGATGGCCGACCTGTCTTTGAAAGATCAGTGGCAGTGTGAAAACACGGGCCTCGTTTAGCGATGCAGGGCTGCGTAACAAAAAGCAGTCGGGGAGGGGTGCGTAACAAAAAGCAGTCGGGGAGAGCGGCAACTAGAGGGGCGCGGAGGCAGGGTTGGCGATTAACAATAAAGATGTATGGGCACCTCGCTGATGACTCATCGGTGATCGGAAGTGGTTTCCCGGGAAGTCGGCTGAGCGCCGACCTCGTTCGCTGTAACCGATCGGTGGCGCTCGAAGACGTTCGTTGTAAGTATGATTTTGTGCCATTGAACCAATGTATATTTTCACGGTCACGCAGATATTGTTCGTTTCAAGCGAAAGCTTGTTTTAAGTGGGGCTGTTATATGTGGGCTCGACTGTACTGAGAACATCTTAGTACCGAAAAATGTTTGAGCATTTGTGAGTTTTGTTATGTTTAGGTTTTTGACACTACAACCCTTCAGCGACATATCGAAATAATAAATATGTACGGAGTTTTATATCAGAGCTCCACAAAGTACTTGAGTTTAGGAACCCAAAAAGTTTTGCAAGTTAAAATGTTGAGCTTGTTTCACTGCAAAGCCATTTATGGCCAGGCTCTGGTGAATTGCATCCACGGGCAAAATGATGCATCGAGCAGCAATTTTCAGTGTCCCTCACCGCCATCGATGCCTCTTTGGCAAGTGTCACAGTGCTGGCCACGGTGGCGCTTTCCACCAATCGTTATGTCCCGTTTGCCTAGTCACATAAAGATCGCACTAGTGCTGTTGTCTGAAGTTCTGTGTGGGACTGGCTGTTGTACCGATGCGCGTTGTTTGTTCGCACAAAGAAGTGCGGGAATTGAAGAGCACCAATGTGTACAGAAGCACAAACGAGTGGAAAAATGGCATGAAGCTGCTGCTGCTGAATGCACAGGTGCGGCTGCTAGCTTCCATCTTCATAGAACCAAAAAGGCTCCGATTTTATTAATATTATTTATTCATGTATTGTGCAGGACCTCAAGCTGCGCTACTACAAGCTGATGATCGAGCTTGACCAGCACGAGAGTTCGTACCTGGCCATCTGCAAGCACTACTCGGCCCTGTACCGCACCGAGAGTGTCCAGCAGGACGAGGCGCAGCGCAAGGAGGCAAGTAGAGTTTGTCTTGCTCTCATAATCTTGTTGCCGTGTAGCGAACGACCCCGTCGTAACGCTTCTTTGTGGGATAACATACAAACTAGAATAACACATTTAGAGCTAGTTGTTGGTTGTTCCTACTGATGCGAAAACAGCGTGTATTGATGAGAACGGACAGACACAAGGGAAGATGCTTATGCAGCCCTGTGTCTGTAGTGTGCGGGCCTCTAATTGGCTGTGGCATGGCCACTTGTGTGCCAGTGCTACCGGAAAAGCTGCTGCCCATTAGAACAACTTGATTGACCCATCATTCCTTTGTTAGGTCACTAAGTTATTGTAAGCAGTGGGCATTCCAGCAAGTTTGCCATGAGAATTGTGAAGGAAAAGCAATGAGCTACCCTCACCTGGTGATAAGTGACACAGAGGCAGCGATTGTGGCTGGGATGAAACAACCCATCAAACGCGCTGGATAAAAAAAAATCGACTTTGTCGAGCAATGTGTACCGCGACTAGATAGTTGCTACAGAAAATTGTTTTTAGAGGCCTATGCGGTGTGCTCACCCTTGTTACTGTGGCTTTTGGCATAGCAAATGCTTCTTGCTTCCCATGTCCTCCTCCATGGTATAGTGCATGTAATGTCGCTATTGAAGGAATAATGCCCGACCCTGTCCAGTTCTTGGCTCCCCACAGTGCAGTTGCCACATTAGAGTGCATTGCTCAATAAGTTTTCAAATCATCGAGATTCTACTGTGCACAGCTTTCCATAAAAGGAGAAACCAATTTCTTTTTGCAGCGGGTATCAGTGACAGTGCACGATGTTTGTGGCGTAATAGACAAAGCTAGTCTTGAGTTGTTGCGAATCCGCGATCTTGAGCAGGCGCTGAGGAACATGCTGCTGTTCCTGATGCTGGCGCCGCACGACAATGAACAGCACGACCTCATCCACCGGGCCAAGCTGGACAAGAACCTTGACGAGCTGCCCCAGTACAAGTAAGTGTTCAGCGCTGTTTCTGCGCACTCTTTACTGGTTAGCCGTCATAAAAAGCTATAGCTATCTTTTCTCAACTACACTGAAACCTTCATATAGCGAAATATTGGTTATGACGAAGTAAATGAAAAGTAGTCTTGCATTAGATACAGCATTAGGAATAACCTTCACAGTTGAACCCCTTCATAAGAGAGATGCTCCGGGCTGCAATTCCTGTCTCTTATAAGCAGGGTACCTTGTGTGCATTTTCTTATCAACCCGCATTTTACTGTAAGCACACTCGTGTCTCTTATACCCATTTGTCTCTTATATCAGTGTCTCTTATAAAAGGGGATGACTGTATAATGAATTTTCAGATATAAACAACTTACTTTTTTCTTGTAAGATGCAAGTTTGTTATAATGAGGTTTGAGACTATTGCAGTTTCGATTTAGATGGCTGTCCGTTGCATGTCACCAGTTGCTGTGCCCTTAAACAGCACATTGCAGGGCATCATGCAGCATGGTGTGAAGAAGAATATACAGTAAAAGCTCGTTAATTCGACACCTGTTAATTCGGATAATTCGGACGGCTCTATTGGTCCTGGCCAAAGTGCATGTTAATCTATGGGACCAAACCTTCGTTATTTCGTCGGAATTCTGCTCCGCACCGCTTAATTCGGACAAATGCTGACGGCTGCTGCTACACAAAAGTGTGATAAAGCAGCTCTGGCACCACTGGAGTGAAACCGAAACCTGAGTGGCATCGCCATCATCCTCAACTAGTGGGGGCGATCGCAGCGTCACCGAACGTCGGCGTCTTCTTTCTTCTCCACTCAGCGCCTCCGACGCCATTTTCCCTTGTGTTGTCGTGCCGGAACCATCTCTTCTTGCGGAGTTCTCTTTTTCTTCCATTGTGACCGTATTTGCATGCCACCACCATCGTGCGCTACAGTGATGGCAACGCCGAAAAAGTGGCAGAACTACGACGCGAAGAACTTGGCGACTAAAGTGGAAATTTTGGAAGCACTGAAGAACGGCGAATCGCGACAGCAGGTTATGACCAAGTACAACGTCAAGTGGAGCACATTGGGAACGTACGTGAAAAATGAACAACAGATTCGACAAGCCTTCGACAAGCCTTCGAACCACAGCTCATCCCCAGCTCGAAGAAGCTTTGCTCCGGTCGATTACCGACTGTCGCAACGCGCATCTGCCTTTGAGCGGACCTCTCATCATGGTGCCAGTTGAAGTACGCTGCAATGATGAACATTGAATCGTTCAAAGCGTCAGAAGGGTGGTTAGCGAGATTTCGAGAGAGACACGAACTTGTCTTCAGGAGTGTGTGCGGCGAAAAGGCCAGTGTTGACGAAAGCGTGACCACCGAGTGGAGAAATGTGAAGCTGCTGGAGCACATCGCTGCATATGAACCACGTGACGTGTTCAATGCAGATGAAACTGCTCTATTTTTCAGAGCTCTGCCCGACAAGACGGTTACTTTCGAAGGGGACGCGTGCATTGGTGGCAAGAAGTGCAAGCAAAGGATAACTGTGCTTCTTGCCGCCAATATGACTGGCACGGAGCGCTTGCCACTACTTGGCGTCGGGAAGGCGCTTAAGCCACGTTGTTTTAAGAACGTCAAAAGCCTTCTTGTCGAGTACACAGCGAACAGGAAGGCATGGATGACATCGGACATTTTTCGCGGCTGGCTGCAGCAGTTGGACCGGCACTTCACGTCGAAGGACTGCAAGATAATTATGGTTGTTGACAACTGCAGTGCCCATAACTGTACAGTCGAACTGAAGAGCATCAAAGTAGTTTTTTTGCCGCCCAACACTACGTCTGCTCTTCAGCCGATGGACCAGGGTATCATTCACTACGTGAAAAAGTACCGCAAGCACCTGCTAGAGCGAATGATCCTATGCTCAGAAGCTGGAAAGTTATATCAAGTGGACTTACTCAGCACAGTGCACATCATCACCCACGTGTGGAAAAACACTCCGCCGCAAGTCATCGCCAACTGTTTTCGGCACAGCGGTCTTGTCAGGCCCGAGCATGCAGCAGTAGCTGACGATGGCATCGAGGAGGTGTCAGCCGAGTCCACCGACGATGACTGCCCGACTTTCGATGCTGTTCTTCCCACAGATGTGACCTTTCAGGACTACATCGCAATTGATCATGGTGTCGCCACGAGTGGTCTCCTGACCGATCAAGAGATTATTAATGATGTCACAGGCGCCCATGAAGACCACGATTCTGATGAAGAATCATGTGAGGAGATACAGCCGCGACCTCATCGCACCTCACGGGAAGTCTCGGAGGCGCTGTTAATATTAGAGGATGCTTGCCTGAACACTCCCGACAGCTTGCGTACTGTTGGCCATTTGGAACAGTTAAAAAAAATTGTGATGTCAGCCAGAATCTGCGCGAAAACGCAGACGACAATTACAAAATACTTCAACAAATAAAGGTATGCTTCTGCAGCTTTATTTTAAATGTTGTTTTCTCTGTTCATTCGTTAATTCGGCATTCGGTTAATTCGGACAGCTTTTCCGGTCCCGTGAAATCCGAATTAACGAGCTTTTACTGTATAATAATTCGGCATATTACACGAACATCACATTCAATTCTACACATCAATTCTAGGAGGTGCTTCTCCTAACTGTGTTTCCAGTATTATTTATGTGCTGTGATGGCATATTAGTCTAGACTCTTGTGCATGATGCAGCTTAGCCTCAGTTGTTCTTGCTTAGATCAGTGCTGCGATTTGTTCCCCCCCCCCCCCCTTTTCCTTCGTTCATGCTGTCATTGCACTGTGTTTGAAAAATGTTCAAGTACTGTTGCCAGCTGGCCCAGCTTTCAATCTTTTTTTTTTTTTTTGCTTCGTAGAACTAGATTTAAGTAACCAAAGCATTGCCAGATCAGTTTCAGGTGTGATCCTCACTGTACGGTCATGCTAAAGTACTGGTCATTATCTCTCATTCCTTGAGCATAACTGTTGATGGTGACCGCAGTGCATGGCCTCACAGTACTGTTCATCGACTGGCATTGCGTGAACCCATCCAGGCTGTCACGATCGTCACTCTCACAGCCATATTGCCATTTAAGTAACACGGTTACTGTCCTAGCCATTTCTAGCCAGAGGGATGGCGAGTCATGTTCAGTACGGCAGTGAGCAAATCGCATCGCAGAAGCATCTCGTCTCATACTTTTTTCATAAAGTAATCAACCATGCAGTTTTGAAAGCTTAGCTCGTTACAAGGCCATCTTATTGCTCAGCTCGTTTAGATCAAGCTCACATCATTTGCTGCTGCGCTAACACTGCCATTCCTGAGTTACATGCACGTCCAACAACAGGAACCACCTTCCCCCCAGCATCGTTTTCATTTCACATTTTCACTTTTCTTTCAGCGTTCACAGTCACTTACTTGATGATGTGGGAAGTGTACAGTTACACGCAAGCTCACACACACACATATATACTACTTTATTTGCTCTCTGTTTCTTAGTATACCTACATTTGCATTCATTGCCTAACATCATAGATAAGTACACTCAGGCCTCACTGTAACAAGCTCACATTTACCACAAAAATACTTTGTTATATCCGAAAATTTCTTATGAACTATTATTTGTAGCCTTGTGTGTATGGCAAAGCTTTGTCACTTACTTCGTTATAACCAATGATTCGTTATTTCCCCATTTATTATATCGAGGTAAGAGTGAAATGTAATTGTTATTATTTTGATGCTCCCATTGTCAAAATTTGTTGTTTTGTGTACCCCACTCTCCCCTGTAAAGCACTATGTGATTGAGTATAAACTACACTAAATGGAATGAAGGTTGGGCTGTCACACCAAGGAAATGGACAGCTAAATTGGCGACATGCTTCTTTGCCTGTAGGGAGCTGCTGAAGCATTTTATTACGCGAGAGCTCATCAACTGGCGCAGCATGTGCGAGGCGTACGAGAAGGAACTGCGGCTGCAGCCGGGCACCATCTTCGCCGTTGGCGATGAGATGGGCGATCGGCGTTGGAACGACTTCAAGAGTCGTGTTGTGGAACATGTAAGATCGTTATGGAACACTATCTCTGCGCCGATGCGAAAAAAACAAACAAAAAATGTGACGCATGACTAGGGCTTGACCGGGGGCAGTACCTGTTGCCAAGTCTTGGTCCTTTTTTTTTTATTGCAGAACATCAGGGTCATGTCTCAGTACTACACGCGCATCACGCTCCAGCGTATGTCCCAGCTTCTTGACCTGTCCGAAAAAGTAAGTTGTGCACTCTGTTTGGTGGTGGAAAATTATCCACAATGCTCATCCTAATGCTATTCTTTAACTGTATGACTTTCCAGCGTTATTGCTGCTGCTCAAACATGTTCAAAAAGCATTTTGTTGCATGCAGCATTCTATTAGACAGGATGGTTTTGCCGTAGTACAGTTGAACCCCGCTACAACAAAACTGACGGGGCGGGAAAAAAATTTAGTTGAAGCGAAAACTTCGTTGTAGTGAAATCGAAAAATATAGCTGATATGGGCTAGCAAAACAAAGAAACGTTTATTCTCAAAATTCAAAAATGTCTCCTGCTTCTTATTCCTTCCCAGCAGCGTCACAATGTCATTCTCACCCATGTATAGCGAGACCATGGTGAAAAGCACGCCGAAACAACCCCTAAAACCGCCTTCGTGAATGAACCAGTTTCATTAACACATTAAAACCAGCACCTGTCCGCCGTCAAACGTATTCGACAACGTCGAGATAGAGGCAGGGTATTGTGGAGCGGCGACTTTTGCATTATTCTATGTCATTCTTATCATCCATCACTCGCGGCTACCTAATTTTGTTGACAAGGCGGACAAATAGCCGTTTTGATTAATTACCACACTGGCCAAGCGCGAACATAATGATAAGCATCGGTATCAGAAAAAGTATCGTTCTGCAATTGCACCCAGCAGTTTTGTGAAGGAAACCACTAGCTGAGCGACTGAGCTTCAGCTTTGGATCATCTGCGGCTCAAAAGCAAGGCAGTGGCAAAAGCAGGGCCAGGGCAGTCTCATTGCCATTGCTATTGAGCAATGGCGGCACCTACACTTGCTGAACAGCGGTGGTATAGGGGCGGTTTCTGGTGGTGCCAACGCGTGTTTTAGACTTCGTTGACGCATTTTCAGGCTCTGAATATGCATCGAAATGTTAAAGATTGGGTTTACTGCATAGCAATAGGTAGCTGAGTCTGGAATTGCATCGTAAAACTTCGTTAAAGTGGGACAATCGAAGAAAAGGTGTTTGTTGTGGCGACAATATTTATACACTGACTCCTATAGACTGCTGACGGGGAATCGTGGAAATTCCGTTGAAGCTGCGTTCGTTGTAGCGGAGTACGACTGTATTGGCAACAACATTCATGAAAATTTGATGGCATATAGGCATGTCTTTGCTAGATTGTACGCTCCCAATACCGATTGGCTGGTGACTTGTTGTCACCGGGGAGATGTCTGTGTGCCCATGTCGACGCAAAATAGGTTCGTTATATCCGAAATTTCGTTATAAAGGTTTATTCTTAACACTATATCTATTGCAAGACTATTCTTAATTTATTTCGTGATAAACAATACTTCATTATATCCGGGTTCTTGATATTAAGGCAACTGTTACCCGGCGAAACATTATCACCAGAAAGATGTTGAATGCGTGTTTGTTGACGCGCACATAAACATGCAATCACCGACGGGTTTCTTGTGTCACGCGTGCTCAGGGCACGGAGGACGTGTTGTCAGAGCTGGTGGTGGCCAACCGCGTGTGGGCCAAGATCGATCGGCTGGCGGGCGTGGTGAGCTTCAGCTGCCACAAGGAGCCCAACCAGGTGCTCAATGAGTGGTCGCACAACCTCAACAGCCTCATGGCTTTGCTCAGCAAGACGAGCCACCTGATCTCCAAGGAGGAGATGGTGCACCGGCACTTGCACGCAGAGGCACCACCTGCCGAAAACTGATGGGCACTCGTCTTTGTTTTTTTTTCCACCTTCTTTTTGTACATACAGAACCGCAAAAGAACTCCTCGATTGAATCGTCCATGTGTCCTTCGGGTCTTCTTTTTTTCAGGCTTGCCATTAAAAAAAATAATGGACGAAAACCAGAAGTAGTTTCTGGTGTGCGTTGCTTCGAAATCCGAAGGCGGCACAAAATAAGTTGTATGACACCTTATGCATTAGGCTAAGTTAACTGGAAGGCAGTTGCCATCTACTTTTTCTTATTCAATTTTACTGATTTCGTCTCAAAGCTTCTGGTAGCCATTGTGGTTTCGCACTGCCTCCCAGATTGTATGAATGGAAAGGTTTCTGCATCTTGCAGTGTTTTGCGGTGCCTCTAGCATAGGCCCACCTACGAACCTACTGATGTAGTGTGATGATGCTATATTGTGACGGAACATTAACGTCACAAATTTCGATGACCTTTCACCATGTCATGATGCATCATGTCATGATTTCTTGCGTCACTCGTGTTGACAAAGCTGACAATCACTTTTCGCGGTTGATGAAACTTCGAAACACTAGAGCTTTAGCCTGTACAATAGACTACTTTACCGAGGGATTTTGTTGGCGCCATATTGGGCCTTGCCTGTTGTGGCTTTAGCAACAAGGTTATTAGCTTTACGGTTGACGTATATGGGTGAGAACGGTTGAGTTGGATCTGTAAATGCTCCACAATTTTATTCATTAATATCGTTATGTACGTAAATAACGCATTCGTGTTAACAGCCCAAGCTTGCACCCATGTGCCTTGGCGAAGTCCTATAGTATTCTGGTGTACAAAATACCGTTACGTGATGAGAAATTTCTCTGAAAGTTACGATACTGCCTTATGCACATTCTGCGTGCAGCATCGTGTCGGGGCAAGGCCAACTGCGCTTCAAGTTTTGGTTTTCCACAAGCTATGGACTACGCCATAAATCATACTTTTTGTAGAATAGGATGACATCCATCATGCCGTTATTAGATTATCTGTGGATGTGCATCTGCCCACTTCAGATCTGTAAGGTATTATTTGCGCTTTGTTGATGCTGCATGTGGCTTATTACAACGAAGATGTATGGGTGAGCACTTCGCTTGAAGTGTGAAGCATCAAACACATACTTGTTGTGCCATTAGCATTGCCTGATGGCTGTTCCTTGCGTTACTCTTCTGCCAAACTCTATTACAAAGCTTAACTTCATTTTTTGCCAGACATGATGCCTGTATAGGGTCTTTTTGCAAGCGAGTTTCGAGCACCTGCGTGGCTCTGGTTGAATACTCGACTGCCATAAGGACGCGCAGGTTTAAATCCCATTCAATCCTGGGTATTTTTTTTTTTCTTGTGTCTATCGGTTCTGCAACCAACGGCGGCAGCGCTCAATGCAGGAACGGGTGCCTAAAGGCCTGACCATGCGTACGCGTCGCAGCGTGTCGGTGTGACTTTTTGACGCAGCACCGTGCCCTCTTTCCATGGGGAGAGAGGCGCTCGGCTATGTGTAGCTGCGCACCCTCTCTCTATATAGGAAGAGAGAGCAGGGCCTCATAAAAAAGCGACACGCTGCAGTGTGTACATGTGGTCGGGGTTTAAGAGCTGTAGTGTAAAAAAATTTGTTCAGCTTATCTCCATAGAACAATATTTTTAACGTCAACATAATAAAGAATTTCGTCACGATTTCAACATAATAACGTTTCACTGAAAAGAAAGACCAGTGCAGTAAACTGAAACTCAAACTCACACGTGTAGTCAAATAATTGAGTCGCGCACTGTTCTCGCAAACAGGAGCAGATGCCACTCACCACCTTGACCTCCAAACCTGATGGCACCTCTTTATTACATTTTTTTCTTGTACAGATTTGCGGAACTCCTGGAGTGAAACATCTTGTGCATCGTGGTTTCTTTTTAGGCTCGCCATTAAAAAAATATATATATAGGCAAAAACCAAGAAAGCTTTCTGTTGTGTTATCTTGAAATCTAAAGGAAGCAAAACAGTAGAGCTGTTTACCTTGTCCTATATTATGTTGGTGCATACGATACTTCTGTATGTTACTCTGAAATGTAGATATGTATTCTTTACCTCGTGTCCGAAGAACACTATTTTGGCCTCGATGTACAGGAGCATTTATCTGTGATTGCAGCATGATGTTTCATTGCTGAAGCAGTCTGAAACTTTTACCCACTTATCATCTCATGTCCAAAGACATTTTGCTGATATTGAGAATTGCGGGGAAAAGAGTAAAAAGAAATCACAGCTTATTCACAGAGTGATTGAGGATGAGTAGGGCGAAGCATCCAAGCGTTCTTTCATCCGTCTATTCGTGCATCCATCCGTCCGTCGCTCTATGCATGCATCCGACTGCCCGTCTATTCGTCCGTCCATGCGTGCGTGAGTCCCTCCCGTGAATCCGTCCATTCTTCCCGTGAATCCATCCGTCTGCCCGTGCGTCCGTCCTATTGCACACACTTCTACTGGACAAATGTCATCTAGGAAATGAGACGAGAAATGGTGACGAGACAGAGCCATTCATTTTACTATTTAGGAGATACTGCCAGTTACGCCTGACGCAGGAGAAGGTTAGACTAAGAGGAGCTGCGCCCCTAAAGCTCCGCAAAACACTCTTGTTTACCTTTGCAGTTTGTGCCCAAGTTTTTCGGCATTACTCCGGTAGCATGTGGTGCCCCACTGCAAACCTCTGCAGCCCTGTTTCATTGTCAAGAGATGCCAGACTATAGACCGCAAAAGGTTCATTCGATTGCATTCAGTTACACAATCGCAAACCAAGGTTGCTTTGTTTTGTTGTGTGGAATACTTTCAAATTTTGCATATTGATAGTGTTAGTACGACTTTAGCAGTGAGCCGAAGACGCTTTTATTGGGGGAAACGCAGAGGTCAAGGCGACCGGCTGCCAAGCAGAGCGAGTGCGAGCAGCACCAACACTCTTCCTTCTCTTCTTTCACTGTTGCTCCTGCCTGTGCCATATATCAATGCTACAAATCAATCCCCCCATGAAAAGTAGCCATCCTGACGACCTATGGACCAGGTAGGATGGGTGGGTCGTAGTGCGGTTGCAATCGATCGACATGAACAGTCTCGCGACGGCGTCGGTCTGTCGATGGTTGAACCGATGGTTGAACAATATAGTTAACCGGTGAGGACTGACATAGGACTTCGTAGGGGCCTTCGTACTTCGGCAGTAGCTTGGTGGAAAGACCAGGAGCATATGAGGGAATGCGAAGCCATACCAACGTGCCAGGCGAATATGACGGGGGGGGGGGGGGGGGGGGGGGAGGGGCAGGTTTTCATCGTGATGGTCCTTCTGGTACGCTTGATCTTGTGCAGTTAAGGAACATGCGAGTTGCCTGCAATCTTCCGCATAGGTGGCGACTTCGGATAGAGTTGTGGATTTTGAAGCGTCCAGATGGTACAAGAGAATTGTGTCCATGAATAAGGAAGGTTCACGCCCGTAAATGAGAAAGAACGTAGAGAATCCTGTCGTAGACTGAGTGGCGCTATTGTAAGCGTAAGTAACAAAGGGGGGTATGCGCTCCCAGTTGGTGTGGTCAGCGGACACGTACATAGACAGCATGTCGCCCAGTGTGTGGTTAAACCGTTCGGTCAATTCATTCGTTCGCGAATGGTACGCGCTGGTTGTCCGATGCACAACGGTGCATTCACGAAGAAGGGCTTGTACGGCTTCGGAAACAAACGTACGTCAGCGTTCACTGAGTAGCTCACGAGGCGCGCCATGGCGAAGAACAAAATTGTGAAGGATAAACAAGCCAACTTCACGGGATGTGGCTTCTGGCAGCGCAGCAGTTTCAGCATAGCGTGTCAAGTGACCGATAGCGACAACCACCCACCGGTTCCCGTCAGGAGTGTAGGGAAGGGGACCGTACAGGTCAATTCCGATGCGGTCAAAAGGTCGGGATGTGCAAGGCAACGGCTGCAGTTGTCCATTGGCTATGTTCGATGGGCTTTTTCGGCGCTGACATTTGGAACACGAACGTACGTACTGTCGGTCTAATCAGTACATTCCGCGCCAATAGTACTGCAGCCGGAGGCGTGCATACGTTTATTTCGCACCGGCGTGTCCGCATTGAGGATCCGCGTGAAAGGAGTCGCAAATAGAAGCACGTAGGTGGTGAGGAATCACAAGAAACCACTTGCAGCCGTCGGAAAGGTAGTTGCGACGGTACAGGAGTCCATCGCGGATGGCGAAATGTCGAGCTGTACGTCGTAGTGAACGATTGGCGGTATCTTGGGGTGGCTAAGACAGTACCTCTATCATAGAGACCATCCAAGCGCATTGGCGCTGCTCGGAGTGCATGTCAGTGAACGAAGGTATCGTAGCATCGAAACTGGAAACAGACGCACTTCCATGTTCATGGGAAAGTGGAGAGCGGGAAAAGAGCATCGGCCTCTGAATGTCGGCGGCCCGACCTGTAGATGACACGGATATCATAGTCTTGAAGACGCAATCCCAAACGAGTCAGACGGGTCTTTTGGTGACAATAACCAGCAGAGGGCGTGGTGATCAGTCACGACGTCAAATGGACGGCCATAGACGTAGGGTCGAAATTTTGTAATTGCCCAAACGATGGCCAGACATTGCTTTTCTGTGACCGAATAAATCTCTTCAGCCCTAGAAAGATTGCGACTGGCATAAGAGACCACGTACTTGTCGAAGCCAGACTTGCGTTGAGCAAGAATAGTGCCAAGGCTGACTCCACTAGCGTCGGTGTGAATTTTGGTGGGGGCATCTGGGTCAAAGTGACGGAGAATTGGTGGATATGTTAGCAAACGACGTAGTTTTGCAAATGCGTCATTGCAAGCGGAAGACCACGCCAAAATTCCTTCACTGTTAGAAAGTAGCCATGTTAAATGGGCTATTACGGATGCGAAATTACGGATGAATCGACGAAAGTATGAACATAAGCCGATAAAGCTCCGGAGTTCCTTTATTGTCAATAGCTTAGGAAACTGGGCGACGGCACGGAGTTTCGCAGTGTCGGGTAGAACACCATCCTTGCTGACAACATGCCCTAAGATAGCTTCCGAGCGGCAAAATGGCACTTTTTCAAATTTAGTTGGAGCCCAGCATGTGTGAGGCATTCCAGGGCACTTGCGAGGCACAGAAGGTGGGTACCAAAGTATTTTGAAAAAACGACGACGTCGTCCAGATAGCAAAGACTTGTCTGTCAATTGAGGCCTCGAAGTATGTTGTCCATCAGACGCTCGAAGGTGGCAGGGGCGTTGCAAAGACCGAACGGCATTACGTTGAACTCTTACAAGCCGTCCGGAGTTACAAATGCAGTCTTGGTGTGGTGAGATTCATCCATTGGTACTTTCCAGTATCCTGATCGAAGATCCAGCGAGGAAAAGAACTCTGCTACTTGCAAACAGTCGAGAGCATCGTCAAGTCTGGGGAGCAAATAAACATTTTTGCACGTGATCTTGTTAAAACGCCTGTAATCAACACAGAATCGGATGTTCCCGTCCTTCTTTTTGACCAGTACCACTGGCGGGCCCACAGACTGTTGGACAGCTGTATGACGCCACGATTGAGCATATCAGACACTTGATCGTCAATAACTTCACGTTCAGAGTGAGAGACCCGGTATGGACGCTGACGCAATGGTGTGTGGGCTCCGGTGTCTACACGATGAACAATTGCAGATGTTCGGCCCAAATTGGTTTGCTTGAAGTCGAAAGACGTCCGGAACCGGTTGAGAAGTGTCAAGAGTTGGGTTCGTTGGATAACAGGAAGGTCGGAATCAATCGATGGAACGAGGGCGTCTAGGGAAGATGTGGTGGACATAGGAGCGGGAGTAACACTGGCGATTTGAAGGCTTGTTGCGCTATTGAGCAGTTGACTGGTGCAAACACAATCAATGTCCTCACAACGGCTGATGCATTTGCCACTGAATAATCTAGCTGGCACTAAAAGGAGATTTGTGGCGTAAATAGTTGCGGAAGTGTTTTAGACTATCAGAAGTGCAAAAGGTACAAGAACGTTTTTTCGAGAAGCGAAGTCTTCAGACGGCGTGAAGATGACGTTCGAAAAAGCAGCATGGTCGCAGGAGATCGGCACAATAACCGAAGACATAGCTGGGATATTTGTGTCTGCGGCAACGACAACACGAGAAATTGAAGGCTTGTTAGAATCGTCGTCGGTGAGTGATGATAATTTCAGTTCGGCCCGGGCACAATCAACAACGGCATGATGTGTCGAAAGGAAGTCCCAGCCTAATATTACGTCATGTGAGCAGTATGGAGAAACGATGAATTCAACCACGTACAGAACGTCTTGGATGAGTAGCCGAGCCGTGCACGTCATAGAAGGGTTTACTTGATGCGTGGTTGCCGTACGCAGCGAGAAGCCAGAAAGTGGGATCGTAACTTTCTTTAACTTGTGACAGATTGCTTCACTCAATACAGACACGGCAGCTCCAGTATCGAATAATGCTTGAACAGCAACACCTTTAATAAAAACAGTTATTTCATTAGTGGGTAGAGGACGAGGCCTTGTGGAGTTCGAAGGTGGCGCATTTCTTGCCTCCGGAACTGCGACGGTCAGTTTTCCGTTTGGGCAGGTGGTGCACGCCGAAGCATCGGTGAAAGCACAGTCGGCGTGGGGAGGGCGATCGGTGCTGGTTGAAGGCGCGGCGGCTCGGTGGAGGGGTATCCGAAGTAACGTCAAGAGGCAGCGCCTGTGGTGGCTCTTTGTGGGCGTAGCCGTAGGTTTCATCGATAGCACCTGGATTAGGGACGCGCCCGCGACAGAACCGCTCAACATGGCCAGGCAGTCGACAGTAGCAGATGGGTCTGTTATCTGGTGTGCGCCAAGGATTGTTGGGAAGCGTTGAAGGACGGCAGGAAAAGGAAACATGCGAACCTGCCGATACGCGTGTTGCATAGAAGGCGTTCGTTTGGTGGGCAGAGTCGACGACGTTTGACGGTGCATGTGCCGGCCTTCGAGCGACGTCAGCGTAAGCCAGGGGAACGGACACAGGCAGTGGCTGGTACGTGGGCGGGAGTGCCTCGCGGACTTGCTCTTCGATGGTCTGGCGCAGTGACGAGGTCAGCCCGTGAGTATTGCTGGGAAGGAAGGGCGCAAGAGACAACTGGCGAACCACTTCCTCTCGGATGAACTGTTGGATTTGCAGCGTTAATACCGTCTATTCCGGTGAAATTGCACCAACGGTCAATGGGCGTCGCATTGAAATGCGCTGTGTTCGCAACTCATCGTAGTTTTGGCAGTGCTGAATAACTTCCGCAACTGTTCGCGGGTCTTTCATCACCAGCATGTGGAAGGCATCATCTTCGATGCCATTCATAATATGTTTGACCTTGGCTGTTTCGGACATGGCAGGATTTTAGCGACGGCAGAGGCCCACAACGTCTTCGATGTAGGACGTGAAACCCTCTCCAGACAGTTGGGCGCGATCTCGCAAGCGCTGTTCTGCGCAGAGCCCCGCCGCAGTGGTCTAGTGGCTAAGGTACTCGGCTGCTGACCCGCAGGTCGCGGGTTCAAATCCCGGCTGCGGCGGCTGCATTTCCGATGGAGGCGGAAATGTCGTAGGCCCGTGTGCTCAGATTTGGGTGCACGTTAAAGAACCCCAGGTGGTCAAAATTTCCGGAGCCCTCCACTACGGCGTCTCTCATAATCATATGGTGGTTTTGGGACGTTAAAACCCCACAAATCAATGTTCTGCGCAGAGGTTGGGCACTGTTGGTCAGCCAAACACGTCCGCGAAGGTGATCTTGAAAGTGGCCTAGTCGTTAAGCTCAGCTTGATGGTTGTTAAACCAGAGCTCCGCTACTCTTCTTAGGTAAAAGTGGACGCGGCCAAGTTTGTCGTTTTCGTCCCACCTATTGACGCTTACTTTCTCGTACGAAGAGAGCCAGTACTCGACGTCCTGCTCATCAGTGCGGCTGAAGATGACTGTGTCTCGCTCTCTCGGGACAGCGGCCAGATGAGGATGTAGGTATGGTCTGCTGTGCAACGTCAGTGGACATTGTTGACGGCGAAGGTAGAGTCCGGTTGCAGAGTTCCAGGATGGGAAATGGATCCAGCACCTCCACCACTTGTTAGTACGCCTTTAGCAGTGAGCCGAAGACACTTTTATTGGGGGAAACCCAGAGGTCAAGCCGACCAGCTGTCAAGCGGAGCGAGCGCGAGCAACAACACTCTTCCTTCTCTTCTTTCACTGGTGCTCCTGCCTGTGCCATATATCAATGCTACAATAGGAATGATTAGAAAGCACGCCATTCGGATTGTTGAATGGTTCTGTGAGTTTCAGTGCAACTTCAAGGTTTTGCCGGCAATTCGCACCGGCACAATGAGTGTTATGGATTTGTTTGTACCGATTACCACTATACATTTTACTCGCATTTAGTTCGACGTTACGTGCGGTGTACGGCAGCTGTGAAGTTTTCACTAGCATGGCATAAAACATGCGATTTATTAACATAAGCACATTACATAGATATTTCGATATGAACTACGACGAGGTGATTGCACAGCACAGCTTACATAATGCCTTCAAAACAGGCAAAATTGTATATCGCTGAGTTCAAGCTTGTTTAAAACAGTGGTAGAAAACGTTGCAACGGTTTAATGTGACGAATTATGTCACACATTACGATGAGGAGCTCTCTGCAGCACAACTATTATTTTAACAGTTTAAGGTTATATAGCAGGCTCATAGGAAATGTTGCAACAGTTTAATATGAGGAATTCACAGAAGCATGTCAGAAAGAGTTTTTTTTACCGCAGATTGTGACGAGATGCAGCACAACCAACACTATGCTTTCAAACGGGTAAAATTATATATCAGTTTAAGCTTGTTTAGCCCAGTTGTAGGAAGTGTCGCAACTGTCTGAAACCAGAAATTTATATTGCATTTTAACATATTCAGTATCTTTGTTTCATGTTATGCATGTACTAACTTGAAAAATGCAGATGCAGTAATGCTGTGAAAGTGATTTTATACTTTTGCAATGCGGCCTCTTTCACTTTACTGTCGATTGCTTGACATATGCATCACCAAGTCTATCGACATGTGCAATGCATTTATGCAAAACATTTTGTCAAACATCATGAATACAATATTAAATGTCTGCTCTGGATCACACTAGAGTTGAAAAATCAGCATTGGGGTTAGTTGCCATCATATCCTGGCGATCCGTCACGGTAATCGTATGCTGTTAACATGTCGTGTCCAGATGTTTTACTGATGACCTGGTCAGTACCTCGCCACTGGAAGTGTCGCAGTCCGTGGCAACGTCGCTGCAGGTCATTTTGGATTTCCTGCGAGGACCGAGGATATAACCAATGGTGATTAATGCGTTCGGGAGTCGTCATCACATGTCAGTGAGAGTGCTCTGCAACGTTTTAGTTCTGAGCCTCACTTGATGCATCTGTAAGGGTATGCGGCATTTAGGGGCGAGACCACCGAGTGACACTCTTGTTTCTCTTTCAAAAATTTTCAGTGGTGTGCTCGCATGAAGTTATCCAAATATTCAGAAAATGACTTGTAAGAAATCAAGTTCGCTAGAAATCCATAGTTCTGGCTCCAAATAAGAGTTATATTAGTTTAAGAATAATGAACACTGGTTGGGTTGGTCCATAGCTAACAAACTGTGTAAAAAGTTACAGCATATCCACGGGGCAAATGATGGAGAGTGGGGCGAAGCTAAGTCCGCAAGCCGCTTCGGCTTCCCGTTGTCATACTGCAGGGTCCTCGCGGCGTGCTTCTGCCTCGCGCGCCCGCACGTCGGGGTACCTTCTTCGAGCGCGAGCCGCCGCCGCCCTGCGCGCACGCCGCTCAGCAGCCTTGTCCACACTCCGTCGCCGAGGTCCTGAATGCGCGCGCACGCCAGGACGCCGCTTTTATTGTACCATAGAACGCCCCCTGGCGTACAGCGCCGCTGAAGAACACGCATTCGTCTCTCTCTCCTTCCGTACGTGTGACGTCAATCCTTATTTTCTACAAGTAACGCCCTCTAGTGTCACTATTAGCCTTTTCAGCGTATAACACAAGTATCGCCCTCTATGGCAGGTTCAAAAATTAACAAGGGGCGGTTACCCACAACGGGACGCACAAGCAACGTCATGAAGAGCTTCGCCCCCTAAAAAAGAGGCAAGAACACAGAAGGCACTCGCACAAGCGCAGGCTAGTAACTGAACATTTATTGAAGAAAATGCAAATATAAATAGCAAGAAATTCCTCAAGAAACTTCTTGAAGGCTGCTAAGGCTTTGTAAAGTCTCCGTGTGGCGTAACCTTTACCGGTGCTTCTCAGATATAAAGTGCCTAGCTTACAAGACCTTAGTCAGGCCAATTGTTGAGTATTCTGAAATTGTATGGGCGGCGAATGCTGCACAGTGACGCGCTGGCGGACCAACTCGGGGCTGTCCAGAGGGCCCGTGTGGCGGCAGAGGGGCTTGGCCTTCCTGTCCCGACGTGGGAGCAGCCAGCATCAATCCTGGACTGGTCCTCAGGACTTGAATAAAAGTTCTCCATACCATACCATGCCTTATACACAGTCGAACTGCAATAAAATAGCGAAGGTTCAACGACTTTGGCGCAAGATTTATATTTAATAAATATCGCCGTTAATATTCTCCTACTGGGCTTAGTGCACAAGCGCGTCTCGAAAGTTTTGAAGCTAGAATGAAGATTGATAGACTAAAATTCCTCTTGCAGTTAATTCACAATCAGTTCAAACTTACCAACACGGCTATCTTTCAGCTTAGCACACAGGAACATATAATACATCGCCATAGTATGTACATCACACCCGTTGCTTCTCATAATGACTACTTTAGGTTCAGTTACTTCCCCCGTGCTATCGAAGAATGGAATATCTTACCACTATCAGGTGTTCGTCGCTGACGTCATTTGAAGAGTCTTAAAACAGCTTGTCCATGCATAATTTTGTGGCTACATATAGCTTTTATTCTGCTATGATGATTTAAACTGTCTCGTGATGCTGTCTATGCTTTTTTTTTCTTTGTTTTCGAACACGATGCACTTTATTCTGCTCTTTATTTGGGCTCATTAGTATGCCTTTGCCATTTCTTTTGTCATTTATTTTGTATATTTTTCTTCTGCTGTTTGCAATCAACACTGCTAGGTCACCTCAGATTTTTGTTGCCAATTTCGCCCGATACATGTACCTTCCACCCTGTAACGACCCGCTTGAGGGCTAACAGTATTAATAAATGAAATGAAGAAACAATGTAAAATATTAGAGGTCGGCAATTACATAATTCATCTCTAGTTGGTGCAATGTTACCGAAGGCCTCAGCAACTTATCTCCCTGTCCTATGTCTGTGCCGGGACAGCACTTTTGTTTCGCAAAGTTAAGGGGGACACTTGCAATCTATGCAATGTAGGCACTGATTAGACGAAGGGTGGGCCTTCAGCGATGCCCTGTGATCCATTGAAAGGTTTTTCAAACAGCTCCCGGTTTGGCCGACATAGCTTTTACCACATGACAACCTTCCCACATTCAACTAACCTTTCCCGGTGATTAACCTCACATTTACTCCACTTAATTTTTCTATCCACCGCTGCGCAGTCTCGGCCCAACTTGTACCGCAGGAACTTGAAGGCAGTATTGAGGCAACCACTTTATTCGGCGTAGCTGCCGGCGTACAGGCGTAGCTGCCGCGTGGGCGTGTCTTTTTCTTTCTCTTTCGTGTGACGAAAGAACAATTGCATCTCGGCGCCGCACTCTGTTTGTACCCGGTAGTGTGCCGACTTGCACCCGTTATCACTACAAGAACGGAACGGGATGCGGTACCATCATTCGCACGTGATCACACTAGGCACCTCCTTTAGCGCATGTAAAGACGATTGGCACAAATGATAAGCGCGCACTTCCGTCGCGTCAAAGACATCACGTGGCGCAGTATCGACAGTTATAACTGTGGTTCGTCACCCGACTACCGTGCCTCGTCCTCCGAAGCAGTCGGGCAAAGCAGACCTTAGATCCGGATTCGCAAGAACACGTGTCCGTCGCCGTGTCAGCTGCCGTGCCATCTCTGGCGATAAGGTCGCCCCTTCTTTGGCCACTTGGATGGCCTCCTCGAAGAGCTGTGCCCACGGCAAGCTCGACCCCGACGCCCCAAGGAACTCCGGGAAGCCACGCACTTGTCTGGGCACGCCGGCTGATGGCACACCTGCGTGTCACACATGTTGGTGAGCTACATTTTTTTTAAGACGATTGTCTTTCTTGGGGACCTTCGACGCAAAAATTTTGGTGTGTCTGTACATTTGTCTATTTGTCCACTCTTACTGGCATCGGGTACTTGAAACGGCCGACCCCATCCGCAGAAACCACCAATGTTGCTCAAGGTTGAGCGTTCATGCTTGTGCAATTGTCGATTAAAAAGCAATTATTGCGCATGTCTGGGGCACCATAACAACACGCATATATTCTGCACATGCATTTCTTACTAGAAAACGCATACATAAGTGAGTTTAAGCACCGCGGCGCTTATCACGCTGCGCTTATTACGCAACGCTTGCACGGAACGGGAAGCGTTTCCAACGCTTTGCTAAGGCGAGATGGTGGTGGCACCTACACGTCGCCTCGCGTTCTACACCTTATCACCTCCGAGACGGGCGCGCACGGCTACGCGCTTTGTTTTCCAAAGGAAACTGCCAGATGACGCTCATGGCTCACGTGTAACATGACTTGATGCGCTCATGAGCCTCCGCTGTAAGCTCGGGCAGCGCCTCCGGAATACCATTCACCGATTTTCTTGCGCAGAACATCAAATGAATGTTTTGTTCAGTCTCTCCACACGCAAGATCTTTCGACGACATTTGCAGATTACATGCAGATACGGGGCCATTTTTTTACAATGGCATCGTCAGTACAACCATAGTCATATATCACAACAGCATCCGCATCTCAGTGAAGGCTGGTTCACACCCGCGACTGGCAGCTTGAGTCGCAAAGCGTCTGCTTTTAGTTGGTCGCTTGCTGCTTGATTTTTTCAGTCGCGCGACACCAGTCACACACTTCTGAACTCAACGTCAGCTTATTTTACGGGCCAGTGGCAATACGAGCAGCCGTTCTTTGTGACGACGGATGTTTGTTGCGCACAACTGGGAACTTCGGTTGCATAGAACAGCTTTTTTTTGACCGGCATTTGCAAATAGTTGCGCGAGAGACTTAGTGGAAAATGTGCATGAGCCTTGCGGCTCATTGACACCAAAAGTACCTTGGGCACTTTTTTTATTTCTTCTTCTTCGAGTATGTGGCTTTTTTAGTGCGGCCTCCGCGGTGAACAAATCGTGGCCTCCGGCGGCGAACGCTGTAACGACCGAGAGTGTCATGTTCAAATCGGCCAATGGCTGGCTGATAAAACGGCTGTGACGAGTCATTTTGGAGCTTCTTCCGCCATTTGTAGACAGAACGCAGCGCAATTTTCAGCTGACTTTGAAATTTTATTGTGAATTTTAGAGCGTGTGCTGCGCTATAATATTTGGCTCCCTCTACTAGAGATCGGCAGCATTTTACGACCTTGCACGAAAAGTGTTGAAAGGCCCGTTAAACGAATTCACCGAAGCTCAGTAACTCCAACGAGGGAGTGCTCCTATCAGACACCCAAGTCAATGGGCTAGCGTCGCCTAAATTTTTTTTTTATATTTTAGCATAGGAAAAGCGATGTTGGTCTGAAGCAAAGCTGTCAACTCCTATTCATTACTGTAAATGGGAAGTGAACATTGAGATTTGAATGTTTACTGAGACGCCGATTATCATTTGACGTTTTCTTGCGTTAAATGAAAGGCCAATCACTCGAGAGCTTTGAAAATGTAGTGCTTAAGCGTGAGTTTACCGTGAAAAAGTAATTGCATGATGGTTTTCGAAAACTAGTTTTAGTTCTTACTGTACCCCGACGTCACAGCATGGTATGAATTTCTCGTCCCGTGCTAAATATTCTGGCGCTTTCACAGCCACTCCGCACCATTGCTACGTTGGGGACGTGCTCATGATCATCAGCATCATCACCATCAGCCTGACTACGTCCACTGCAGGACAAAGGCCTCTCCCATGTTCCGCCAGTTCACCCGGTCCTGTGTTTGCTGCTGCCAATTTATACCCGCAAACTTCTTAATCTCATCTGCCCACCTAACCTTCTGTCTCCCCCTAACCCGCTTCCCTTCTCTGGGAATCCAGTCAGTTACCCTTAATGACCAGCGGTTACCTGTCTACGCGCTACATGCCCTGCCCATGTCCATTTCTTCTTCTTGATTTCAGCTATGATATCCTTAACCCCCGTTTGTTCCCTAATCCACTCTGCTCTCTTCTTGTCTCTTAAGATTACACCTACCATTTTTCTTTCCATTGCTCGCTGCGTCGTCCTCAATTTAAGCTGAACCCTCTTTGTAAGTCTCCAGCTTTCTGCTCCGTAGCTAAGTACCGGCAAGATACAGCTGTTATATACCTTCCTCTTGAGGAATAGTGGCAATCTACCTGTCATAATTTGAGAGTGCTTGCCGAATGTGCTCCACCCCATTCTTATTCTTCTAGTAACTTCAACCTCGTGGTTCGGCTCTGCGGTTATTACCTGCCCTAAGTAGAGCAGTCTTTTACAACTTCAAGTGCGCTATTACCTATCTCGAAGCGCTGCTCCTTGCCGAGGTTGTTGTACATTAATTTCGTTTTCTGCAGATTAATTTTAAGACTCACCTTCCTGCTCTCCTTGTCTAACTCCGTAATCATGAGTTGCAATTCGTCCCCCGAGTTACTCAGCAATGCAACGTCATCGGCGAAGCGCAGGTTATTAAGGTATTCTCCATTGACTCTTATCCCTAACTGGTCCCATTCTAGGCTTCTGAAAACCTCCTGTAAGCACGCGGTAAATAGCATTGGGGAAATTGTGTCCCCCTGCCTTACACCCTTCTTGATTGGTATTCTGTTGCTTTTTTTTATGAAGCACTATGGTAGCAGTTGATCCCCTGTAGATTTCTTCCAGAATGTTTATATATACTTCATCTACACCCTGATTCCGCAGTGTTTGCATGACGGCTGATATTTCTACTGAATCAAACGCCTTCTCGTAATCTATGAAGGCTGTGTATAGTGGTTGGTTATACTCTGAGCATTTCTCTATTACCTGATTGATAGTATGAATGTGGTCAATTGTTGAGTAGCCTGTTCGAAATCCTGCTTGTTCCTTTGGTTGATTGTATTCTAATGTTTTCTTTACTCTGTTGGCAATTACCTTTATATATATATATATATATATATATATATATATATATATATATATATATATTTGAGCGACGTTATCATGACGTTGCCGATAAATTCGACAACACTCATGAAACAAGCCAGCTTCCTCACTAATAAAATTACTAAGAGGGCTCTGTACACTTGGTCGAAGGGCAGTGCCCTGTGACTTCTGTCATACAGTAACTTATCCGCTTGTTGGTCTTTGCAGCGCATGTGACCACGTGACCAGCTCGTGTTAGTTCAACTTCAGGCTTTACGTGTCAATATTGCGATACGATTAAGAGGTCACGCTCATAGGCGTGCGCAGGGTGCACAATTAGCGGGGACCAAGTAATCTTAAAGGGGTCATGACACGGTCAAGCTAAAATTTGTGGTTTTCACCAAAAACTATACGTAGAGGGACTGTGATGCCCGTGCAAACATGAAAAAGTGCGCCGTGAAAGAATTTTCTACTGCAAAACAAGCCATAGAACCCGAGTGGCTGTGGGTCAGCAGCCACTCGGCTGTTGACCCGCAGGTCGCTGGTTCGAATCCCGGTTGCGGTGGCTGCATTTCCGTTGGAGGCGGAAATGTTGTAGGCCCGTGTGCTCAGATTTGAGTGCACGTTAAAGAACCCCAGGAGGTGGTCTAAATTTCCGGAGCCCTCCACTACGGCGTCTCTCATAATCACATGGTGGTTTTGGGACGTTAAACCTCACATATCAATCAATCAACCCCGCCCACCGCCGGCTGCCGCCATTTTGCCATGTCGCCTGTGACGTCACGTGCAGTAAGGAGTGGTGCCCTCGTCTTCTATCACAGTTTCAGCCGCCTCAAAGGGTTAAATTTCACTGCCACGTTAATAGACAGCTTAATATATCGATTTCGCGTGCAGCTGACAACGGAGCAACATTGTTCGCCGCATTGCAGACGCTCGCTCAGCGAGCTTTTTGCTACGTCATGGCCTGCGTGTGCCCCACTTTCATTACGCTTGAGTGTTTAAGTGAGTTTAAGTGCTCGGGCACACGCGATAAAATATCGTCAGACTCTTTGTGAATGCACAAGGATTAAGCCACGTAACACAGATTATGATGAAAAACTGCGTGTCATGGCCACCTTTAAATACTGGATAGCGTTATTTCGAAACACGACTAGGAAAGTACACAGAAGCACAGGACTAGCGCCACTCACTACTTTGCTGCCGGGTTCTGTCCTGGTGCTGCGTCTAATTCAAGCTATCCAGTATTCAAGACTATGAACCCACTACGAGCCCAGCAACGAATTTTGTTAAGGCATGAAGTGTCGAGTCCGAAAGGAAACAAGCTTCGCAGTGCATGCAAAACTGAAAATGAAATGTCGGCGTGCTTTCATCAGCGACCCGCCTTTGGTGCACGTCTTTCAGAGGGCGGAGGTCGGGAGCAAGGCTTTCTGGAAAGCAACATCAGGGTTCGATCATCAGCCGCCATAACCATTAAAAACGTTCATTACCATAACCCTGTCATTGGACAATGATGGAGAAGTTCTGATTGAGTGAAGATGGAGAAGAGGAGGGGCGGGGGTGGTCGACTGGCGCTCCCCTCCACTGCCCCTCCCTCCACCTTTTTCCTGAGCGTACGCCCAGGCTGGTGACCACGTGACAGACTCGCTTCACTGATTTAAGCGGCTGATTAAATCGGGTGGTTGATTGTTCTATATTTGGTCAAGAGTTCGATGAAAGTTTGTCTTGTCAGTTATCACAATGAGGATGTAGATGTCCAGGTGACTTTGACTTGGTCAAGTGAACACATCTACATCCTCATAGTTCAATGATGTATTTCACGGACCAAAGTTACGATAGTATGAAACACGCCTTAGAGGTGAACTCCAGATCAAGTTTCATACCGCTCTGAATGACGTAAGCTTAAAATTGAAGCACAAGTGTGCGGCCCACCCTAATCGAAATGTGCCCGTCGATGCGCGTGTGGAGTCCAACCCGCGACCTGGGCGCAAAGTGTTTCCGGCTGACGCCGCATGACGGTCACCGACTGATTGATAAAATGATTCGAGCTAAACTGGACTGAGCATCTTCATACAATGCGGGTTATCGACTGACTGAATGGTTAAGGCTAAACGGCGCCGAGCGTTTTTGGACTGAATTGCCCTATACAATTGTTCAGATTTACTGTAAAAAAAGAAAAAAAGATTGAAGCGATTGCAAAGAATGAAGAAAAAACATTTGGTGGTATCTCTGGTCATCACAACTGCTTCGGAGCAACCTGAGCCCCTACTTACCCCCTGAAGTCCACTCGGCTTCTCTCGCTGGTCGTGGGCAGCGTACAGGCCCACGGCACACCGAACAAGAAAACAACCGCTAGGACTAACTGACGGGACGACATGGTAAGCTTTGACTCGAGGTCCTCTTCCAATAAACGAATCGTTAACTTCTCAGACTCCTGTATGCTTTTATTTTATTTTTACGATCCCCTTTCAATAGGACAGTGGAGCTGTATCGGTAAACAATTCAATCTTACGCGTTCTCCACTTTGATGTCAAATAAGTCGCTCTGTGTAGATAAGCACAACTGAGCCCCTTCCTACTTCCCCTCGCTGCATGTTTTCTGAGGCATTGTTTTCGATATCGATAGGCCATACAGCAGGCCCATGGTTCAGTGCATGATAAATGTCGCGGAGTTGTTTTCTCAAAGGCGTGCGCGCACCACAGTGCCCGCATTGTCCGCTGCATTTGGGGATGAAGAGGTCATTCCATTGTCCGTTGGGTCATCTACCCTCAATGCCCCCGAGTTTTTCGAAAAAAATTTTCAGAAAAACTACGAGGCAAAACAAAAACAAAAAAGGAGGGTGGAAGCTATAGCACTCGGCCGCGCGAAGACTTGAAACAGCGAAAATACAATTGTGAGTTTACTAATGTGACTTATTCTAGGTTAATTAATTGATTTATATGTGGGATTTAACGTCCCAAAACCGCCACAGGATAATGAGAGACGCTGTAGTGGGGGGCTCCGGAAGTTTGGACCACCGGTGATTCTTTAAAGTGCACCCAAATCTGAGCACACGGGCCTATAACATTTTCGCCTCCATCGGCAATGCAGCCGCCGTATTCGGGATTAGAACCCGTGACCTGCGGGTCAGCAGCCGAGTACCTTAGCCACTAGACCACCGTGGCGGGGCTTTCTTCTGGGTTGTTTCCCTTACCTAGGCGGTACTTGTTCGGGGTTGCTTGTATTGTTGCTACAAGCTTTAGCTAAGCGATGTTATAGGTTGTTTCCACGTTTATTCTCAGCGTAGAGACGCCCGAGTTAAATAGACAGTCGCAGACACGACACGGTTGTTCAAGAGAGAGAGAGACAGGTTTATTTACAGAAAGGCAGAGAGGTCGGCCTGAGCGATAGCTTGCTCTAGCCTGCTACTCTACCCTGGGGGAGGGGAAAGGGGAGAAGGAAGACTAATGGACGATGATGATGAGATAGAGAGGTGAGTATATAGAATTCTTTCTAGCTGAGAAAAATTTTATTGTCGCGCATATAGTCCAGTTGCTTCCAAAAAGGTTATAACTGCTCTTATGGCCACGGTTGCACTGTCGATGTCTGGCCAAGGGCCCAACACGGTCTCATCAGGTCAAGACCTACTGTGATATCGTTCAGTAGAAGAAATTAGTGTTTTCGTTCACGTGCGTATGCTGGGCAGTCACAAAATGTGAGCTCAAGTGTTTCTGGCACATCACAGTGTTCACAATAAGGGCCTGTGTCATTGCGACCGGTGATATGTGCGTAACGTCTGGTGTACGCCACACCAAGACGAATGCGGTGAATCGTACTTGTGAGCTGCCGTTTCAATTTAGGGGGCATGCGGAACCTCATTTCCGGGTCGCATTTGTGAAGTCGCCGGTGTCGCCGTTCCGGTTTGGTCCAGTGCTGAAGTGTGTTGCTGCGCATCACGCAGCGAAGCAGGGCGTTCGTGTCAGCTTGTGAAAACGCAATGCGTACTTCAGGGGCACTGCTTAAGGCATTTTTAGCTTTAGCGTCTGCCTCTTCGTTTCCCATCACGCCGCAATGAGCGGGAATCCACCGGAAAGTTATAAGATGGCCATTTGTTGAAGTAACCTGAATAAGTTCTGTGATTTCTATTGCCAAGCTGTAATACGGACCTTGCTTCCTGATGCAATTAATGGTTTGCAAAGCGGGTTTGGCATCACAGAAAATCGTCCACGCTCGAGGTCGCTCTCCGGAAATAAATCTTATTGCCACCCGGATAGCGACAAGCTCTGCGGCAGTTGATGTGGTTTTATGGTCCACTTTGAATCATCGAGCGATATCCATGTCTGGGATGACAAAGGCTGCGGTGGAGTTGTTTAGTGTGGTGGACCCGTCGGTGTACACGTGCAGAGAATCACCGCACGTTGTATAAATGTGATGTAGGGTCAGTTGTCTGAGGCCAACAGAAGAAACGAGTGACTTCTTCGTGATTCCAAGTATCGTAAGACAAACAGGTGGTTTAGGCAGGATTCACGGAGGCACTGCGGGAACGTTTGGGGGGGAAAACCTTGATGGTAGAGTATTCTCATCATTCCAAACAGAAACTTGCGATGAAACCAAGCGTTCGAACCGTTAATTGATCTCACACGTCGTTGTTGGAGTATATCTTTCCATCGCTCCGAGGTCTGCTGGCAATCGCGATTGCCTTTCCCGTTCCCTAGTATTCTCTCGTTGTACGCACTCGAGGTCTTCTACTCGCCGCCGTCGCCTCGCAGACACTTTTGGGCTAACGCTTGCCGTCTTATGTTTAGTGGACCACAGGTGAATAGTGGGACTTACCCAATTTCTGTGGCGTATACACGTTATTATGATGATAGTTGTCAGCGATCGAATCACAAGAAAAGCTTTGCTAGAGAGAAAATAAAACGTTAATCAGATTTTCAGCACGAGTAGATCGGTGAGTGGGATCCTTAGTCTGGGATTCCACTTGGAGCAGGCCGCTGTACTCACACGTTTCACGAGGTTTTCTTGGGTGTTCGGATCACAGCTGGACTGAGCTGCCTCCCACCCTTCCATGTTGTGTAGTGTCCTGGCTTGCAAAGGGGGATGGTGGGGACATTCCCGTACCATGTGGTACAAGGTTGCTGCTTTATTGGCGCAGAACCTGCACCGCATGCGGTGCGTGTTGTGTGTCGGGATCCACCTTAAACAGTATGTGCGGATTGGGGTAGGACAGGATCTGTGGGCGACGCCGCGTTACCTGTGATGCCTTACTGATGTTTGGCACTGCGGGTGGAAGTTCGTTTTTGGGGTATTTGGTGTTCAAAAAATTCTGTATACGTGAGAAGTGGATCCACACGCAGAGCCGAGGGTGAATGCTATATGTTAAACTGCTTCGCTATTACATCTGACCACAACGAGAATACCGTAGCGGCCCCCAATGGTTGATGTCAACTCGGAAAGCGCCAGCGGGAACGGAATGGAATGAAAAAAAAAACTTTATTTCAGTCCTGCAGGACGCGCTTAGCGCGTAGCGGGCGTCTCCCACGTAGGGACCGACAGGGAGTACCTGGCGGCCGCTTCGTGGGCCTGCTGGACGGCCCATTGCTGGTCGGCGAGAAGGGAGCTCCTGAGGGACCTCTCTCGCTTTTTTGAGGTAGAGTCGGGAGGAGTTGTTATACACTCCCAGAGCATGTGTGCGAGTGTCGCTGTGTCATGATGGGCATGTGTCGCTGGGGTATGTATCAGGATCATAAACGTGAAGCGTGGCAAGGTTTGAGTACGTGTGTGTCTGTAATAGGAGTAGGGTTAATGCCTGCGGTCTGTTAAGTTTCAGATGTGGGGGCAAGGGTTGCTTCTTTTTGTGTCCCCGTGTGGATCTGAAGACCCAAGAGGCCCTCGCGAAACGTGCGAGGATAGTGGCCCGCACCAATGGTATCCCGGACGAAGGATCCCACTCACCGATATATTCGCGCAGAAAATCTAATAAACGTTTTATTCTCTCTATAGAGTATCGTGCTGTTCGTAATTCATAACCCTTCTTAAGCACTAATTCGAGTTTATATTGAGGGGGCTTGATATGAATGGTAGGAACAAAATATTTATCTGCCTAAAATCTGGTTATAGTCTTCAATAATAAGATATTATTAGTCATAATAATAATTCTTGGCGTTTAACGTCCCAGAACCACAGTATGATTACGAGAGACGCCGTAAAGCTCCGGAAATTTCGACCACCTTGGAACTTTTTTATGTCCACGTAAATCTAAGCACACGGGCCTCGGTGGTCATAATCTTGATCATGGCATCTTTTTCAATGGTTTGGACAAAGGTGGTGATCCTTAACGTCCTTATCGTGATGGTGAGTATTTGGTTGGCGATTGCGCTAACAGCTTTGTAGTGGGCTCTTCCGAGAGGTACAAGCAAGGTGATGAAGACGATAAAGATTTTTGTTGCTTTATGTGCACGACCACTATACCGATGATTCCTTTTCCCTTTCGACGAGGCATCATCATGAGCTTTACTACGTCGACTGCGCGGCAAAGGCCTTTCCCATGATCGGCCCGCGCCAACAGGTCGCGCCATCAACCCGCTAATCAACCCGCTAACCAACCTGGTCTTGTGCTTTCTGCTGCCGGCATATGAGGCTTTCACTTCAACGTGTTTTATTCCGAACTCTCGGCTATTACATATTACAAAAATGCAGATGTTCCACGACGTGCTTGTACCTTCCACGACATAAGCTATACGAATACACCGGCGCGCCTTCGGGGAAAAAAAAAAGGGTGGGGGGAGGGAAGACTACAATACGTCAGTGAATAAAACGCTAAAGGCTCATAGTTTGCGATACTTTCTTGCTTTACAAAAAAAGTGACGCGACACGCATTCAGGCGTCCGAGATCGCCGTCACGTTACATAAGAGTCAACGGTCTTGGCCCGTATGTTCTTTGCCGACCAGCTGTCCCTGGCCAAGCCCATGGAACGCCGCGTTCGCGTCAATCCAGCCTTGCTCGCACTGTGGACGTGACGAGCTTCTTGACGACGCCTAGCAGGGGCACGCTCTTCTTGGGGCAGACTCCCTCGAAGTCGTCCTTTTCCACGTCGTAAGCGGCCACGCAGTACCGGGGGAACTCGTGCGCCAGCCGCCACAGCTGCGACAATAATCGTAACGACGTGGTAGTTAAGAAACGGTGTTTCATGTGACGGAGCAGGAGCCTTATACACGGAGCTGATGTTCAACGGGCGAGAGTCAGTAACAGTCATCATCAGCCTGGCTACGTCCACTGCAGGACAAAGGCCTCTCCCGTGTTCCGCCAGTCAACTCGGTCCTGTGCTAGCTGCTGCCCATTTATACCCGCAAACTTCTTAATCTCATCTGCCCACCTAACCTTCTGTCTCCCCCTTACCCGCTCGCCTTCTCTGGGAATCCAGTTAGTTACCCTTTATGGCCAGCGGTTATCCTGTCTACAGGAGCAGTACTTGTGGCTAAATGGAACACCAAGACTGACACACATATACGTATTTTCTTTTTTTCTTTGCAGACCCGATTGAGTTCTTGTCATGTAACAAGTTATGTGTCGGACATGTATTTCAATGTTACGTTGACCATGTTTGCGAGATATTTTATTAGGGGAATGAAGGACCCAGTGCCGCTGATGGTGAATGGGGAGGAATGGTCACACATTCAGTTACGTGTGCCAAGCCGCTAGAAGCTTCGTGGTGTTCTAATGGGACAAGCTCAGAAACGACACGGTACCATTATAGAGCTCGTAGCAGTTGATGACAACATAACAAAATATTGGAACCATTGATGGTCCTGTCGCCAACGCTGGATTTCGTTACCCATGATCAATGTAAGGCTTTCTCAACCACAACGCAGAAATACAATGCATGTGTATTCGATGGTCCAAATATAGCTGATTGAAAACGACGAACAGCTTCGCATTAGCCCTCACTGCTTACAAACCTTGTTGGTGAAGGTCTGCTTGTTGTCGTAGGCGTAGTAGATCGTCCTGTTCTCGCGAAACCGGGAAAGAGCTCTCCAATCCACGCCTTTCTTCATGGAGCTCTGCTCGCAGGGCTGCGGTGAGTGAAGTTGAACAACTTGAACGGTTGTGACTCAACGTTTTCCATAAGTACATCCTTCACAACATTTGAATACCTCAGCCGTTGCTTACTCGTGCGTCTACAGTGCTTTGCTGATGCAGTTAAGCTCGGCATTTAGTACGATGAGTCGCACCACAATGTAGTACCAATACACGTACACAATTCCACAGATGGACTGGGAGAGGGCACCACCCTCCTCCCCTCCTACATGGGCGCTAACTATTTCTCATACCTTTGCTCAGTCGGACCCTGTGTTTTCGTTGGTCAAAGTGGAACATCGTGGTGATGCAGGTTTCAAAATGACTACCTAGGGCACCTGATGTTGCTGCTGTCTTCACGCATTTGCCTATAGAGAGAAGGGGCCCCAAGGCAGGCTATTCTGGGAAGGACGTCATCGCTTAACTTTCATTTTGAATTCATTGCGAAATTATTGTCTTCAGTCGACACTGAGCAATGAGGAGGGTATGGGGCGCTACGTTGAGGCTTTGCCCTCCTCTCGCCTATTAAAGAAGTCAGTTTAAAATCGGCTCTCGTCTGTGTCTGTTCGGGACTCTTCTTTGTGCCTAAATCCTGCCGTATTCGTTCGACTAATGGAGAACGCTGATCACACCTATGTCTATGCACAACGCAGTCTTCTGCTCGTGCACCAAAGTTCTTTTAACTCAGCACGCATGGATGAACACGGCAAAAATGTGCGCTGTGAAGTGCATTCATACGTATAGACTTGTTCAATCGAGAGAAGCATCACTGCCTTGCTGAAGTGTTGCCTGTTGCACAGGAGGACAGAAGCCAACATCACAGCCTCGGCAGTGTATTTGGAGGGAGGGGGCATGCTTGTTAACAAAAGCCTATAGAGATCATTATGACAGTGGCCAGGCAGTCTTCATTGGCAAGGTGCGTAGGCCTTCTCAAGGTTCTGCATTAGGGGTGGCGAAGTTTAACTACCAAACATTTCACCCCCGTTGGTCCAAAAGAAAACCAGTTGGGCAATGGATGCAAACATTAACGATTATATGGGGAGGGTTGGACAGCTTCCCCGCACTCCTTATGGACCCGCCCATACTCATATCTACAGCCTCGTACCTCCTTTATGCTGGTGTAAGAGTACTCGAGAACTTTGTTCTTGGTAGGACCTTTCCGGGCCTTGATGACAGCCATGGATATAGTGAAGCACACATTGTCCAGGTGCAGGTGTCGACGCCACGGGTGCACCTGCCACAGTCGGTACCTCTGTGAGGCCCGTAGAGAAGGAAAGGTTAGGTCTCATATACGTAACGAGATAATGCATGATCCTAATATAGTGTGGTTTTCTTGAGATACTATAGGAGAGAGGCCTTGATGTAGTCACGTGGACATTTTCGTTAGGTGTGCGCCTCTCTGCTTTTTGAAAGGGAAAGGGCATCGGAACTGTTGTGCTGGAAGAGTCTTCTGACAGCATAAAGGTATTCTTATGGAGTAATTGTTTACAGGGATATAAGCAGATCTTTCTTTCAATGGACACGTCCTTGATGCGTACTGGGGGCCGTGCATGCGAGTGTGTTGGATTGTTTTATAGCTCTGGATATGCATGCGCTTAATGTGCTCCGCCCCCCCCCCCTCCCGGGCTAATCTAGTGCATGTTTGTTACTTTCTGAGGGCTGTTATAAAGGTGTACCGAGACCATACTTGTACGTATGGGTCTTAAGGCAATGCGTAATAGAGTACTCCGTGACATTCGAAAAAAAAATGTGCTCCTGCGTATTCAGGACGCTTGATACGTGCCATGTAGACGTCATTCTTGTGCGAACCAGCGAATGGCTGGTACGCGTTTGGGAAACGCCTGGTCTGCAGTCCGGGCATGTTGACCACTTGCGTCTCCAGGACCAAGTACGCGGGAAGACTGCGTGTGAACCACAAGTCCGAATAGATTTATCGTCGGCATTGATTTCACTCAACGAATCGTCGGGTGACGTAACGCATCGTCACAGGGACAACAATACAGATACGTTTGTGTCATACAAAAGAAGAAAGATACCCTTGGCTGCAGTTTTCTCGGCATCTCCTCCAATCGCGTTAAATGGTGGTATGTTAGGTGAAAATGGTCACCATGACTGTCAGTAATGTTGACCTGCCACAGTTTTCGCAATATGTAACGCTTGCAAAGCACTTACCATAGAGTTTCAAACCATGCACCGTAGCCCGCACATGGTTTGAAACTTCTGTGCGCCTGTTTTTTTTTTGCGAGAAATCAGTCATGTAACCGTTCTTTTAAGGGATGTGCGTGCAAAAACAGCTCTCAAAGTTCTCGCAGAAGTGAACAACGAAATATCTCTTTAGAATGGAAGAATCACAGAAAAGTGCTGAACAAAAACAAAATAAACGTTATGGACCTGCGCGATAAATTGAGATCGCCCAATATTTTCAACTGAAGTACGTGGTCATATCAGCTAATACCTTAAAAGCCCTCGGAAATGTATCACCGGGTAGTACGATAGACCACCTTACCTGGCCAGCTTTTTGAAGAGGCTCTTGTTGAGCTGCACAGTCTTCTCTACCCTTAAGATGAGGCTCGCGTTTGTCTTCATCTTCTGCACGAAGTTCTGTGCCACAGATCAGGGAGACACATGGTAAAGCGTAAAAGCGAAAGGAAATGTCAGTATAAGGCCCTGTCATATGCAACCTATTTGATGCTATAAAGAATACCAACGAACCACTTATTTTAATTTTTTTTGCAGTTGGGCATCGCTGTAAAAAAGTATCACCGTGACTATAAATAAGTTCGTTATATTCGAAATTAGTTGTAACAGTAGCGATGATAATGGGCTCCCACAAATCTGTAATCTGGCTCGCGCAGGAATGCTAGATACGATAACGCATTATTGCAAGCTTCAAAGCTATTGTAAACGAGGTAAGGGTTGCCTATTCCATAGTAGTCTTTCAAACTCCACTTCATGCGGTAGCGGAACCTGTCAAATAATTTTTTTTTCGGAGAATAATCAAAAGTTCCGCAACCTCTTCGAACAATTAAAGAAAACGTGGTTTTGAATGAATTTTGAACATTTCTCTTGATCTTTAGTATACCTTTCGTGTTTTCGTCATCACGCGAACCAATTTTTGTTTTTCGTCTCAGCCAATATTGCGGGGGCGCTCTATAGTTTTCGGTTTCATATAAAGCGACTAAATGCCGCTTAAATGAAGCACGACCAACCAAAGTTCGTATTTAATTCGCTATAACCAATAATTGTCTATGACAGTGTTTCTTATAACGAGATTCATCGTATATCACGATGATGATGACTTCATTGATGGACACATTGTCCTGAGCCATCACATTTAGCAACAATATTATTGAGAACTAACAAACAATTGTGCCAGGAAAAGAATAAGGAATATTATTAGAAATATTTGTAATGTAAGTGTGAAAGAAGAGAAGTGACAAAAAGATATCTTCCACTGGCAGGATTCGAACCTGCGACCTTCGAATAGCGCGTCCGACGCTCTACCATTGAGCTACGGTGGTGGTTATCCCTCCGTACACTATATAGGGTATATGTGTGCAGTTAAGCGTGGGAGCGTCAGTCAGCGCCACCTGTTGCCATGGCGACGAGTGTGGAACGCTCTTCTTATTGCCTGTGTGGCGTCACGTACTACGTGACCTCATTAGGGGACGTCAGTTCTCAATAATATTGCACCTAACAAAGCAAACGAGGCGAGCCATTAAATTCACACAGTTCTTCATCAAATTTAGTAGTATCTTTAGGTAGGACGCAGTTTATTTGTAATTCGGGGAGAAATATGGTACGGTTGCAGTGCCTTGTAAATTATGCTAGGGAAACATAGACAGCTTTCCTATTATTTGCTGAAGATTTCACATCTCTGTTTTGCTTTGTTACTTTCCCGTGACCATTCAGAAGTGCAACAAGACTTCATTGGATGCTAATTGCATAATTAGTGGCTGACTGTGCTAGTGTATTGTGCATACTCAGGGTTTTAACGCGAAAATATCGCACAGTGGACAGGAAACAGACGGGCGTAGGCGCAGCCAGAAATTTTTTTTGGGGGGTGCACGTGCCCGGTGTGCCTCACCCTGGCTACGCCCTTGGACGGGACAGCGTCTGTCCCGTCTATTGCTTGTCCGCTGTGTGTTATTTTCACGCTGTTAACTCTAAGCTATTTTGTCTGTTGTACTTGAGACTTTCATGATTTGACGCTTCCTAACGAGATTCTTCGTTTCCTGGGAAAGCTTGCCAGTGTCCTGTCTAACTACCCTGCCTCCAACTTCCACTGCACACTCCGTAATGATACTCGTCAGATTATCATTCATTGTATCTACGCTAAGGTTGGTTTCCTCACTAAGAGCCGAGTACCTGTTCTGAAGCGAGACTCTGAATTCCTGTACTTTCCCTCTCAGTGCTAGCTGATTGATTGGCTTCTTTAAGCTAATTACATCTCAGTCGGAATCAAGAAGAAATGGGCAGGGGTGTCGGCAAGATAACCGCTGGTTATAAGAGGAACAGACTAGATTTCACGAGAAGGCAGGCGTGTGAAGACGAGGCAGAAAGTTATAGGCGGGCTGATGAGAATTCAGAAATTCCGACATGCAGCAACCACTGGACGAAGCTTATTGGCATTCTGAAATGAGAGTGGCTTTTATCCTGACGTGAGCGTGGTCAGGCTCATGACGATGATGGTGATGACATGATGGACCGACCCGCTGTGCTGGGTCATGCGGACTTTGTCTCAAACGTACCTCGCAGAATCGTATGAGCTTGGCCCGGTCGGTGTGGCTGCTCATGACGAGCTCGATGCCGCGCAGCCTGTTGAAGCGCAGGTAGGCGACGAGTGCCTGGAGGACGTCGCCCTCGTTCCAGGAGGCGGCCTTCCAGCGGAAGGACACGTACCGCTCGTGGGTCCTGGTCAGACCGGAGAACACGCGGTAGCCCTCGTTGTCTGCGTCGACGAAAGCGTTTCCGTTGCTTATGTTTAGTCCTTTCACTCTTCGCTCCCGTACGCACGTGTCATTGCCACGAGCAACGCGATTTACATGCAGCACTCTGTGAGGCATGTGCCTCCAGGTTACTGCATTCGAGGGTCTTGCGAGGCATTAAGGCAATAATGGACACATTTGAGTGCACCGGCGGTGAAAGCAGACACGAAAAAAATGTGGCTAACAGTCGCTATAGGTGGAAGCTTTTGACTGACATATCCCCTTCAGTCACGAATTATGATGAGCTGTCAGAAAAGCGTCGAATTCGCGTGGCACAATTTTTAGGCGCCCAGTAAAACATTCCAAGTAACAGAATGAAGGAAAGCGTTGTGTAGCGTGAGTTTCAGTAATTTAAGGTAATAAGTTTGTAACTAATTATATAATATTCGGCCACCAGTAAGCTTCGGTATCTGCACAACAAGAATCCGCTATTAGGCTCAATATACATACAAAGTTTGTTTCTTGGCTGCATTTGTTTCGAGCGAAGAAAAAAAAATACTTTTCACGTTGGTATTGAAATGCGTCACGTCGAACATGGTAATACATCCAGCAGGGCGCGGGTTCAAATCCCGGCTGCGGCGGCTGCATTTCCGATGGAGGCGGAAATGTTGTAGGCCCGTGTGCTCAGATTTGGGTGCACGTTAAAGAACCTTAGGTGGTCTAAATTTCCGGAGCCCTCCACTACGGCGTCTCTCATAATCATATAGTGGTTTTGGGACGTTAAACCCCACATATCAATCAATCGTAATACATCCAGGAAAGTGATCATCTGCAACCATAAACATCGTAATGATGTTAAATAATCACCAGTTGTCCAATCAGGGCGCCTTCTCGAATGTGCACACTAGGTTTCAAGTCATTTGATCAAACACGCGGTGCGTGACGTGCCATCGAAGTGCGTTTCTCCATTTGTACACACCGTGACTGAAAGGAATATCGTACAGCACTGAAGCACATTCACACAAGTGTAAACACAGGACGACGAAACGGGCTTCTGAGCTCATTTCTGTTTAAGGGTATCGAACGCCTACTGAAGCAGTAAAGAAGCGTAGGTTGAGCTTCTCTTTATTTACGACTGTGCGTGGTTTGTGTTGAATCTGTCGTGGTAATACGTTGGCGGGAACCGCCATGCTGCGCACAAGGCGTGCGAAGAAGCGGCCGCAAGGTGGGGCTGCTCGCGAGCACGCAACGAAAAGAGAAAGAATAGTTCAACCAAGGCAACGCGGGTGTTGGTCCCTTATCTGTCTCAAAATTTTGTATGTGCGCGTGTATAAATCCATATGCAAAATAAAATCCAAAGATTCCTAAGCGAAGTCTCGCATTCCCCACCCTTCCGCCCCAACTACACACGCTTCATGGCTTTGTCGATGGAGCAGTGCATCGGTATAATTCCCTACGGGCGTATGAGTCATCACTGCAGTATGTAGATGAGCACCTTTGACATCGACGAGGAGCTGTCCGGTTCCGGGCAAACGCTTGATGACCAGCGGTCCGGTGTAGATGACGTGCGTGCAGTAGGCGTCCAGGGCCTCGGACAGCTTGGCCGTCCCGCGTCCGCTGGTGGCGCACAGCAGCACGTTGGGCGTGACGCGAATCGGCGCGTCGTCTGGTACATGAGTCGATTGTCGTACCAAATCAGTATTGTTGCAAAAGAAAAAGGCCTTCTGTTGGGCAACATCTAGAATTTGAGAGTTTTAGTACTGCGTACGCTGCGTACGTGGCGGCGTTACGTACGTAAGGACGCCACGTTCTGCGTAGTGCGCATGCGCAGATCGCAACGCGCACGTATCGTGTTACGTACGCAGCCGCTACGTACGCACGCATGAGATGCGTGCGTACGTACGTATGAGGTGATCGCGCCGCTCTCGAACAAGTTCGCGACAGCGCGAGACTTCGTTCTGCAAAATGGCGGCATAGAAGGCAAGCGCCGACCGGCTCTGTGGCTTAAAATATGGCCATATTCTGGCTATAACACTTGGATTGGCTCACATTGGCTGTCAACAACACGTACTTCTATTTTGATATACCAGATGACGCAACACGCTTCACGCTCGTTACGTACGCGGGTACTACGGCGTACTAAAAGCCGATTAGTGGCAAAGGACGCCACGTAACGCAAGCCGCTTGCGTGATGCGTACGTAGCACCATTCCGCAGTACTAAAACTCTCTATTAGCTAGCAGACTACATTTTTTGAAGCTACGTGTCATCACTACCCGGAGCATTGTTGCGAAAAAAAAATGGCTCCTTATCGAGCGCCATGTAATATAAGGTTATAGATTCCATTTTATTGAAGCTATAGTCTGGTCACTACCACGAGTAATGCAAAAGAAAAGGGCCCCTTATGGGGCACCATATAACATTAGGTTATAAGCTGTAGTTTGTGAAGCCCCGTCTCGTCGCAACCTTTTATGGATTGGTTCAGTACTAACCCTTCAGTGATGGTATTAATTTACCTTGTTTCCGTCTATCATTCTCCCCCGGAGAAAAAGGACATCCTTTACGCAATCACCTGAGATAACTCTAAAATCAGCTCAGGCGAATATTTTTCATCTCTGTCGATTGTACCACTCCTATTTCATTCCCGCCCTATGAGAGCTTTTTGCACTTTCGTGGTTTCGAATTTTTCTGGTATCGCCAGCATTGCAAGCCTTCTGCGCTTCATGGGGGTTTAGTGGCGCCTCCTGGATCGGCCCGCCATTGAACAGACGATGATGGCACGCGATACAATCATGCAACGTCGTAAGGTGACGTCATCAAATTACGATTTTCGCAGCACTAGTAAAGTTAACACACATCTGGTCCAACGACGATGTTGTGTGATGACGTGATGATGGAAAGTCATGTGATGTGACGTTATTGTGACGTAATCACCGGATTTTTCGCCATCACTCGATTGACGCGGACGCTGATGGCCAATTTTCGCGCATATTGAGGCTTTTAAGGTTTTCGTCTTGAGCGTGTATTCGCCATTGACACGCCCGTTTTTTTTTTCATTTTTGTTTCATTCGGTTTTCGCCCGCAAAGCCTGTCGGGAATGCTCAGTGCAAACTGCGCCTCATAGTTCGAGAGAGTTTGCGATAATTGCAAATCGCGTTCTGTTAAGATTACGCGCAAGACGCGAAAACTCGCGATTATTCTCGAGCTTGCGCAACAACCAGTGATACGCCTGAAAAATTCGACGGCACCTGCATAAACGCCGACGTGCTTCGCCGCTTGTCAGCTGATCGATGGCCGACGCTCAGTTCGCAGCTATATATAAGTGGCAGTGTGCATAGCTGTAATTTGACTCTTCGTCGACAGGGCACAAGTTTGGTCGAATAAACAGTTGAATCTTCGACCTACAGTCTGCTCCCTTCGTCGGCGTCGTGACACCGTGACACCGTACACTCAATAAGAAGAACGGCTTCAACGTATACACAGGCCATACTTACGATAAATCACCCATGTTTTCGGTGGTACCGTTGGTGGCAGTGCCTCTGGAAAGTGAAGCACACTGATGCCGTCTTTTTTTTTTCATTCGTTGCCCACATGCATGCCTTGCTGGTTAATTAGCACAGGTCAGTACATTATGGGCATTCCACAAGCAAGAATTCACAATTTATTATTCTTAATTGAGCTGCAGCTGAGGTCACTATGGCTGCATTGCGATGGGGGAAAGATGCAAGCAGCCCCACCGCGGTGGTCTAGTGGCTAAGGTACTCGGCTGCTGACCCGTAGGTCGCGGGTTCGAATCCCGGCTGCGGCGGCTGCATTTCCGATGGAGGCGGAAATGTTGTAGGCCCGTGTACTCAGATTTGGGTGCACGTTAAAGAACCCCAGGTGGTCAAAATTTCCGGAGCACTCCACTACGGCGTCTCTCATAATCAAATGGTGGTTTTGGGACGTTAAACCCCACAAATCAATCAAAGATGCAAGCACATCCGTGGATGCACTAAAATTATGTGTACGTAACCATTGAAGGCCAAAATTATTGCATGGTACCCGTTGCGTCGAACTTCCTAATCGCATTGGTGGTTTGGAAGGTGAAATCCAAGAAATAATTAGCATACTTAAGCACTACCGAAGCGTAAAGTTAATTGTATACAATTAACGTTACGTGACAGACGTTCAGTAGGTAGTTTCGGTCTCAAATAAGGTGTGCGCAAATTTCAAATACTCTGCCACCCCAGCGCGTTTTTGTATTGGTGACGGCCGGTTAACAGCTAACTCCGCAACACAGTTTATAATGTACTCTCAGCCACTAAGTTTCGGTACACTGTCGATTGCATGTGCAGGAGTGTAATTTACCTGAGCCGCCACGTTCGTCTGCTGGCGCTGAAAAAAAAAAAAAGCGAAAAGCTGCTCACATTCCTGGTGACGCGATGACGATTTCACGGCCACAAAGACGCAGTATAGGATGCGAAGGTGCAACGTCTCACTACAATGAGAAATCGCTAAACATGGGATGTGACGAAAAAAACAGACGTGCAGAGGCGCAAGGAAATGGGGGGGGGGGGCTTTTTGTAATAATCGATAGGGGGAACCAGCTCTACCCTCTACCTTTGCATGACACTTGAACAGCGCAGAATATAGGACCAATATTTATAGAGAGGGAACATCTACAATGATGTATGCGGAGGAAGCCTTTCACAAAGTCTAGAAATGGAATAAACTGTGTTAGATTTCTGTGGCCTTGTCTAGTAATGATAGGAGTGTTCAATCAGGACTAATGTCTGCTTTAATAGTGCTTGCATGTATGAGACAATGCTTCATGTCTTTTTTTTTTACGTTCTTACCAGCGTTGTTCAAACAGCGAACCTTTTCAAGAGTTGATGAACCATAGCGCAGTACTGAGACGTGGACGACGGGAAGGAGGACACAAAACGCTGTGGGTCCTCCTTCCCACTGTTCTCGTCTCGGGGTTGCACTGTGGTTCACCACGTAGGGCCTCCAACTGCCAAAATTACCGAATCACCCAAATTTTCACGTTACTAAGCTTTGAGTTCTGATCGTGGCGGCGACCGCAAAAAGCTCGGCCCAGCTGTGCAAAGCGATGTGGAAGCAGGGAATAGCCGTGTATGAAATGGTATAGTAAATTATTTCAATTGCAATGTTTTTCCATAAGAAATGGAGGAAGGTCCGAACAAAAAGGGGCTATTCCAGCTTCACGAAGATTCGGACCTCCCATATAAGGTATGCAGCAAATAGATATATAAAACACACGTACGTTTAGCGCATTTAGTATCACATGAAGTGCAGAGAATCGGCATGTAGACGTTAAACAATACTGCTATAATCGCTACATGCACCAAGAAAGAAAATAAATACATATATAGCTTTCAAACCTAAAAAACAATTCCTGAAATTGTCTCATGTAATTTAAAGTCATGAACTGTATAACATCAGTAGATAACCAACCATTTGATGTTTAGTATATATAGTATAACGTAGGAGGAGGTGGGAAAGTAAGGTTGACGAAGAAGCGACTTCACGGTGAAGAAAAGAAAAAGGAGGAGGGATGAGGGAAGAACGTACCATAGGCTGGCGTAGTATAAACATGGCAAGGAAGCGACTTGAGCTTCTTGGTACACATCCAGAGTAAAAAAAAATAAAACAGCACGAAAACAATGACAAGACAGACGACAGCGCAAGTCCTGTTACATCAGCTTTGCTTAGCGCGTCCATTATTAAATGTCCGCATAAAATACAGTCAGCAGCAATATCTTATTGAAAGGGTAAAGGGTGTTTAAATTTGTGACAATAGTTATTCAGCTATGTGTCGTCATAGCCGCAAACATGCGTCCTCCAGTCAAAGGTGCTATGAGGGAAGCGCCTAAAGCATATCGAATCACCCTCGTATTCAGAAACGCTCCTCGACTCGAATTCCATCCTTCACTTGACTGAGTTGAGCACTGCGCCGCTGCTCGACGGAAATTGGCGCTGCGCTTCTCGAGAAACGCTGCAAAATATTGCCGATATGCAGTGACTTGGTCTGCCAAGAGACGGCGCTCCCGTCGCCTTTTTCAAGTCTTGAGTGACGGAGCATTTGTGAATACGGGGGTCAGTGTCAAGCTATAAATTGTTCAGGCTGAACGAGGAACACTGAAGGCCGTGGAATTCGCACTATCAGGTCAGCGTTGAAAGGGTTGTCAAGTACGTTACGTCAACGGCGATGTTCATAAGCCGCCATGAACGCATTCGCTGCGCTTATAGGAATGCGACGGACGAACTGGCGCATACTTACTTGGTGCTCGTGGAGATAGCAACCGCGGGTGGCGGTGAGGGGTAGCTGTAAAAAAAAAGAAAAAAAAGAAAGAGTAGTAAGTTGACGGCATCGACTCCACCTTGTTTGTACCGGCATTGTGACACGCTAAACAATAACACATCGGGGATGTATACAAGGTGTCCCACATAGCTTGAGCTAAGAATTTCAAAATGAAAGGCACTTAGGAGGCGAATCGAACGAAACGCGTACTACTTATAGCCCGGAAATACTCAGACTATTTGTTTTATTTCTCTCCATTATAATTAATCAATAATTTCTAATTAGCTATTCTTTGATACTATGGGCGGGAAACCCAAAATATGAACACCGAGATGCGGAGCACTTTCGGAAACCACCGACTAAGTTGTCTCCCCTACGATACGTCTCGCGCTGTTATTTTTTCCGCGTTGTGAGAAAGAAAGCCTATAGCAGATCTATAGCAGTGCGCTCGCGGTCCGTCACACAGCTTCTTTTCACGTTTCGTGGGCTTTCTTTACAACGTGGAAACAATTACAGCGCGAGACGTATCGTACAGGAGACAATTTAGTCGGTGGTTTCCGAAAGTGCTCCACATCTCAGTGTTCATATTTTGGGTTTCTGGCCCATAACAAAAAATTAGGTAATTCAGAATTATTAAACAATTAATATGGGGAGAAATAAAAAATAGCCTCAGTACCTACAGGCTAGTGTGGGTAGTACGCGTTTGGTTCGATTCGCCTCCTAAGTGCCGTTCACTTTCAAATTCTTGGCTCAAGTTAAGTGGGACACCCTGCACAATCAAGCAATCACAATACCCGAAATACCGTAGAACTGTTCCACCGTGCTCGCGGCTGTATTTCTTGTCCGTCCTAAATCTCTTTCGTCGGTGTAATATTAATGAGATCTAACAGACAATAAAGCCCAGAGAAGTATATGGGATTCTATAGGAGGTTATTGTAATTTGAAGAAAGAAAATCGAATTAGAAGATTAAAAGCGCAGTTTTGCAATACTCCGCTGCAAGTAATAACGTAATAGGCAAAACTTTTTTTTAGTGTGTACTTACGGCTTGGTCTCGACGAGCCTAGGGAAAGAAGATGGAACGTTTAGTTGAAAACGCTTGATGCACGTCGACGTATGCACTGCAAGATAAACGTTTTTGCAGTTCAGATGATCCGACTCTCCCTTAGGGGCAAGGTGGACTGCTATATCTGGTATCCAAACGCGCGTTAAATGCCTCATTATAGTCGCGTTCGCGATTCAGAATACCAATCATGTAACCTCCAGGAAAGACGCAGATTACGTCTAACGACGTAATTATGTGGCGTAGTGTAATGCGGTGTCATAGGAACATCGCGAGGACGTTACAATGCCGTTGAAACTTTTGGTGATCTGTGACGTCAGAACGACATGATGCAGTGTAATCTTTACGTACGCTAACTACTGAGTTACCGTGATACGCACATACTCTGGTTTCATAGTAGATATGCTTCCACGCCCGTGGTCATGCATCGTTTTTTTTAGTGGGGGGGGGGATACACTTGCCGAATGCTTTTGCTGTTTGTGAAAGACACCTGTTTTCATTATTCATTTCTGGCACAACGCTCCCCGTCTCTGAATTTCTAGGGTGGGGACACTGCACCTTCCTTGGCTACGGTCCGGGGAGCTGCACTTTGTCGTTTCTTTTCTTTAAAAAGCTGGCAATTTAGTTCAGTGTTATATACTTTGAGCAGCATTACTCGCATTACTTCCTGCTCGTGTCTGTAGCGTTTCCCTCGTATAAGCGAAGCGTTGCCTACCAGCGTATATGAAGTAGGCAGTGACGGCGATGCAAAGAACGAGGAACGTTGCCAGACTGGCAGCCGTCAGCCAACGTAGCTTGTAGTCGGGGCTGATGAGATGATCCTTGGGAATGTCGGGCCTGCGCATAAGAGCGCGCAGGATATGCGCGAAGCGCCAACGTTGAATACGTCAGTCATAGACAAAGCAGTGAATCTGGCGGGGAACAACATCACAGCGTATATACGCTACGTTGCCGTTGAATAACATAACTTTGTCTCCAAATCCTACATGTGGATATTCAAGGCTCGTCCAACTAAGGTTCAATGATTACACACAGGTTCAATGGTTCAGTTCAATTCATGCTTTGGGTATCCTTCATTAAAAATGATCAAAGAGAGCAGGCACTAAATATTACTGCAGTAACTTGACTAAGTAAGTAATGTAGTACTTCCTACGCATTGTCCGTTGCTCTTGTTCAAATGCACAAAGCGTACATTACTAAACACACTCCCAAACGCACGCACGCACACTTACATTTCCATGCACACATTACCATTACTACATTTTTGTTTTGTGCTTTACCTTTAAAAAAAAGTCAGCTCATGCTATGGGCCTGAAGAAGGCACACTTACCTCATTATAACGAGTGTGTCTACGCTTTTCAGTAGCTTACTTCGACGTAGCTGTGAATGAAAAAAAAGCGAATTTCTTGAGTCAGCTGTCATGCGAGAGCTATCTGAAAAAAAAATAGCCCCGTATCTGCATGTTACACTGTGAATATCGTCGAAAGACGATAGCCTTTCGTCTGGCTTAACTTTCATAACTAAATACAGACGCCGAAACGTTGCATGGATGACGCGCGTGTTTGAGTGCCTTTCTGGCTGTACACGAACGTCAGTGACAACCCTTAAATGGACTGTGACACCTGCATAAAGGCACGTTCACATCGAGCACAATGCCGGAAAGCCGACGTGGATTATCCGCAAGAGCGGAAAATCTGCGGCCGCTTGCCCGGATCGTGCCCGGACAGATTGCAGAGAAGTGGGCTGCTTTGGCCGCAATCAATCGGGGCCCGAAGCGCATGAGTGCAGTATCGCGTAGTGGCGCAATATAGCGACACATCCACCGTCATCGGTGGAGTGCTCCACCCCCGCGGTGGGGCGGGCAGAAGGCAACGCGGTCGGTCGTAGTATAAAGGTGTTCTGTGGATTGGTCTGAACTGCCGCGTACGCTCGCTGCCTTTCCTTCGTGAAAAATCCGCTTTCCCGTTTGCGTTCTGCGTGTGCGGAGTCAACGTTCCCTGAAAGCCGCTGCATTAAGTCGTATACAACAGACTGCCGACGTCTGTGTTTGCCGCTTTGGCTGCACTTTGAGTGTCCCTTCTACTGGGCCCCGAGTTTGATGGAGGCGTTTTCCTTTCGTAGTCGTCGCAACCTACTGACGAGATAATACCAGACCAGAAGTTTACATTAACGCCTAACAATGATGAAAAAACCGAGTTAACTGAAAGAACAGACGGTATTCTTGTGAGGACCGTTGCGGCTCCTGGCGAAGGAGTTCTCAACTACGCGCTTCCTTCTGCATGGCCTCCGTGATTTACTACGACAGCGCCAATGAAACACGACGTTAGCCCAAGTACAACAACAGGGCCACGGTGAACCGGGCACATGAACGCCACGTGCGAGTGCCACTATACCAGTAACCAAAAGTCAAGGAATATGGTCGTCCCCATTTTCTTCATTTCCTACAACGCCAACGCGTCAAAGTTAAGCACAACTGGGGCGGCATGATTCTGCGTGGCTTTCGTATCACATAAACAATTGATGACCCAGCTGCAGCATAGACATTGAACTAGAGTGGGTGAGGTTTATCTGCGTGAATGGATAGGAGTCAAAACAAGCTCACAGGCCTCGGTGCAGCAGGTCGGTCGTGACGGACGCCAGGCATACACGAATCGGGATGCCAGTGAACGCGACAGGCACGCGGCAACTTCCCGCTTCGTCCTCTTCGTTCCAAGATCGATTGCTTGAGCTAAAAGACAGCTTGTTGCCGTGACACGAAGTCCTTCATCTTTCTAGTATAATCCACAGCCACGGCTACAGATACAGGATTTGAACTGTCTCTGGCGCAGCTTGTATCAAGCCTCTTCACCCTTCCAAATCACCGGGGTCAGTTTGTTCTGTCGTGGTGGTATTCTGTGCTGCTCCTAAGATCAGGATCGCGTACGAGATCTTCTCTACAGTTCCGAGTTCCCTGCGCGTCTGGGGAGCACGTTGCATGCATTGCAACGAAATCGAAACAACATGGTATTTCTTTTTATTCTGTCAACAATACTGCTCCATGCATATTTCCAGGCTCCTGACCATGTGTCGTTGCGCCTGACGAAGAGAACGAAGAGTACGCAGTAGTGCAGTTATCGTCCATATGAGACTCCAGAGGGGGTACGATCCACGGATTCTAGGCTACAAACGAAACAAACAGAGCTTGCTGCCTGGTCAACTAAAAAATTCAGTCTTTCGATATTGCATTACATCTCATTTATTTCTGTTTATTGATTCATTCTTGTTTGATTATTCTTTTATTATTTCTTAAAATATAATTTGCAATTTTTTCTTCGTTCATTTTATTTAGAGGGGACAATCACTGAATAGTATGCACATATAAGCTACGACAGGTTTTCATGACCAATCCTCAAGAGTGGGCATGCGTCAGTGTTCACTGGCAACAAACAAACAAACAAAGCAAGCAAGCTTGCTCTCTGAGCTGAACCGGTTGTGCGACCACTGTTGTGAATATGTCTTGTAAATAGTGTACGGTGCGCAAGTGACTCCTCATTCGCGTAATATTATTCCAATCAAAGAAAAAGATACTTTGTAGGACTTCAAGTGTGAGGACTAGCAATAAATGTGTAACTTTATCATCCCATGGTACTGCATTACGTTATAGCCACAGAGGTGTCTGCTCGGTTATATTCGATTATTTAAATGAAACAAGAAAGCTTACATAGTATACTATTTTTATCTTTTCATATTCCAGTTCAAAATCCTCCATTATCTCTATCAGAAAGCCCAGATGATAGTCTTACCACTTGCTTGCTGTGCGTCTTCATTTATTCCATGTTTCGGTTATAGTTTAGATTCTCAGGTTCTGACATAAAGCATCTCAATATCCGGTTCTGGGCCCATCCACCCCTCTTTTTTTGGGGGGGGAGGGGGGGAGAGTGCCAGCAGGAAGAGAATATCATTGTCGTCATATCATAAGCGCTTTTCCTTTGCTTTCTGGGTCTACGTCATTCAGCGCTGCATCAAGCTTGCGAATATTCCGACTCGCCAAATTTCCCGTTCTTGTATTATATTGATTACGTCGTGATTTCTTTCATGGGGCCGGTAATGAACTTGTTTTGCAACGTTCCAGCTGGGACTGCCAACCTATGGCTTATGGTGTGTGTCGACACTAGTGAACTCGCAGGAATGGCAATAATGAAGACCAGATTTCCCCAGAGATGTAGTAATTGACAAGTATACCCCATAGTAAAGGACTAGAGTACCGACTGAAGTGCCGGAATACCGCTTGACACACTCTGCCAAACATGCTTATTTCGCTTCGACGGCACATAGTTGACAGCAAGAAGCTGCGCTGATTCTACGACGTGATCTTAACATGCAGTTGCACATAGAGCTGTGGATGTGCATTTCCTTTGTTTTTAATTCCTCTGTTCCCTTCCCACAGTGTAGGATAGCAAACCGGACGCTCGCCTGGTTGATCTTCCTGCTTTTCCTCCTCTACCTCCTCGTCCTCCTGGTGGTCTGCAGCTATAAGACCAACTCAATTTCTTTGTTATTTTGCGCATTTTTCTCGCCAGGGCTTCATCCTTTTCTGAGTGTCTCCTTCTTAGAGTTGCTGTATATGCTACCTTTGCTGTATATGCTACCTTTAGGTAGCAACCTAAAGTTAGCATATACAGTAACTCTACTCCTTGTCACATCGGACCAGAGAGCCGGCCGGTGCTATATCGGGATGCGAAGGTCTTCCCATAATTCATAAGGACGTTAAAGCTAATCGCTATGCATGTGGTTTTAAACTACGACAACACAGGCTGTGACGCGTTCATTGAGCACTTTTGCAGTGTTCAGCGTTTAATGTGTATACGCAACTGCGAATAAGCCAAGACCAACACAATTGTTTCTGCAAGCTGTGTGAGTAGGCAGTTCTTTGGAACCGCAACGCTGAAAAAAAAGCGTTCAAACAAGGCCGGTTCACAACTTTTACTGTAATTGACTCTACACCTTGTGATGACGGCCGGTGAACGGCAGCTCAGTGTGGCCGCGCACGCATGCGCATTTGAGGTTTGGTTCTGGGGAGGCACACAGAAGTAATTTTAGAAGAGGTGAGAGATTAAGTGAAACAACTGTATTTCGAAATGCGGCTAGTTGCTGGTCCGGGCCAGGCCGCCCATATGAAGAACAGGAGGCTTCTTCTACTTGTAATCTCACTGAACAGCTGAATAGTCCAGGTTTTATCCGTTAGGTTGTAGCTGAAGTTTTCCGTACTCGCCCCCGGCGTGGTTCTGAGGAGTACATTTGCTGATTGTGGCGCTTCCATAGTATGTGGCTTATACAGATGCCTCGTCTCTTTTGCGTATTGTACAAATGGGGGTCTGGGCAGAGTTTCTGGGGAGTGTTCTGCGCTGCTGAAGAGGGCGACTCTTGGTCCGAAGCTATACAGCGTCTGAATTGAGAGACGTGTGCCAGGACCATGCATGACCTAGGCGACGGCCTCCCTGATTCCCGCCCACGTCTCCTGGACGACGGGGTAGATTTCCTCCACTGGAAGTAGAAAACCCAGACTTCCCTGGAACCTGTACCATGACGGTTGAAGTTCCAGGGCGAACGACTTGGTCACCTTCATCGCCTCGTATGCCCAGTCCACGCTGCTACCCGACACTTGGTCTGAAAAGCAGAGTCGCAATCAAGGCTACAGTTCACTTGTACCGATAAATAACAACTCTGCCTTTTAAAGAGACGCTATAGAGAAGAACCATTCTTCTCATGAGTAAATAAGAATTTCACAAAACCGAAGGTTCTCTCCTTGCAGCGAGAAAACGCTTGGTAAGTGGCAAAGCACGCAAAAATAAATGACTATATAGCGACGCCTCTTTGAACTTCGCGCACCTAATCACAGTGTCGTTACAGGTATTCAGGGTCTTTTAATGGCTACATAATCGTTTATCAATCAGCGTCATAACGTGCGGGATAACTCAGCGTCATAACATGTCAAGTTTCAGACAATTTCATAGAAACAATGGCGTAAAATACTCAAAACGATAAAATACGCGATGTCGCGGGGACACTCACGCGCCGAAGTGTCGGTGCGAAATTATAAAACAAGACTTGCATTTTCATTTTTCCCTTTCTATCAGTTACTTACAATTGCAAAATTATTGACAATAAGTTCTGAAATCTATCTATCTATCTATCTATCTATCTATGTATCTATCTATGTATCTATCTATCTATCTATCTATCTATCTATCTATCTATCTATCTATCTATCTATCTATCTATCTATCTATCTATCTATCTATCTATCCGTCCGTCCGTCCATCTGTCTGTCCATCTGTCTGTCCATCTGTCTGTCTATCTGTCTGTCTATCTGTCTGTCTGTCTGTCTGTCTGTCTATCTGTCTGTCTATCTGTCTGTCTGTCTGTCTGTCTATCTATCTGTCTATCTATCTGTCTATCTGTCTGTGCGTGTGTGTGTCTGTGCGTGTGTGTCTGTGCGTGTGTGTGTCTGTGCGTGTGTGTGTGTGCGTGTGTGTGTGTGCGTGTGTGTGTCTGTGCGTGTGTGTGTCTGTGTGTCTGTGCGTGTGCGTGTGTGTGTGCGTGTGTGTGTCTGTCTGTGCGTGTGCGTGTGTGTGTCTGTCTGTCTGTCTGTGCGTGTGCGTGTGCGTGCGTGTGCGTGTGTCTGTCTGTCTGTGCGTGTGCGTGTGCGTGCGTGTGCGTGTGTCTGTCTGTCTGTCTGTGCGTGTGCGTGTGTCTAAACTGATTTCATACTTCACTTTCCCTGTTCTTTCAATCTCTCGTTTCTGGCATATCTTCCGTTGTGGCACCTGTAACGTTTGCTGTCGGGCTAGTAGGTGCATAGCTGAGACCTTTTTCTGCTCGGTACCTGCAGAAGTTGATTATAAAAAAACTTGCCAAGTTCATTGTATAATGTCACTACGGGCGCTTTCACAAGAGAGCAAAAACGCAACAAAAGTACCAGTTGGCTAATTAGTCTTATCCAGGTGCGTTGGCAGAAAATGTTGTTTGAGAAGAAAAATAAACGGGGGGGGGGGGGGGCATCTCCTTATACTGGACATTTTTCACTCTGTGTACCATGGCGGAAAGTTGTTTTTTTGGGGGGGGGGGTATAGGGTCCGACCTATTACCTTCTGGCTACGCCACTGGGCTTATCATATAGTGATCTTACCTGTGTAACAAGAGACGTTCGTAAATGTTAACCACATCTGCACGTCACGCAACCTATCAGCGTGAATGTCCGATCTACTTGATTATCGCTGTCAGTTTTTTTTTACGAGCTTACCTAAACCTCTGCGAGTTATCTTTTACAGCCCTATGCGCCATTTACCTCTCTAGTGTTACGTTAAGCCCCAGGCATTCCTGCAACTCAAGGCAGCCAAGAATGAACCCAGAGTAAACGCGCGCACCCATGTTTTTTTTTTTTTTTTTTAGAACAGGGCAAGTTCGTGTTACCGTAAGCGTGCAATGTGTCATTTATTCGAAAGTCCACCGGTGGTTCTGACCAACGCCGATTAAATTTCAAGGCCGAAAGGCTGCCGCCGTGACGTCAGAGGGTGGGGGCCCAGTTACGCCGCGAACGCGGCGGAAAGCCTGCGTTTCGTTCACGTTTTAGGAGAACCAACGCTCCCGCTTTCGCAGCTGCTGCGGCTTGATTGGGCCGAATAAAAGATTTGGAAAAAAAAGTCTTACTGAGCATGCTCAGTTGGGCAACTGGGCCCCCACCCTCTGACGTCACTGCGGCAGCCTTTCGGCCTTGAACTTTAGTCGGCGTTGTTCTGACGCTTCCTTCGGTTCTGGTAAAAAGTAACTCCTTAGGCTGAAATACGTGGCGCAAGGTTGACAAATAGTAAAAAAGACGTCTCGTCTTTTTTTTTCTCTTTGTCAACCTTGCGCCACGTATTTCAGCCTAATATGTACCAACTAGCCCAACATAGCATACTGTTAAGTAACTCCTTAATTCTCAATCATTCACAATCAGTCAAAAGCCGACTATCATATTTGATTCTTAGAGTAGCGAAGTGAAGGAACGAACAAGAATTCGCCTAAATTACAAAATTAGGGAGCACACGTTATTCGCGAAAGAAATATTGCCGGCGTTGCAAGAAACATGCGATGGCAGTCGTGGATATGTTTACTCACATATCGTCTTCGAGATTGGTCCGACCGTGTAGGCTGTGCCCTGCACTTTCTTGATGGCTTCTCTGGCCCTCAGGGAAATGTTCATCTGAAGAAGAACGAGAAGAAAGCGAGGACCAAAAAATTAATTTCGTCATCATCAGGAACGCAATCAGAATATGTATCATCATCAGCGATAAAAGAAAATGTCAAGAGTTCCTCCCTTATCGGGCAAAGGAAGCTTGGCGTGCGTGTACATGAATAACTGATTTCGTTTTTATTTGTTTATTTATTTACTTTTCATTCACTGCTTTACCCCACTCTATTTTTTCCCCTTACTTCTCATCGCATTGATGCGCAACAATAGAGAGTTTTAGTACTGCGGAATGGTGCTACGTACGCATCACGCAAGTGCCTTGCGTTACGTGGCGTCGTTTGCCACTAATCGGCTTTTAGTACGACGTAGTACCCGCGTACGTAACGAGCGAGAATCGTGTTGCGCCATCTGGTAGATCAAAATAGAAGCACGTGTTGTTGACAGCCAATGTGAGCCAATCCAAGTGTTATAGCCAGATTATGGCCATATATTAAGCCACAGAGCCGGTCGGTGCTTGCCTTCGATGCCGCCATTTTGCAAAACGAAGTCTCGCGCTGTCGCGAACTTGTTCGAGAGTGGCGCGATCACCTCGTACGTACGCGCGCATGCATCTCACGCGTGCGTACGTAGCGGCTGCGTACGTAATGCGATACGTGCGCGTTGCTGTCTGCGCATGCGCACTACGCAGAACGTGGCGTCCTTACGTACGCAACGCCGCCACGTACGCAGCGTACGCAGTACTAAAACTCTCTAATGTCTCCGAAGTTTTATACTTCCTCGACACCGGAAACAAGACTTCCATTCTAGGGCTCGTCAGCGTTACAGTTCAGTTGCCGCACGCAACAACATTATCCGCGCGTTCGTATAAATCCAGAAAGTAATGGATTGCACCGCCGTGAGGCGAAGAGTGGCCTCGGTAAAAGACCAGACTGCCGTATTATCAACGGCTGATTGCCGACAAACGCACATTCGAGAGGACAATCAGTTATTGGAAAACTGCGCTTTTAAATACGGCCGCCACCGGCGCACCTCCGAAGGCCGCATTTCTGTGCACTCAAAGCACCAAGCTTATTGCGTGTGACGCCTCTTTCTAAGAAAAAAACAGGACTTGAGGACAAGAAGTATTCGAAATCGTTAGACAATTTTTCTAAGTATATAACCCCTCAAATCGTCGTTCGATGTTGGCACCCCATTTTCTGCCACACGGGCCCATCAAGTGTGACGCCCATGGTAGAGCACGAACCAAGTATACCGTCCCCCACTTTTTCTAAACACACGTAGTGGCAGTGCACTGCCTGCACTCATGTGTTGTTTTCCGACAGTACTACGGTCACGATTGTATAATGCAGTTGACCACTCTCAATCTGTCATCATTTCCCTCCCTCTCTCCCAATTCAGGGTAGCCAATCGAAGGTTTGCGACTGTTAACCTCCTTGTTTTTCCGCTACCTTGCTCCATTTCACAACCTACGGGATTTTACAATCTGTGACTCATAACAAGCTTCACTTCAGCAAGATCGTTTCAGGGCTATCGAATTTATTTTACCCATAGACGTGTGCGCGGGGAGGGGGGGGTATACAGTGGGTTGGCCCTCTCCCAGGTCACCTAAAGGGGAGAGCGCGAAATCTGCCCCCATGTACATTGACTTGATTGCCACACTTGATTGCCATTGACTTGATTGTTTTAAAACATTGCTCGATAACATATTTGGTGTTGGAAATGTAAACGTTTGATTTTGTTGTTAGTTTTCTTGTATAATCTACTGGCTGTATAACATAGTTGCAGTTGATAATAGTTGCTTTCCAATGTTTAATAATGTTCTAGTGTCTTGTCTATGTATTCTCTTCTTTAACATTGTTCATCAGTGCCCGCTCCCCTATGCAATGCTGTAAAGCCCTGTGGGTACAATAAATAAAATAAAATAAAAATAAAAAGATGGAAAGGTGTACGGGTGGTGCGATGGACCTGCAGGATCCCTGCGTACGCTTACGATTGCAACCCATACAGAAGGCTGTCCAACCAAGGGTATACCGATAGCGGCACTTCGCCTACACCTGGCTGAGGCCACTACTCACCAGTAGGTCGTAGTCGGGTGCGGGAACGTCGGTGTAGCCGTACGGAAACATCCAGAGCTGACCGAAGTTGTGCACGGAAAAGTAGTACTCGGTGCGTCCCTGGATCGCCCACAGGGCGTCCCGAATGGCCCGCGACTCTGGCTCCGAGAAGGCGAAGTCGCCGCAGTAGGTTTCCTGGCACGGACTGCTGCTTCCTCTGGTCCCTGCAGGTGGAAGCAGGTGATGGACTATCGAAAGCAGCCAAGTGAGACGCTAAGCCTAACATGTGTTACTCCCTGGTTATTTGTAATGTTAGCCGTGTGCCGATATTGCGAACTTTGTTGCGTAGCAAATGGCTGTAATTAGCCAGACTTCTGAAACTTCCGATGTACAATTTACGTAGGCCGCACTAAAGCGATATAATTGACTCTGTTGTGGGTAATTACAGCACTAATAGGCTCATAACGTAAGAGGAAATTAAGGTCGTACTTTCATTACGTTCCGCGCAGAAGTTGGTGCAGGTATATGACGTCACAGATTAAAAAAAAAGTTTCACGAGTGTTTCGACCACTCTGGCGCTATGAAATTTTCTTCCTAAACTTGGTTAGATTAGCCTAGAGCCTCGTCAAAGGATAATGTGTTTCGTAGATAATGTATTTCGTATTTGTTGATTAGAAAGTGCATCGACCGCAGTACGCGCCGTCACTCTATGACGTCACTGGGTCCAAGGTGCGTCGCCGCCCGAACTTTCTTTCCGCGCGTTTTCTTCCTCACCAAGCGCCCTGTCGCGGCAAGCGTGGTGATTTCGCTCATGTCAAAGAATAGCTTTCTAATGCATGGAAAGAAAAAAATATTTTTTTGTTAAACTTCTTTAAAGGTTTCTTAAACCACGCCGAGTTGAACGGTAAGACAGTAGCTTCTTCCTCTCCTTCACCACTCTTCCTACAGGCGCCATCTTATCCTCGCCAATTGGTGATGAGCCAATCATGACTTCGTGTTTCTTGGATGCACGCCGTGAGCTCGGCGTGCGCAATCACAGGCGCACTAAACGAATTGAAATTGGTTAGTTGCTCCGGGTATGTCACGTGAGACTAGGCGGCATGGGTGTGCCACAACTTGACAAAGCAAGGCGGGAGATGTCTCGCAACTGACATCCCTCGTGCATGAGTCAATCAGAGCTTGTATCTTCGTGACGTCACGTGACGTCACATGAACAGGCTGCTTGCGTCACGTCTTGTGCCGAAGCGGCGGGAAACGCCAAAAAAAGAATAACGTGCTCGTTCTCTGCATTTTCAGAAGTTGGCCCCTGCCGTGGTGGTCTATAGTGGCTAAGGCACTCGGCTGCTGACCCGCAGGTCCTGGAATCAAATCCCGGCTGCGGCGGATGCATTTTTGATGGAGTCGAAAGTGCTGTAGGCCCGTGTGCTCAGATTTGGGTGCACGTTAAAGAAGCCCAGGTGGTCGAAATTTCCGGAGCCCTCCACCACGGCGTCACTCATAATCATATGGTGGTTTTGGCACGTTAAACCCCTCATATCACCGTCATTTTCAGAAGTTGTTCAGGTGCCCTTTAAAGGTGCATGGAAATGACACAGGGACGCGGACCATAGATAAGTCAACGTGACTGCCGGAGGCCGACTTAAAAATTATACTTGATAAAATAAAAAAGAGGACAAAGTTGAACATGGCACACCACATAGTGCGATGTGCGCTCTGTCCAATCGTGTCACCTCTCAAAAAAAAAAAAACTGTGCATTATTAATTCCAGTGAACGAAAAGACTCGCCAGCTGTGTTTTGTTTTTCATGCATTCAGTTAATGTTAAGATTGCGAGCGTTGTGCCCCTCTAAAAAACTTCCGGTCACCTTATTTACCAGCTGGTAACGTCAAAACTGAAAGGATGTTTTCACGTTTTTTCAGGGGTGAGGAAAGTATGTCATTAGTTTTTCAGATAAAAATAACGTGCGTAATGTTCAAGGCAATCCTTTTTAGTTTTTATGTAGCTGAATAAAACATTTATTTGAATATATTTGGCCTATTTATGGAAAAAATGTAGAAAATCAGCGGGCTATCTTCGAACGCTCTACTTGCCCACCTATGCTATTCAGGCACATCGGTGGATAAAACCGGAAGTCACAAAGGGTCTATCGTCCATAATAAGGTAACGACTGATCGTCCACCTTCAAAATCTCCGTGGGACGGCTTTAAGCTCTCCCATAGTAGAGTACTCTGTACTCTAAATCGTTACCCACTTTTACTACCCCCCCCCCCTGTCGCCGTATAAGTGTAGTTTAAAAACAAGAAGCCGCAACACTGACTGCAGAAACGTCCGACGTCAAAGTTTCGGTTGGCATCCGCGCCTCGGCATCTGTCGGAGAAACGACTTCGGGAGCGAGTCTTCCTCCAGAGCCGCTCCTGCGAAAAACAAAAAAAAAAGAACAAAAAAAACATTGCACTCTACCGGCACATTTTCCGTTTATTGAACCCATTATTCCACGATTTGCTTTGGTTTGTCAGTGAGACACGTTGTATGCGTCCATCTTACCCTATCCACCATCTACCTATATAACGCTGTGATTTGCTAGAAACATTCAGTGTAATGAATTGGCAATAATATTGCTGCATGCTTCTTGATGACGTATCGGAAGAGCCTCTCGTCGTCACGAACGGAAGTCACGTGACCTGTGCAGTAGCGTCAAAAATCACGAGCGGCACGTCGCGGTCGCTTCCGCTTCTGGCTGTAGTGATGTCGAGAAAAAGGTGACAACCGCGAAGCCACTAGGCTGAATATACTGAATACCCAGTGACACTGTCTCACGGACTGAAATTGGACAAGCATCGATTCCGAATGCAGAGCCAGGCAAACGTTTCCCTCTTTGAAATAATACGGCGATGGTATAACGTCTCGCGTGACCTTAGTGCTAACTTGACGTGATTCGCCCGCATATTACACAAATCGGATGCTACTCTATACTGCACCGTTAAGGTATGAAAACGTGTTGCCACGTTGACGTTTCGCTACGCCAAAGTAGCGCTGACCAGGGGTGGTGGAAAAACTTTTTCGTTTTGTAGCAGTTGCCTGCCATTGGCCAATAGACTTCGATCGTTTATACGTTTAGCGTCAGAAACGACCAAAAAGCATTTCTGCTGTGACGAATTGAGGCGAAAGACGTCTATTGTCACCGGCATCTGACAAATGCGTTACATGCAAAGATTGCTTACCGCGGTATGTGTGTAATCGTAGCCATCAGGGTTCACAATCGGATGGATACGCCATTCGTACTTTGACAGCAGCTGGCTGATGCCTTCGTCCTTCTCGTATCCCGTCGCCAACTATAAAAGGAAAATAATGAGAGTGTTGTCGCTATTGGACGGTTACTTAACTTTGCCAGCAGCTCTGTAGACTTTTTCTTTTCTAATTATTTTTGCCCTGTAAGTCTCTCGTACATCACGTACAATTCTGAGCAAAAACATTGTGTGGAATGCATCAGAAGCATCTTAAAAATTTATTGCGACTGCGGGATGTTGCTTTGTACGCAGTGGTCGCCGCTACAGCTTCGGTCTGCTGCCAATGTGGCGAAGCTTATAAAAGTGCACTCAAAGTTGACGATTGATTCTGCATTTTCTAAAACGCTGACGTTAATGCTTTTGCTTGAGTTTCTCAAGATTGCTGCTCGTGCCTACTGATATAGGGGCTTCTTTATGTTAGCTGAGCGACTGACTCATTGACTAATCGACTGATCGATTGTGGGAAATTGCTTGTGTTGTTGCAGAACATCAAAACAAAGAAAAAAAATGAAGCAACACGTCTGACATGGCATCGAACTTACCTGATCGATGATGTACAGGCATGCAGAAGGGGATATCCACTCTCTGGCGTGAATTCCACACTCCAGAAATACGATGGGCAAATCTTCTTTGATCTTGATCTACAGTAAAGATTTTAAAAAAATATTTTATTTTTTGTAAGAGTAGATACAGTGGCCGGACCCAGCATAATAGGTGATTGTTGCCACTGAAGCGCCCAATGACAGTGAGTGCAAATTTCTCAGCAGTGCAAAACCTGACGACCGCGTACTTGTAGGCAAGCAACGAATAACGCATCTCGAGCTAGCTGGTTGTTTACAATCACCAGGTAAATACGGCGCACACTTCGACAGGGATCGCCCCGCCTAGGCGGTCTAGTGGCTAAGGTACTCGGCTGCTGACCCGCAGGTCGCGGGATCGAATCCCCGCTTGGATGGCTGCATTCTCGATGGAGGCGAAAATGCTGTAGGTTCCTGTGCTCAGATTCGTGTGCAAGTTAAAGAACCCCAGGTGGTTGAAATTTCCGGAGCCCTCCACTACAGCGTCTCTCATAATCATATGGTGGTTTTGGGACTTCAAACCCCACATATCATCATCGTCGTCGGTGTCGTCGTCGTCGTCGTCATCGTCATCGTCATCATCCACAGGGATGACAGAGGGGACACGAGACGCAGACGCTGAAAAACGGAAGCTGTCTTGTCCGTGCAGTCAAACGTAGCGTGGAGTGTTACGAACAAATAAACTTCACTTTGTTAGTCAGCGATAAGGACTCATGTTCCCAGTGTCATTCTTTGTGAAGTGTGAGCTACATTTGCCTTGTGATATATACAAGCAATCTTTTCATATTCACCGCATGAATATTTCACATTATTGTTCTGCTTGGTCAGGTGCTGGCGGAGTCTTGAAAAAGATAAAGCCGGCCCTATAGCTTGCACTATGTGGCGCGAGGCTAAAGACCTGACCACAGGTTTTCGCGAGCGCTTGGCTTACTAACGCGGCACGAAGCGTCAACGCTTATACGCGTGGTCTATAGGTACTCTTTGCTGAGATAGTCGGTTTATGCAACAGCCACAAAAATATGACTGTTTTTACGCGATCGAGTAACGACGGAAAGGGTCAAGGGAAACGCAGACTGTCGACTGTTTATTCATCATATCCTGCATCGAAATTTAGAGGTGAAGACGTGCGCAGAAGTCCAGGCACACATCGATTGCAAACCACGCTAATCACAACCTGTAATCTGATAACTTGCTCTCTGCCTGCGAGAGAGACACCGTCGTGTCACTGGTACATGAGGAACGTCTCACGCTTTTATGTGGAATGCCTCCAACATTTCTCGAGTCCTGGTGTCCCTGATTCTGCCGATCACGATTATGATGACGATGATGATGACAGGAGCCTTATTTTAGTCCAGAGACGACGCTAGGGAGACCCCGTGCCACCCGGCTAGTCCCACATAGGAACCGCCACGATCAGCCTGGCCACCCCGAATTCAACATGGATCAAACCCTCACCGTACAGAGTGCTTCTGCGGATAACCTAAATCTTATTAAGACACGGCTTACACTTATGAAAATTGCAGGGTATCGGCGAGTTCGCCCCATTTAGCGAAATCTCATGTATTCACGCACTTTCCCGTCTGGCCGACGTATAGTCTTGCCGCAGGATAGCTGAAATTCATAGGCGGCCCTGGTGCCACATTTCGTGTACGTCTTGGCGGGCTTCTTGACGTATACACAAAATGACGCCACCACGTACGTCAAGACATGCACCTTGGCGTACGTCTTGACGTCACTATCGCGTCCAGAAATGCGGGTGCCACCGCCAGGATTGGATCCCGTGACCTGCAGTTCCACAGTTTAGCACCATAACAACTAGTTTACCCCGGTGAGTCTCGAAGCTAATGACCTGAACACAATGCTTTTTCCCTTTGGTCATGTTGTGCGGGCTAGCACACAGAAATGTATGTAGGTTCCCATCACGTAGACAGTTGAATTAGGAACGAGTTAGGCTTAACGAAAACACCTCTTCTTTAGGGGCGAAGCTCCTTAGGGCCTGGGTCTGTCCATACTCCGTCGTTGTCGTAGTCGTTGTCGTACGTAGCCGATATGAGACATGCGAGATGAGAGATGATGGTACTTGGAGTCTTCACTAGATGGAGCCACGGACGGACGGACGGGCAGACAGACTAGAAGACGTACGGACAGATGGACAGACGCGTGGACGTATGGACGTATGTACGGATGGATAGACAGACTAGAAGACGGATGGACAGACGCGCGGACGTACGGACAGATGTACGCACGCACAGAAGGACGGGCGCATGGATGGACACACGGATGGCCGCGAGGGTGGACTGAAGCATGGACGGGCTGACGGACGCTTCGCCCCACTCATCATTCACTCCGTTGATAAGCAGTGTTTTTCCCCCTTGTTTTCTAGTGCGCCTTATGGCAGTATGACTTCAGCTGGTACAATTACATGAGACAAAAATAAATTTTGGGAACCGCATAACAATCCATGTTAGACTGGGGCTTGAAGGTTGTCGATTGCGGATGTTAATCTAAAATATTACTTTCTGTTCACGTTTAATTTGTGAATGAGTGTACGCAAATTTTTTGTGTGTTAAATGCGAAAGGCTTCATCGGCTACAGCTTCACGCTTTAGGCTGGCTTCATGTCTAGACACAAACCAGATGACCGCGCACTATACACCTCAATGTTCTGACTCTCGACCTGTCTCGTGCAACTAATTCATTATCCAGGATTTGTTCTAATGGCGTTCAATCCTGGCGCCGCATCCTTATTGCAAGAGACGATGACTTTCGGTGACGTTGTCGCTCTATCTGACGTAGAATCTCTTCTGTCCAATGAACGAAGCCGCCAGTAGCCCGCCCTTCCACGACCAAACAATCGGCGCGCATTGAAAGAATTAATATGGTGGTCTTACAACTTTTTTGACGGACACTAAGGTTAGCATTTAGGGTTACTTACGTGGGCAGCCATGATGTTCCTTCCTTCATACGATCTTCCGATGGATAGATAGCTCACGTGGTCGTACTTCTTTGCGTACTGCTTCAGGGCGTTTGCAAACTGCAGATGTAGACAAATGAAGAGAATGTTTACTTGTCATCGAAATCAAGTCCACTAAAGGTGTTTTCTTCTGAGATCATATTAACTGGAAGAAATAACGGTATAACCGCCATAACCGGGTTTACTACTAATGTCCGAATTCGCACCTCAAGAGTTGAATTGCAGCACTTAGCCGTCGTGTTCAACATCGAGGAGGAGGAGGAGGAGGAGGAGGAGGAGGAGGCGGAGGAAGGGAAGAAATGAAAGGCAGGGAGGTCAACCAGACGCACGTCCGGTTTGCTACCCTGCACTGGGGGAAGGGGTGAGGGGATTAAAGGAGAAGAGAGGGAGAGGTGAAGGGCAACGTGTGTGTAAATGTGACCTTGTCCATTGTACGCTTATAAGCGGTCGCGTAGTCCGGTCGTCTTTAGAAAACTTAGCAATGCCCGCGTCACTTTGCTGGCCAGCGACGCGTAGAGTCATGAGCCAAGTATCTTCTCTTCGGAAAAAGGTCTACTGTCTAGTGTCTCTAACGTTTCGCGTAGCAAGTTGCGTTCGCTCGCAAAACGTTCACATGAACACAGTAGATGTTCTATTGTCTCGTCAGTGTCGCACGATTCACATCGGGAACTATCCGCCACTCCTATGCGAAAAGAGTACGCCAATGTACTATGCGAAAATGTAACTATGCGAAAAGAGTTCAACATCGAGTTTCATTAATAACGTTAGTAGGCGGCATGTGTGTTCAACAAGTACGAACATACTCGTGTTTAAGAATGTAGATACCAAGAGCCTAGTATGAACATTTCGAAAACTCCCGCCAAGAGGTAGAAAACCTTCATGCACCGCAAATCATTTCACACATTTAAGGGTGGATTTTTCAATAAATCACCCATCTTACGCCTATTATTTCTGCCAAACTTATCCGCACGGGTGTAAGTTCTGCAATTCCACCTTTTGTACACCCATTTGTCATTTTTAGGTGTACTATAGGTATATGTTAGCAAATTACACCCAAGGGTGTTTCCTTGAACGTTACACCTATCATATATGCTACGAGTACTTGCTACGAGTACGTCGTAACTTGATTGATAAGCTTGAAAAAATACAAAACAGAGCTGCGCGGTTTGTTTTAGGGCGGTACGAGCGGAGAGACAGCTGCAGTGCTATGAAAGCTGAATTGGGTTGGGAATTGCTTTCTTTACGCAGGAAAAAACTGCGTTTGAAGTTTTTCTTTTCTGTTTTTCATGGGCGGACTGGGATTGACCGTCATAACTATTTCAGTGAACCCAGCTACATATCTAGTCGACATGACCACCGACGCAAAGTGAAAGAGTATCGAGCAAGAACGACCATGTTTTATAATTCCTTTTTTGTGATGACCATTAGAGATTGGAACCAGCTGCAAGACGAGCAAGTGTGCTGTATAAACGAAGAATTGTTTTATTCCAGTCTGTAACCCCCCTGCTGTAACGCCTTTTTGAGCAAAGCGGGGTACTCACTGAATAAAGAATAAAGAAAATATGTATATAGTTTAGAGCATCAATACATATCACATCTCAACGGATGCAATCAAACCACATGCCAAAAGTCTGGTGAAAAGGTCGATGTTGCGGCATTCGTTTTCATTTCGGTTTCATTCACCAAAATATATCGTGCTACGGAACCGAGTAAACCCTCGCAGCAACGTGACGAATTGTGACAAAGCTGTGACTCACCTCGGCATACTTCAGGTATCTTTGAAATCGCAGGGGAGTGGTCGAGTACGTCGTAAAGCGCATCGAGCGTCGTTCGTCGTCGATCGCCCTGAAGTGATGAGAAGTTTAAAAGAGAACGGTTTTCATTCTTATGAGGTATCCGAAAGACTTGCTGTATCTTGAACCACCACAACACGGAGCTATTTTGTCCGTTGCAGTCTACTCACAAACTATCGGACACGTTCCTTTTACGAGTTTGCGAATTCTCTTGATAGAACAGAAATCGTAAAAATGGTCGGAAACTACACTTCGGTGACGCATCGCATTGTAAGATTGGTGCGGGAATCATTGATCTCTCCACAAGACGGGTGAAGAGAGTGAAAATAACACAGGCGAAGTTTGGTGAAACTAATTGAAACTAGGCCTTTAAAAGAGACAGTAGGCAATGACGCGCTTGTTACATGAAGACACGAGGAAATTCTCACGGACCTCTAGAAAATGTAACTTAAAGTGGGAGAAAAACTGTTTACTTCATAGATGGAATCCGGGACCAATGTCTTGTCGGTTTGGTAACATTACCGGCTCAGTTAACCAAGACGCTATATCAATTCACAGTGGGAGATCAAATTTCACATGGTAAGAATTTAGCGCCACCTTGACTCTCTCAAACACTCACACAAGCACTTGCAGATCCACCGGATTAATACACACGACACGCAGTGCGTGTAGTGTGTGTTTGCGTGAGTGTTTGTCTGAGTGTTTGCGAGACTCAAGGCTGCGCCGAATTCTTACAATAAGACGAATCACCAACTAGCTCAACAACAAGCTTTATTGGGGTATAGATCAGATTATTCAACAAATCGAAGCACGTTGAGAGTATACCTTTGACTAGAAGCTTTCGTTTATGAGCACTATGTATGAATTTTGATATGGCTTCGTGCTACAAACGGGAGGTTGTTAATTGTCTCTGTCTCGACCCTTCCACCACCTTGAGGGATTCCGCATAACTCATTTCCAAAGCCTGGTTAACCTCCCTGCCTTCCGTCTTGTTGTTTATCCCTCCTCCTCCCATTTCCAAAGCGATGAATCGGGCTAGTTGGCGGTGGCTTATGAGTTCTTGTTGCTCTGCATGCGGATGACGACACGGGGACGATACAGGGACTACATGACAGGTGTTGCGCAAACTCGCACTGGTTTATTCACATCTAGCGAAGCGTCGAAATGAGGTTAACAATCAAATGGGATGAATAAGCTGAAGGTAGAGACATGCGAAAAGACTAGAAAAAACAAAAACAAGAGTAATGTGAGAATATGACATATGACTTCGTAAGCACAAACTTTCGACAGGTCATTGTACGTCACTTCCGAGAAATTTGTTTCTGCCTACATGTTAAATCTAACCCAGCAAAAAATTATGAATCATTTGCAAAGGTTTCACGGACTCACTGCGACGGATCCGGTACATCAAGGACGGCACACAGCTCTCCCTTAGTAGAGCACCTAGTGCTCTAAATCGTTAACTACTTTCTCTAAACACATCAGTAGTAGAGTACCAGGTACTTTAAGTCGTTCACAACTTTTTCCAAACACACAAACGTAAACTTTCACCGCCAGACTTGAAAATAATACATTTGCTGAACTGGATGAAGTCGTTAGAATTAGCGCCAAAAAGGGGAAGATTAAGCAAATAGGTATCATCACCACTGAGTAGCTAATACGTAAAGTTATGAGCAACTTCTAATTAGCTTTCGCAGGCGCATTGAATACGTTTTCAATACACTTGTAGTATAACGTCTGCTCATGCTTTCATTCACACAAGTTACTAGTGTTCAATCACAGTTTCAATTACTCTTCTACAAGCAGCATCGTCTGTGAGAAGTTCGTCTAATATGGAATCCTAAGATTATATAAGTTAAGCTTATTCTTGGAGAACATTAGTATTTTTTTCTTTTTTTGTTTCGCGAATTAAGCTACTAAGTTATTTCTAAAACTATCAACTGCGGAACAATTTGTGTATATAAGCGATTTCATTTACATAACAGGGCACCGCCCTTCTCATGGCCGAGCCCCCGTGATGGGTTGCGCCACATTAACAGGGTCAACCGACCAACCAACTTACTCCTGCAGGTTCGTGCATCGTGTCGTCATGGTGAGCCCCGCTCGCATGATGTCGGCCTCGAATTCCTCCACAACATCGGGCCGCAGCCTCAGAAGCGCCGACACGTTGACAGCGGTGGACTCTTGCCATACGTCGAGCTACGAGGAAAAAAAAGAAATCCAGAGGGTGTCGCTAAGAAATTTAAGCGTGGCTATTCACGACAAGACCGGGGCCTGCGTTGGTGATAATCTTCTTAACTTGTTAATGATCGTGAGAGCATAGTCCAGTTGAAGTATTGGTTCTCCTCCACCCACATTCGAGAGCTTTCTGCACCTAACGGGGTCTTGCATTGCCTCGGGGATCGGGGGCATTGCAAGCTTTTTTTCACGTTTTTTGGTTTAGCGTTGCCTCAGTGACTGGTCCGCCTTTGACCAAGCGACAGTGGAATGTGCACATGGGGGACACGTGTCTATGTGGTGTGTGACGTCATGGGGAGGTAAGAAATTCTGGTGATCTGCGACGTGGTTTAACATTACAGTGCTGACTGATTGATTGATATGTGGGGTTTAACGTTCCAAAACTACCATATGATTATGAGAGGCACCGTAGTGGAGGGCTCCGGAAATTTCGACCACCGGGGGTTCTTTAACGTGCATCCAAATCTGAGCACACGGGCCTACAACATTTCCGCCTCCATCGGAAATGCAGTCGCCGCAGCCGGGATCCGCAGCCGGGATCCGCACCCGCGACCTGCGGGTCAGCAGCCGAGTACCTTAGCCACTAGACCACCGCGGCGGGGCAACAATAACAAAAACAATGAAACAACATTAATAATAACTGTGACAAAACCTATGGGCGCTGATGTGCAGCCGGCCCACTTATCTTGCCTGTGCACTGTACGCCTTCGCTTTTCTCACTTCGTTGTATAATTGCCATATCGCAGCGTACTAACTCAGCCAAGATAACGCCTTGCAGGCCCCGCCGCGGTGGTCCAGTGGCTAAGATACTCGACTGCTAACCCGCAGGTCGCGGGATCGAATCCCGGCTGTGGCGGCTACATTTTCGATGCAGGCAGAAATGTTGTAGGCCCGTGTGCTCAGATTTGGGTGCACGTTAAAGAACCCCAGATGGTCGAAATTTACGGAGCCCTCCACCACGGGGTCTCTCATAATCATGTGGTGGTTTCGGGACGTTAAACCTCACAGATCAATCGATAACGTATTCCAGAGAGCAGTCTATTATACAGCTGCTTATGAAATCACCAAGGAAGGAAAACCACGCATATCCCCGTACCTCGTCGTGGCGTTGTACAATGCGCCCTTATCTACACACAGTGTTTAATCGGAAATTCGATGACAGCGTGGAAGATATCACCATTTACGCAATGGGCGTGAAATTCCCGACGAAGCGTGCCATTACGATGTCGTTGTCAGATAAACTCGGAGATAAGGAGGCGTGACCGTACGCCATTGTTGTTACACTTACCTGCAGCTTGTCCGCCAAGGTCGACAACAGCTCAACTTGTGCACTCGTAACCGGAGTCACTGATACGAGCCGGTGCCTGCAATCAATGCCACGATACTGTACTTCCTGACGTCTTTTCTATTTATTTTTTTTGAGGGGGATGGTATCGAGCGCATTGTCTCTTATCAGCACTAGGTGTGCACAGACGCAAGCTGTTTTTTGAACAGATCACGTTGTATATTGCTCAACGCTTACGCAATGATCTAATGATTGAACGTACACTGCCCTTCCTCTTAATCATCTTGCACTAAATGCTGACATTTGAATGTAGCACCTTGTGCTCACCTTAGCGTGCAAGTTATCACTTATCTGCTCAGGCCTTGCTTGAGCAGACATTTCTGAATTATTATTTCTATTAGGAACAGTCTGTCACACTGCCTCCTGGTATAATTTATTCGTTCGACTAATTACATTTCCCTCTTGTTTTTTGTTTTTTTCAACTTCACTGAGTAGTTGAACGCGACACAGATGCCAAGCTCGAAGTCTGGCGATCGAATCGCAACAATTTTTGTCGTGCCGGTCGATGAAAATCTGCACTGCAAACTGCAAACTCTGGGTACTCACTTTCTGCCTGTCTCGCAAAATTTTCTCCAAACCATCTGTAGAACACCGTTAGGTGCGTTGCCGCGACGTCAACAAAACTTCTACAGGAACCATGTGTGTAGTATTACAGCTCTTGGAGACATCTATCCATAAGTCTAGCCTGTTCAGACTCTATAGTACTTTGGATGGACTAATAAAATTACAGCTTTTGAAGACAATTGTGCATAGCTCTAGCTTGTGCAGATCCTATAGTACTTCGTATAGACTAATAAAATTACAGTTTTGAAGACAGTTGTCCATAGGTCCAGCCTGTTCAAACTCTATCAGACTTTGTATGGACTAATAGAATTACAGCTCTAAAAGGCAGTTATAGGCCTAGCCTGTTCAGACTTTGTAGGACTTTCCGATATGCAAAAATGATAAGGAGACAAAATGCTGCATGCGAAGACTTTCTTGAAAGACCTTACCCTGAGTTAACAGAACTGTAAAAAAAAACGTACAGAAACACACAAGCAATGACATTCGTAGTTCTTTCTTTCGTGTTTTTCTCGCACCTCTTCTGCTTTGCCGCATTTTCATCATCATCAGCCTGACTACGTCCACTGCAGGACAAAGGCCTCTCCCATGTTCCGCCAGTTAACCCGGTCCTGTGCTTGCTGCTACCAATTTATACCCGCAAACTTCTTAATCTCATCTGCCCACCTAACCTTCTGTCTCCCCCTAACCCGCTTCCCTTCTCTGGGAATCCAGTTAGTTACCCTTAATGACCAGCGGTTATCCTGTCTACGCGCTACATGCTCGGCCCATGTCCATTTCCTCTTCTTTATTTCAACTATGATATCCTTAACCCCCCGTTTGTCCCCTAATCCACTCTGCTCTCTTCTTGTCTCTTAAGGTTACACCTACCATTTTTCTTTCCATTGCTCGCTGCGTCGTCCTCAATTTAAGCTTAACCCTCTTTGTAAGTCTCCAGGTTTCTGCTCCGTAGCTAAGTACCGGCAAGATACAGCTGTTGTATACTTTCCTCTTGAGGGATAGTGGCAATCTACCTGTCATAATTTGAGAGTGCTTGCCGAATGTGCTCCACCCCATTCTTATTCTTCTAATTACTTCAATCTCGTGGTTAGGCTCTGCGGTTATTACCTGCCCTAAGTAGACATAGTCTTTTGCAACTTCAAGTGCACTATTACCTATCTCGAAGCGCTGCTCCTTTCTGAGGTTGTTGTATATTACTTTCGTTTTCTGCAGATTAATTTTAAGACCCACCTTTCTGCTCTTCCTGTCTAACTCCGTAATCATGAGTTGCAATTCGTCCCCTGAGTTACTCAGCAATGCAATGCCATCGGCGAAGCGCAGGTTACTAAGGTATTCTCCATTAACTCTTATCCCTAACTGTTCCCATTCTAGGCTTCTGAAAACCTCCTGTAAGCACGCGGTGAATAGCATTGGGGAGATTGTGTCCCCCTGCCTTACACCCTTCTTGATTGGTATTCTGTTGCTTTCTTTATGAAGCACTATGGTAGCAGTTGATCCCCTGTAGATTTCTTCCAGAATGTTTATATATACTTCATCTACGCCCTGATTCCGCAGTGTCTGAATGACGGCTTACCAACCCGCAGTTTACCAACCGGCTAAATTGTTTCTTCATTCATTGAACGCTCACAGAATCAAGCTGGTTCCAAATTCTCAATTTTTCTCGTAGGTATAAATTGCATAATTGAATTTCTACAGATATGCAAAGCGTCTTTGCTTCCTAGAAAAGCTTTTTGGGCCCGTCATTGCTGATGGATGCGCTGAAACTGTGGCTAAAGCTGAACCTAACGAAAAACCGTTTTTACGAAGTTCCTGATCTAACGAGGAAAAGCTCCATTTCACCCATTGGTTGAATGTTGTTATCAACTCTAATTACCGAATCTAAGTTGCCACCGAAGCAAGTTTACCAAAGGTTTTTTTTTGTTAATTCGTGAGTGAAAAAAAAGTCTTTCTAATTTTCACGGACATGGTTTTCTTTGAGTTTGCGCCCCGCGCCAATCAAGTTGAAACATCTAGTTGTACTAGTCGTGAGCCTAGTTTTAATCCGGGAAAACTGCGCGCCGCCCACGTGCTCGAAGCAATGGTCTCGGCAGTCGTTAGCGCTCTCATATGACGTCAATGGCGATGGTGGTTTATTTTAGTTTTACATGTTTGCAAGGAAACACTAGTGCGGTTACGTTTCACATTTAATTGGTTTAAGTGGGAGATAGCTTGCCTCCTCGCATCTTTATTGCTTCATACTCTCACAGCCTCTGCCTTCGTTCTCTCCGCCTTTGCGTATCGGTAACTCGTCATTGCGTGCACTTGACATCTCCCTGGCTTCGATCACCAGAACATGGCGTCATGGGGACATGGGAAAAAGTCTAGGCCGCCGCCGCGCACTTTTTCCTCGTTCGAAGCACGAGTTAGCGGAAAATAAGGTACATCGTTAGCTTTCGGGGTGTCACTATCCGTTAAAATTGAAAATTTCGAAGGACCGAGAAAACTTTTTTTTCAGTTTTACGAGCTTCTCGATTATACGAAATGACTCGAGCGTCCCCATCGCTTCTTGAAATCGGATTTCAACTTCAGTATCACTGACATTAGATCGCTGCTAAAAAACACGAAAAAAAACTACCCCTGTTTTTTTCTTCTTTCCAGTGCACTGTGAGACATTCTTTTGTTTCTAACACACCTCTCACTCATAAAAAGATTAAGATGTCTCAACGCGGGGAGTCCCTGGAACCAACTTTTTTTCTTCAAGGCTTCGAAGAAGGCAAGACATTGCTCCAGTGACACACCAAGTTCAAGAGTATAGTCATACTGAAGGTTACATATTCCCCCGAACATGTGCACTTTTTGTGCTTTTCAAAAGCTTAAGCTGAGGAAGCGGTAAGTTCAATCCCAGATTGACCTAGATGAGGTTACGTAAGGTTAGAAGAGCTGTAGTGCCAAAGCATTCGGTGAACCTCGAAACAGATTGCGTTCCGTTCGTGAAATTTGGATCTAGCAGGTTCGTAGAAAGTTTACACAAACAGCTGTGTAAGCGCTGGCCATAATGGTTTTTTCAGAAGGCCGAACGCAAAGTGGACGCTGAGTTTACTGTTAGCCAACTGCGTTTTTGTAAGCACCAAATTTTAATTTGACTCGGCCAAGCCAGAAGGTCGTTACTGAGCACGCCATGGACTCGTATGAACTTATGGTGAGGTCGTACGGGGCCCGAATAGGCTGGTTCCATAGAATTTAATTGCTCCCTCATGAACAGGGTGTATAGCTAGAACCAACGTTCCACGAAGACCGAGGTCTTCTCTTCTTCAGGGTCGTAACGACCATACTGTCCGACCATGTTACTTTATCGAAGAAGGCAAGACCACCTCTTGATACGTTGGATTCCACAACACACTCTCCTAAACAACATTTATGGTTTGAGCCTCCATCTCCTCCTGGAGTTATTAGTTGTGTGAAACTTCTAAGTACCAATGCAACTGCTGATCAACACTGCATCATAGAAAACGATTTCCGGCCGCACTGAAGCAATGGCGCTCAGGCATCTGCCAGTGGCTTGTTTAAGATTCCTTATCTACATCGCAATGCTTCGCCACTCTGCTGAGTGGCTATTAACAGGTAATGCAGTATTTGCTTGTACGAGTGGTAAGACTTCCAATAGAAAGAATTGTGCGCGACGATTTTAAAGATGTCGAAAACAACTGATGAAGACACCGTAATACACATGAAAGTCAATTTCCTCGATTACCACTATTCCGAAAGCGGTACAGATCAGCATACTGAGGGTGGAAAGTTTAAATTGTAATAAATTTTGTTTCAGGCTGGGATGACACGAACTTGACGTCGAACTTGACATTGAACGGCATGTGCATCTGTGGCAGATAACGTACTTTTTGACAAGCACTCCCCCCTGCTATGTACTAAATACCATAAGGCACTTGTACGGAAGGAGCTAAAACACTTCTCGGTGGCTTACCCTGTGTAATCAACTGGCTTATTCTCGGTCGGAGCACCCAATGCGGAAAACCAAGAGGTAGCGACCACAAAAAGGGCTGCGATCGTACGCACGTCCGCGTAGGCCATGGTCGTCGACGTTGGTAGTGCGTCAAGTTCGACCATGTAAACTCTATACGGGTGCTGTGCGGAATGAACGCCACTTCACGGAGTATGTAAGGGTCTCCTCGCGTACACAATCACTAATCTTATCTCACTAAGCCCCCCCCCCTTATCTTATCTGACGGGAAGGGGGCGTTTGTATAGTTCCCTCGACTTGCAGTCGCGTTTTGAAACCGCCTGGACGTATATCTTTGTGCAATTTTAATCTTGCTTCTCTTGGCCGCCTGCGCCTTGTTTGCGTTACGGGGTCACATTTAAAGGTTGTGTAAAAGATCCGTCTATGACCCTTTCCATATTTGTGCTCCATTGCATATTGTCGCCTTTGAGCAGCTTGCTTGCACTGTTGTTAACTTGAGTTTAGCTGGTTGCGTAGTCTTTTTTTAGCGCAGGCTGCGGATCGGATAAATTTTCACAAGCGCAAAACGTAAGGGAGCGACACGATGTCAAGACAGGGCAAGCACGCGAGGAAGATGACAATAGTCCGGGAGACAGATGAGACTAGGTCTGCGGGTACAGCGTGGCCACAACAAGCGCCGGACCGGGTTAATAATAGTTAATAATTGTTAGGGTTTAACATTCCAAAACCACCGTATGATTATGAGAGACGCCGTAGTGGAGGGCTCCGGAAATTTCGACCACCTGAAGTTCTTTAACGTGCACCCAAGTCTGAGCACACGGACCGCATACAGCATTTTAGCCTCCATCTAAAATGCAGCCGCCGAAGCCGGGATTTGATCCCGCGACCTGCAAGTCAGCGGCCGATTGCCTTAGCCGCTACAAAACCACGGCGGGGCGCGGAGGCTATCCAAGAAGTTCGGCAAGCAAAACGTACAACTGCGCAGGTCTCGTGATCACTCCCGGGTCAGCTGATAAGTGCCGGTGAACCCTTGCGTTCCTTTGTGCTCTTCTTTGGCGTGACTGGCAAAAAAAAAAGACACTGTCTTATGAGATAGAAAGTCCAGGTGGTTGCTGCCATCGCGATGTACCCAGAGCCTGTATGTGACGTCGCGTGGAAAGTATAGGCGCATAATAACAGACATTCAACGGCGTTTTAGGGGCGCAGCTCCTTAGGGTGTGGGTCTGTCCATCCTCCGATGGTGTATGTAGCCACCGGTGGCACATACCCGAGAGAGCGGTCCTTAGAATGTCCTCGCTGGATGGCGGCACTTGTATATGAATAATACATAATGAAAAGATGTGAGATGGCTGTACTAGGAGTGTTCACTAGATAAACGGACGGACGGATGGACACACAGAGAGACGGAAGGACAGACAGAGGGGTGGCCGCATGAACAAACGCACCGAAGGACGGATGGACAGACGGAAGAACGGACTTACGGATGGACACATGGAGGGACGTACGGAAGGACGGATGTACCGACGGTCACATGGACGGACGGACGCATGGACGGACGCATGGACGGATGGAAGCAAGAACGAATGGGCGGACGAAAGCACGGACAGACTGATGAACGCTTTGCCCCGCTCATTATCATTCACTCCGTGGATATGCTGTGATTTTCTTTTTGTAAGGCGCAATTAGTATCTTCAACTACTCCTCGCCTTACTCACGAAAAAAAAAGTTCGTTATTGCTGGTTAGAACATTGAACTGCTTTTTTTTACGAACGCATCGAAGGCAAGAAGTCTCGCTAGCTCCCACAGCGCTGCACATTATGCGTGGCACAGAGTAAAAGTATCGAACTATGTGCTACGCACAGACGTCGGAAGCTTTCAAAGTTCGAGGCTTTTGTTTTGACGATCTTGTGTATCGCGAGTCGCACCACAAAGCCCCGTTCCTCCCGCCCAGCTTGATAAAGCGGTAAAGAACAGCGCAGCAGCAACCCGAACACGATGGATAGCCATAGTTAGCGCAGTGCTCTTGCTTTCTTTTCTGGTGTCTGGTCCCTCGGCTCCGACCGCCCCCATTTTGTAAGAGCTGTAGTACGTCAGTATATTGTTATCATAATTGCGGTTCAGGAACCTCGGCATACTTCGGGTATCTCTCGAATCGGGGAGGAGTTGTCGAGTAAGTCGCGTGAAGTGCATCGACCGTCGTTCGTCCTCTATCAGCCTGAAACAATAAAAAAGTTTTAAACAGATTGACCTTTCATAACAAATCTGGCGCAAGTATATCGTGACCTTCTGGCGACCTCTGGCTCTGTATGGCGCACTTGCCGTCGTCTCGCTTCGGCACTATTTTTGAACGCTGCATGCTTTAATTCAGTCGCTTCAGAGGGTGTTTGGGTTGAGCTCATTGGTGAGGGTTCGTTTAAATACACACCATTCAGGGATACACACAGAGGGTAAAGAACGAGGATGTATTGACATTTTTAATTGCCGTGTACCGGTGTCTATTTCACAACTTAAGTTACCCTGTATACAGCTGTCCGATTGCACTTTCAACCTATTTTCTGCTCGTTTCATTCAGCACCCCCTGCAATGAAGAGATGCGCAATCACTCTTACAAGTTCCTCTATTGCGTAGTCAGGACGAGACCCGCTATTGTGGCGGTGGTCTCAAGCTCGGTGACTATACGTACCTCAGGCCGCACCCTCAGAAGCGCCAACACGTTGATGGCTGTGGACTGTTCCCCTATACGTCGAGCTGCGAGGAAAAAGGGAAATAGTGTCGCGAACGCGTATAAACATTAGTCGAAACCATGGAACATACTTCGCATAAAACGTCGGTCGTATGCCAATGAGCATGTGCTATATGAACATTGATTCCTTTGATTACACAGAAAACTTTATGGTTTCACTGTTTCTTAGGCTCTTTAGCGTGCCTCACTTAACAAAGTCGTGAGAATAAATTCTATTTACACATTTGCATATTGTCGGTCGGCTCAACGAACTTTATTTGCATCTTGAATGCACACAATGAAGGACTTTACCAGCGCACGTCCCCGCCCAAAAGCTACAAAACTCGGTCTAAATATTTTTTTCCCTTCTTTCAACATTTGGTTACGTCACCTTCTTCTTGTGCCTATATTTTCCTGCCATGCCATTCTTACTCCCCTTTCACGTTCAGAGTAACAAGTCAGCGATTTGTATACTCTGGTCAAATTCCGCGCCTTTCAATAGACCTTTATCGTAATTGGCAAGTGCGCTTCTCTGCACTGCATAGTTGAACAAGTCGTGCTTTAAGCTGAGATGCTTACATAATTGAACGTCCTGGTGCTTGTCTATTATGAGCTTCTATATCAAAAGAGACGATTCAACATTCTCCACCTCAACGCGTAAGCAAACCGCGCTTGAACAGGCTACACTCGCACTAAAGGACAAGCCGCAATTAGTTGTTCAAACTTCATAGCACGAAAGCTAACTTTACAATTTTGAAAAGGGTATGTAGTGACTTCTCTCCGTGCCCATTCATAACGATATCCAGTGCCCGCGATCGTAATAGTCCCCTCAACGTATAACTGTCCGTAAGAACATCGGACAGCCAGTCACTATACCGGACATGACATATGCGGCAATGTTTATGTGGGTGTTTTTTATGAGGTGTTCATATTGCCGCGACATCTTGTCTGCATTCAAACAGCGCGCCCATCACCGCGCGCACGGGGACATACATGCGCGCCGTCTAGTGTTGCGCAGAGGCGATGATGACAGCACGAGCACCCGGCTGGACTCGGCTGATGTGCGCCACTTGCTTGGGACTTCTCTTGAAGAGGAAGAAGAAGGCCGACATCTTCGTTGTTCGGCGGTAACGTTCTACGACCATAGTCACTTTGAGCTGTGGCCACAGGTTCGCCCTTTAATACATACGTTTTATTACACCTCGAGTCCTACAACATCGCTGCTTAACGTAACCACCACCCTCTCCCCCCGAAGCCTCCGTGCGCTTTGCGAACAGGATGGAAACAGTGAGCGGGGAATTGCGGGCAGTGGTGCCTTATGGTTTTATATTCGCTCACTAAGTATACGGACCTTGTGTCCGGCGGATGACCAGAAGATCGCAAGTACCATCACGGCTGTGGCAGTCACATTTTGATGAAGGCGTAATGCTATGGCATTGCGCGCTCTACGATTTTAGTGCATATTGAAGCACACCAGATGGAGACAATTACCGCAGCCATCCACTATGGCGTGCTCCTTAAACATGTGGGGCTTTCGGACTGTGATAATCCAGGTCACGCGAGCACTGGCTAGAACTGGCGAATGCGCGCAGAATGCTCGGACATTTGGGCTATAGCGTGAGCCATACCACTGCCTAAATATGGATAAATGAATGCTAATGCTGGCTCCCACTGACTAAATAGGACGTGACATCTGGTGGGGCCAGCTATAGTGTTGCCTAGTCTTGCGTAATGTCAGAAAAGTGTGAAAAAAAACGACCGAATAGGTTGCTTCATGTTGCCTATAGTTCCTTTCAAGTTTAAAAAAATGGTTGTTAATGGCTACGACTAATGGCTAGCACTGTCGACTGGCTAACTAGCGAACAACGGTTGCCGATGTGAGCTAGTACGCGTTGTTGCGAAGCGCGCCTCCGACGACGTTACGAAGGGCGCTACGAATCTCACCGCTGCAGCCACTGTTTCGGAAGACGGCGACGCCAACACGGACCCGAAGGCGCCACTGCTTCGAATTCCACCGGGAAGGTCACCAGCCGTTTGGTAGCGTAGGTTTCTCAGCTCGCGACTGCTTCTGCGCAGAGCTGATAGACGAGCGGACGAAACGACGGTCAGTTAAACAAGGTTTATGTACAGCATATATACAGAGGCGTTACAAATTCGGCACTGGGCCCGAGCTCTCCTCTCTAACACATAGGTCTGCTCTCAAATGGGTCTGCTGTCAAAACGCAGGGCTTCTTTTATATGCCCCGGGTCCAACCCAAATGTCCAACCAGAAGCGCCGCTGGTCGTGAGGTTAGAATCCTCCAATGGGGTCGCCGCTGGGCCGCGTCATTCTTTCTCATCGAATCTCGAGAGGCTGCGCTGCAGGTGGCTGCACCCAAGGACGAGTGACGTCGCCAGGCATTGCGTCACCCCCCCCCCCCCCAGACAGGAAGACGCTGGTTGTTTACTCGACGGGCTCGCTGGCTGTGCGGACTCGCTGCACGTGCGCGCCAGAAAGGCGCCGCGCGTGTTTACGCCGTTGAGTTGTTCACGTCAGGCGGGCTGGCCTTGACACAGATTGCCTTTTTCAGAGGCACGGACGTTCGCTGTGGACTCGCAGGCATAACAGCAACCCCGCCGCCAGACAATGCGCCAAAAAGACGAGCTGCTTCCACGTGGCTCGGATGTCAGGCGCGCTCGTTCGCCAGGTCCCTCCAGGTTCGCCTCCAGGGCCATGGGGAGAATGCAGCTCCAGACTCTGTTCCGGGAACAAATCCCATTCTTGAGGACGGATCCCAGCTCCACTGGCTTGTCGCCACAACTTGTCGACCAGCTTCGCTCGTCTCTTCTGACGATCTTTGGTTTCAGCACTTGTCGATGGTTCTGCAACTTGCCAAGAACGGATCGACAACAGACAACACACGACACAAGCAAGTGCCCTCGGTCACCCGACAGAACACCAGACAAAGTATAGTACAACATATACCTAGCTACGCGTCCATCGGAATTTCTTTCCCTCTACATCAAGAGGCACATGTGGGACACAAGACTCTTAAACTGACAACTCAAATTTTCACACGTACAACAACGCAACGAATTAGAATACCACATAAAGTTGGCCCCTTGAGATCACTCTGAACGAGAGCGCTCAGCTAAGGCCGTGATGAGGACAAGATTTTGCCCCGAATCGCCAGCGAGAAACCGAAAGGTGGAGAAGGTACTAACTAAACGCACGGCTCAATGCACCTGCATTAGCATTTAGTTTCCGCCTTTTTTTTCTTTCGCGAACGTCAAAGTTGGGCAATTGGAGTATCATGCTCCACCTCAGTAACCGGCCACTTTTAGGCGACGATACCTATGCGGAACCAAGAGCGGTTCACACTTGCGACGTTGCACAGGGGAACAACGATACGGCTTGCTACGGATTGACTCCTCACCACTTAGCTCGATATCGTGTTCGATCACCCTCGTGTTTCCGGGGCGGTCCGAAAACACGCCTCCAAACTCGGAAACAATCTTTCTCAGGTCCTCCTTCTGGACTTCACTTAAGCTAGGCTCTAGGTTCAACTGCTCCAAGGTTACCTCCGATCCCCTTTCGATTAAATCACTAGAACTCAAAATTTCTTTTCCCTCTTCCTCTGGAGCATTCAACAGCAGAATTACGACCGCTTGACGTTGAGCGTATGGTTTCGAAAAATCACTGTGGTAAATTTTGTTCGGCCGCCTTCCTAAGTTCACTTCATAATCGGCATCAGAAAGCTTCGATACTACTTTTACGGGCCCTTCCCGATGAACCTCAAGCTTGTTCTTTTTGGACGGCCGCAGCAGCAATACCTGACTTCCTACTTCAAAAGCAAGCTTCTTCACCGATTTCTCGTAGTGCTCCTTCGACAGCACTTGTGTAGCCTTCATGTGGCTTTCCCCTAGCGCTTTAATCGAGAGGTCCTCACGCTGTTCTCGAATGAGCGTCTCTCGATCAGCTCTCGGCAGCTCGCTCCCACTTTCCGCTACAGGCGAGAGCGTTGCAGCCCTCTCACTCTGATTCAATGGCGCCATGTCGTCTCCCCTTTCTAGGGAAACCGCGCCGGTCGCTTCGGCGACGGGCCGCTCGCGTGACTGCTCACATGACTCACGCGGAAAATTTCCTCTCTGAGGTTCCGTCGACCCGCCGACAAGGTCACTTGAAAGTTCACCGCATTGAACAAGATCAAGCTCCTGCGAAAGCTTCCGCGCTTGCGATCGCGTGAGGGCCATGTACGCTAAGTTGGGGAAGAACGATTTACCCAGTTCTTTGAGAAGCTGCTCTGAGTTGTTAGAGAAAAGATAAGGAAAACGATCGGAAAGCGCGGCAGACACAGCCGCTTCGGTGCGAAGCTTACCGAACGGGCCTTCAATGACAACCGTGGCGATTGGTAAACGAGTACTCTGCTCCTCGGCGACTTGCCTGATCCACGCGCATTCTCCTGTGAAGTCATCCGGAGACACCAATGAAGGATGGACAACATCCATGGTTGCCGCTGAGTCACGAAGTGCTCGACACGTTTGCCCATTCACACAAATTTCTTGGATATACGGCTCCAACAACCGCATGTTCTTTTCCGATTCTCAGATTGTTGCAAAAGCAAACTTTTGCTTACAGTTTATCACGATGTGCCCTTCCTTTTTGCAGTTGTAGCAGATTAGTGGCTTCCGTGATTCAAACACCCGTGTGGTATCAGTGCGTTGTTTAGGAACCTCATTCGATTTCTCCGCTTCTGTTTGCTTTTCCCCTACACGGTCCTTCGTAAGAGACGGGTCCTTCTTGAAATTACGGAGCGGGGCGGGTTGTTTCCGTTGATCAAGTTTCTTCGAAAAGCCCTCTTTCCTTTCATCCTTTTCAACGCGCACTGCCCTGCTATGCAAATTTCGGCAAGTATAATACTCCTCAGCTAACTCTGCTGCCTTGTTTAGCTGTACTTCACTAAGTCTGTCCTGCAGCCAAAGTTTGACATCCTCCTCGATGCAGCGGTAGAATTGCTCCAATGCAACGCATTCCACCACTTTATCGCGGTCGTCATAAACACCTTCGCCCTTGAGCCATTCAATTAAATCGGCTTTAAGACGAAACACGAAGTCAACGTGTGACTCATTCCCCTTTTTAGCATACCGGAACCTTTCCTGGAAGCCTCGGGTGACAACTTATAACGTCTCAAAAGCACTTCCTTAACCTCGTCATAGCTCTCAAACGCTTCTCTCGACAAGCAAGTTATCGCGTCGGACATTTCGCCGGGAAGAAGAGCTAACAGGTTCCGCGCCCAAAGAGACCACTCCAAAGCGTTTCGCTCACAGACGTGTTCAAACTTGACGAGATACTTCGCCATGTCCTCGCCTACTACGAACGGTGGCAGTTGGTCACGAATTCTATAACCGCTGACCCGAACTGTTGGAGAAGCTACGCTAGGCGCCTGCGAACACTGCAGTATTACCAATTCTATTCGTTTCAACTCGAGGCGCTCCTGTCTTTCGGCTTCCTCACGGCGTTCTCGCCTTTCAGCTTCACGAACTTCTCGCCTTCCAGCTTCTTCACGTTCGCGAGTTTCTCGCCTTTCAGCTTCTTCGCGGCGTGCTTTGATATCCACCCAGGCCTCATCGACTTCCTCAGCCGACACTCCCTCATCCTTCATGATCTCAAGGATCGCTTGTTTTCGTTTCGCACGGCCCAAAGTAATGCCGAGTTCCTCACAAATTTCGATGAGTTCCTTCACTTTAAGGTTCTCCATCGTTCACACTAGCCTCTTGCTGTTTGCCCCTGTTAACAATTTACTTGCCGTACCCACTATAAGTCAACTAGCAAGACGCGCAAGCAATTTTTCACACTCCCGTGTTTACCCCCTCCGCATTAACTTTGGTTTCAAAGCACTTCAACTTTGCTTGAAACAATCAACGCTCACTTGAATGCTTCACACAGCCCTTCTCTAAACTACTACAACCTGAGCTAGAGTAGTCTGGTGAACTGAGGGGAAATCATCAGGCACTCACCACATCGATGTCGCTGACGCCGGCCGATCCCGCAGCTGCCAACCACTGTTGCGAAGCGCTCCTCCGACGACGTTACGAAGGGCGCCTCGAAATCCCACCGCTGCCACCACTGTTGCGAAGCGCGCCTCCGACGACGTTACGAAGGGCGCTACGAATCTCACCGCTGCAACCACTGTTTCGAAAGACGGCGACGCCAACACGGACCCGAAGGCGCCACTGCTTCGAATTCCACCGGGAAGGTCACCAGCCGTTTGGTAGCGTAGGTTTCTCAGCTCGCGACTGCTTCTGCGCAGAGCTGATAGACGAGCGGACGAGACGACGGTGAGTTAAACAAGGTTTATGTACAGCATATATACAGAGGCGTTACAAATTCGGCACTGGGGCCGACAGAGACTAGAAGAGCCGAGCTCTCCTCTCTATAGATCTGCTCTCAAATGGGTCTGCTGTCAAAGGGGTCTCCCTCGACGCGCCGCAGGGCTTCTTTTATATGCCCCGGGTCCAACCCAAATGTCCAACCAGAAGCGCCACTGGTCGTGAGGTTAGAATCCTCCAATGGGGTCGCCGCTGGGCCGCGTCATTCTTTCTCATCGAATCTGGAGAGGCTGCGCTGCAGGTGGCTGCACCCAAGGACGAGTGACGTCGCCAGGCATTGCGTCACCCCCCCCCCCCCCAGACAGGAAGACGCCGGTTGTTTACTCGACGGGCTCGCTGGCTGCGCTGACTCACTGCACGTGCGCGCCAGAAAGGCGCCGCGCGTGTTTACGCCGTTGAGTTGTTCACGTCAGGCGGGCTGGCCTTGACACAGATTGCCTTTTTCAGAGGCACGGACGTTCGCTGTGGACTCGCAGGCATAACAGCGTGTAATAAATTATGGCCAATATCGGCTAGTCCTGGCTAACGTTCGCTGAATTTCACCAATATTGGCTGTTGTGTGACCTGTGTTTATAAAAAAATGGCTAACGATTTAGAGAACTTCGTACTCGTCTATGGGAGAGCACGGAGCCATGCCGTTGTCCTCAATTGCAGTGCTTTCCTTGCGCCACAAAAATATGAATGGATTATTGCTAAGTTAATCTTTTGGCCAACGGCCATAATCCAGCCACATCCGGAGCTCCCACCAATAGCGCTTTGGTTCCTGCATTCATACTTGTGTGCGATTGTCGAATAAAAAGAAAATATTGCGAATGTCTGAGGCACAATGTCAACACGCCAATACGGTGTGTTTCTTCATACTAGAGAAGGCATACAGGTGTAATTCGGGACCGTAGCGTTTATCACGCTGCGTTGAAAATCTGTGGTTCTTGGTAGCGCCGACTTGGGAGCGCTGCTTGTCGTGCCTTGAAGCAAGCTCACTTGACACTTTGATTGAAGCGGCTGGAACTGGCCATCCCGTGTTACGAAGGATTCCAGCACTTCAACAGATCCACTGATAATTACGGGCTGAATGGTTGGTTGTGTACCAGATGCAGACACCACGCTCTCGCTCTCACCGCAATCAAGCACACACTCCAGGTTACACGTTTGGGTCGCCGAGCGCTCTGCATAGATTTATCTGGGCACGTTTTCGAAGAAACCCGGCCAGTTGGGTAACCTCCAGAAGTCCAATTACGAGACTTCTTCCGAGCCAATCACGGAACTCCTTCCGTGGCTTCTGGAGCTTACCCATGATGTGAACCAATTACGGAACTTCTCAAGTGTTGAAGTACCAGTTACCGCTACTATACTCGATAATTCCTGGAAACTTACGTAACACCTGTTGGGGCTGGCCTATGTACGGCTGACGCAGAAGCCTATAGCTAATGTTTCAGCCGCACACAGTCGTTCCGTGCACGATTAACGTCCCCCAACCGTAGCTTGCCTCATTGCAGCTACTACTACGGGTTCGGGCGAATAAGGCAACTGGCCAGATCAACAACAAACACTTTATTGCCAAGCGTTAGCAATCGCGCGTCACTGTCGCGGGGAGATACTACAGATAACAAAGGTGTTGACGCTTACACCTCGGTCGTGGACGTCCTCGGCTCGCAGGAGGGGTTGCGGGTTCGTCCTCCTGGGATGGTCGCTGGTGTCAGAGAGAGCGAGCGACCGTTTGCCCGCTCGTTTTATTCCCCGACCCGATTTCCCTTTCCCTGACGAGAATGGTACCTTTCCTCGCTGAGGGAGAGGGGAACCTGTTCCTGGCGCCGGGAAAGGGGGAATCGCACGCGCCGGCCGTGGGGGAAGGGGTCCCCGCAACCAGGCGCGTGCGCTGCCCTAAAAGGGAAAGGGAGGCTGGGCGCACCTGCTCCCCACATCCCCCCCCCCCTTAAGAAGGCCCCCGAACGACAGAGACTGCAAAGAGGGAATAATTCGTTTTATTCGTCCTCTAGATAGGCCAGAAGGGCCTGGTCTACGTCCATGCCCTCGGACCGTTCGGTGTCTGCCGCGGGCACCGCCGGAGCCCCCACCGCTCTCTCACCCGCCTCCAAGGTCATTGACGCCACCTCCGGTGTCAATGCAGCCGCCACCAATGTCTCTCCCGGCCCCGCCGCCTCCCGCTCTACGGTAGCCGTTATTGATAGCGGCGCAGGCGGACTCTCGCTGGACGCGTGGCCTGAGGCAACTCTCAGCAGCCACTGCGCGAAGTCCGCCTCCTGGGCCGCCCGCGCCAGCATGGCCCGAACCGCGGCGCCGGAGCGCTCCTGGGATGATTCGCGGCTGGATGGTTGGGTAGCCTGGGTGCGGTGCCGGTGTAATTTCCCCAATTCGTGGGAGTTATGGATCACCACGGCGCCGCACTCGCAGAACCGCGTCCCTGCGGGCACTGGAAGGCAAGCCCCGTTAGCCCTCCGGTCCGCGTCCTCTACCGTGCGCCCCTGAAAAGGGCGATACAGGTGCGCTGGGGCGACCCCAACTCGGGCCCTTTCCTGCCGGCGCCAGGGCCTCGAGGAGACGTAAGACACCGGAGGGTCGCCTCCATCCTGGCTGGTCCAGGTTGCCACGTCTCGGTGGTTGCGGCCGTGAGGCGATGCGGTCGGCTCACCGCGTTGGGACCCTGGTCTCGTTCCCTGTGAACCGGCGGGTCGTGATGGTGACGGCGAAGCCGAGGGTTGGTGACCAGGCGGCAGCGCGCGCGGACCACCTCGGTGGCGGCGGCTCGAGTGGATCTGCCTCGGCGTTCGCGGCCGGGCCGCAGTGGGGTAGGGCTGCCATGTGGACGTTGGTGGGGGTGGGGGCTGGCCGTAAGGAGGTGGTCTCCTCTCCTTGCTGTTCCGGCGGTGCTGTTCCCAATGGCGCTCCATCTGTTCGGTGAGAGTGATACAGATAAAGAACGACAGGTTAACAATCGCACATGTGTTGCGCGCTAACCCTTGCACCCCGCGTCGAACATATCAAACGCGGCCTACCGTGCATAGTTGCCTCCGCCTGTTACGCAGGAAGTAGCGCGGTTCTGGGCTCCTGACCCGGTGTCGAGCCATCTCACCCGCCGCGCGCGGCTTGGAGGGGGACTGACCGTAGTCCTCATGCGCCTCCCGTGCTATGTAGCGTTTCAAGTCACATACATGCACCGGTCCGCCGCTCGGTTTGCCTTTCATGTTCGCGAGTCGATACACGAGCGAAGAAACTTTCTCTCGCACTCGGTACGGCCCGGACCATTTCGGTGCCAGCGAGGCAGCAAACTGTTTGCTAGCATTACTGAGAACATGATGGCGCCGCATCACCAGATCGCCCACTTCGTAGTGTACGTTCCTACGCGTGCGGTCATACTGCGCCTTCTGCTGTGCCCTAGCAGTGCTGAGATTATGTCGAGCTTTATGTAAAGCTTCCGCTAGCTTCTCGCGCAGCTGCGTTGCGTATTCAGCGCGTGCTGATGTCGCCACTGGCACTCCACTGCGGTCCGCGAGTACGGTCTCCATCGGATTCGGCAGTTCTCTCCCCAGGTTTAGAGAAGAAGGCGCATACCCAGTCGATCGGTTTACGGTCGATCGCAATGCAAAACCGATCTCTGGAAGATAGGTATCCCAGTCCTTATGTCTTTCAGAGAACGCGACAAGCATGTGCTTGATGTTGCGATTGACTCGCTCCGTGGGGTTCGACTGAGCATGGTAGGTGGTTGTTTTCTTGTGCTTAATGCCCAACGCGGCGCACGTGTCAACAAACACCTTCGCAGTGAAATAAGACGCGTTGTCTGTAATCAACTGCTCGGGGAACCCGAACCTGGTAAAAACCTCCATCAACTTCTCTAAAATCACTCGAGCCGTCAGCTTCCTAAGGGGAAACAGTTCTACCCATTTAGTGAAGTGATCCGTGATCACCAGCAAGAACTTATTTCTGCTAGGAGTTGAGGGGTACGGGCCCATTACGTCACACGCTGCGATTTGCCAGGGAGTCTGACTGTTAATCGGTTGCATGAGGCCGGGCGGACGTCCTCCTCGCGGCTTGACGCTTTGGCACACACGACATGAACGGGCGTAGCGAATCACATCCCGCTTCATACCTGGCCAGGTAGCGAGGCGACACAACTTAGCGTAAGTCTTAGGGCCGCTCGCATGCCCACCAATGCACGAGTCATGAAAGTAGCGAAGAAGCGCTCCTCTCAACGCGCGCGGTATCACGACTTTAAATGACTCACTTGTGTCATCGTCGGATGGAATGTACCTCAGCAGGACGCCGTCAGAATCTAGCAGATATGAATCCAGCGCGCTCACAGCACTACCAGCTGTTGCCGAGCGCTCCGCACCGACAGCAATACCAGCTGCCCCCTTGTGCGCGGTGGCCTCACTACCACCCGGCTCCCGGAGCCCGTCGAACACCTTTCGACAAAATGGATCTTTCTGCTGAGCTTCTAACAGCTCCCTTCTGCTGAAAACAATCCCTGCGCCAACGACAGCCTCTACGTGGTTCACGCTCTTAGCTCGAACTAACGTTTGCTCCGCTGTTTGCGTTAGCGCGAGTGTCTCGCTCTCAGTTCGTTCCGAATTAGTCGCGTGACTTGCCTCGTGTCGAACTGGAGCACGCGATAGTGCGTCGGCCGCGGCATTGTTCTTACCCTTGCGGTAGCGGACGGTGAAGTCATAACGCTGCAGCAACAATGCCCAACGCGCCAATCGGCCACTTGGTTCGTTCAGACGCCTCAACCACGTGAGCGCCATGTGGTCCGTCTCAATCACAAACGCAACTCCGTCTATGTAAAAGTCAAACTTACGGAGAGCAAAAACTATCGCCAGACACTCTTTCTCGGTTACTGAGTAGTTCCTCTCCGCCGGTGTCAACGTACGGCTCGCGAACGCAATCGGTCGGAGGGAACCTCCATGCTCCTGAAGCAAAATTGCTCCTAAGCCTAGGTCGCTTGCATCGGTGTGAATAACAAACTCCCTGTTCAAATCGGGTAGCTGCAGCTGAGCCGTGTTGGCCAGCAACTTCGTGAGGCGACGCAGTGCGGCCTCTTGCTCTCGGCTCCAAGCCCAACGCTCACCATTCCTCAAGAGCTTCGTTAAAGGCGCCTGCACTGCCGCGCAATCTGGAATGAATTGGCGATAAAAATTCACCATCCCCAAAAAGCGCCTCAGCTCACCGACATTGTTCGGCGATGGATAGCTCACTATCGCTTCAAGCTTACCCTTATCCGGCAAAATGCGACCCTCGTCAAGCGTAAATCCCAATAATGTTATTCGGGTCGCCGCTATCTGAGCTTTGTTTGGGTTCAAAGTGATGCCCGCAGACCTCAGCCGTTCTAGAACGTCTCTCAAGTGGCGCAAGTGCTCTTCGAACGTTTTCGAGTAAACCACTATGTCGTCTAGATATGCGAGTGCGTGCTGCCACTTTGCATCTCCCAAAACACGGTCCATTAGCCTCTGATACGTAGCGGGAGCGCCCACCAAGCCAAACGACATTCTCCTGAATTGGAAAAGTCCTCTGTGGCACGTGAAAGCTGACTTCTCTTTATCCCGCTCGTCCATCTCAACCTGAAAATATCCGCGGCTAGCATCGAGCGTTGTGAAGTACTTCGCCCCGCCTAGATTGGATACTAACGATGAAATGGAGGGAAGAGGATACGCGTCCTTCTTCGTAACTTCATTCAGCCTGCGGTAGTCTACACAAAGGCGATACGTATCATCTTTCTTTGGCACTAGAACTACCGGGAAACCCCATGGGCTGTTTGACCTCTCAACTACGCCTGTTTCGATGAGTTCGTCCAAGGCGGCGTCTAGTGCTTTCCGCTTAGCTAAGCTGATTGGTCGGGGATTGCATTTCCAAGGGCGTGCATCACCCGTGTCAATTCTATGCTTAACCAGCGTAGTGCGGCCGGGACAGTCAGTAAACATCGCGTCATATTCGTACAACAGCGACGACAGCTGCGCTCGTTCCCCTTCCAGTAGGCTCTGTGCCTGTACCAAAAGCGGGTGCACTGCCCTTTCCTGCAGCGCAGCACATTGCTCCGGCGGGGCGTTTACTCGCTTTCTCGGCGCGCTTTCCTCCTCGCGTACTCGCGCCTCTCCCTGCGATTGGCATGCTTTTGTCAATGCGGAGGCCTTCGAGAAAAGCTTCAGCGCGTCTCCGTCGCGCTCTCGGTAACCACCGTTTGCAATGTCAATGACAATACCCGACTTAGCGAGGAAGTCTCGACCCAGGATTAGAGACATTGACAGCCCTGGAAGATGCACGAACCGTTGTCGCCTCACGCGTCTGTCCCAGCGGATCACTAGCCTAGCCGCGCCGCTCGATTGTGCTGTGCCCGTAGCTAGACGGAAGATGGTGTTGCTTTGCCTCAAGCGGATGTTGTTCTCGCGGAGATGGTGCAACACATCGTCACCGAATAAAGAAGCGCTTGCCCCAGTATCCAAAAGTGCTACGAACTTTTTCCGAGCTATCGTTAACTCGATTAGCGGCGCGGGCGAGTCTACGGCATCACCTGCGCGACAGACCGACGGTGCAAGTGATCCGAACGCATCGGTAGGATTACTAATCGCCGCGCGGGGTCCCATGTGAATCACCGGCGGCGCCGTCCGTTTCCCGAACCGCGCGTTTGCTCCTGACCCGGCGTGCGGTCGCATTCGCGAGCGATGTGCCCTGGCGCGCCGCACCGATAGCAAGGACCGCGGACACCACGCCGGTTCGCTCGTGACTCGCCTCGATCAGGTGGTCCTCGCTCTGGATTGCGCCGCTCGTTAGGCCTCGCGTCAACCACGTGCTCCTGCCTTGGAATGTCACGCGCAGGGGCGGCGTGGGCCGTACGGAGCGCGTAAGCGTAGGGGTCTAAAGCGCGGTTTGACAGCTCCCAACCGCGTGGCACGTGCTCATCAGCGAACGATGCTGATGCGTTACCCCTAAACGCTTCTGAAGTCACTGCGCCGCCGTTCCATGCACAGCGAGGCTCGATTGACTGCGCGGCGGGCGGAGGGGGGCGATACGAACGCGCTGCGAGGATGTCCCCTTGTATGCGCTTCGCCTCGGTGGCGAGCTCTTCGAGGTCTGCGAACCTGCATCCCCTGAAGTGCGCCGCGAAAGTCGGGTGCGCCTGTCGGGTAACACGCTCGACCTTTTCCGCGTTGGTGGCGTGAGGGTTCGCGAGACGATACAATTCGTCCATCGCCCGTACGTATTCCAGCAAGGATTCGTCCGGATGCTGGGTGCGCAGCTCCAACTCCCTCCGCAAACGCCACTCATAATTAGCCGGTAGGAATTCGCCGCGAAAGCTTTCGCGGAACTCTTCTACCGTACGGGCGCGATGTCCGGTTAGTCGGAACCACCGAGCCGCTTGCTCCGAGAGCGACACCGGGACCACGCGCTCGAGAAGTTCGGCATCAGAAAGACCCGTCGCCTGCTGATAATGGAGCAACCGGTCGAGATACTCGTTGGCGCTCTTGCAGTCGTGGTAACCCGTGTAGGTCGGAACGTCTACCTTGACACGTGGTCGCACATTTTGCACGGGGGCCTGCGCTGTGTTCTGCAGGGCGCTCGCGAGGCTCTGCATAACTGACAGCGCATTCTGTAAGAGTACCTCGCTCGAGGGCAAACTGTTGCCCGAAGACTCGCCTATAGTTGAGGCGCGTGTCGTAACTTGTGGCGGCGCCTCTCTGTTCGCGTCGCGAGATGCCGGAGCGCCATGCGGGCCGCTCTCCGTCGTAGGCCTACTCTCTGCTAACGCGGTCTCTGCACCCTCCTGATCATCCCGCGTGAAACGACCAAGCTCTACGCTGTCGGAAAGTCCTAACAGTACCCCCGCGTTAGCCAAAGGATCGCCACTCTGCGACGCGACATCAGACAACATTGACAAATCTTGGAATTCCGACATGCCTGTTATCCTACGTGTGGAAGAGCGCCGGTACTTGCTCGCGTCCACAGAACTAGCCGCGTTGCCAAATTCGTTACGTTGGGCGCCAGATGTGGGGGTAGGGCTATGTACGGCTGACGCAGAAGCCTATAGCTAATGTTTCAGCCGCACACAGTCGTTCCGTGCACGATTAACGTCCCCCAACCGTAGCTTGCCTCATTGCAGCTACTACTACGGGTTCGGGCGAATAAGGCAACTGGCCAGATCAACAACAAACACTTTATTGCCAAGCGTTAGCAATCGCGCGTCACTGTCGCGGGGAGATACTACAGATAACAAAGGTGTTGACGCTTACACCTCGGTCGTGGACGTCCTCGGCTCGCAGGAGGGGTTGCGGGTTCGTCCTCCTGGGATGGTCGCTGGTGTCAGAGAGAGCGA